>CM048840.1:34005358-34605358 GCA_026545765.1 Plantago major
TCCAGTCTCACGAGTCCAGAACATACGCTCCGGGAGTTTACGGGCGATGAACGTTTCCATTAGAGAACAGCCCACAACCCCACAATCGAGAGTTCCACCAGCTTGCTGCGGAGTATCCTTCTTGTAATATACTTTGACCTGGTGGTCTTTCTTTAGTATTTGGCAAACCTCTTGCAGCACCTGATTGCTTGATTTGTTTCTCAACATACTTCACCTTCACAAAACACAACAATATATACTAGTTATGTCACTGTAACACAATAATATATGCATATGTATCATATGTTACCAGAATCATAGCAGCTGCATAATGCTCATCATTGTCAATATCTTCACGCTGCAGAGGGTTGTAAAAATGCCAGGAACACTCCCTCACCAAGAAACATAGCAACGTCCAATGGTTCCCATTAGTTGAACGTGGATCAGCCTTCCCACAGGTATTAATTGGAAATAGCCAGACTTCATATGCCAAAGCTCCCACTATCTTCTTGTCAAAGAAATATTTACACATGTTTTTATACCAATCATTAACATCATATCGGGCAACATGAACCTAATAAAAATGAAAGTGTCATTCAAACTGCCATAAAAAAGACAATAAAAAGTAATACATACTCAGCAAGTGTGTAACTCACCCAAGAAGAGCTTGTGAACATGTAAGTTTTCTGGAAACTATCCTACAATCTCTGCTGATCCACCATTTCTAAAATAACGGAACAATCCTAGCTGCATTTTCCGAAATTAGAAACTCATTTCAGGTTAACATACATACAACTACATATAATCTACAACATAGCAATCAGATCTTAGTCTGTGTGTTGAATATAATAACGATTATTTGTGGACTACATACACACACTGAAATCAAGCTGGAAGATTCCAAAAAAAGAAAAAAAAGGGGTCACCGGAAAAAAGGACCAGCTACCAAATGGGTTTGAATCTCTGACTCTCAATGTAGACAACCACCTATTCAATAAAATCTAATCAACAACTGGAAACTACCAAGGCATTTTAGAGTTTCTTACGGCAGCTTCTGTTCGAAATTTACCTCTCCAAACTTCGAAATTAGAGGGCTTCACTGGCGACACGATCAAAGGAAACCCAGCTTTTGATTCGAATTGACTACCACAGACAGAGGCTGCACGACAGACATGCCACTGATAATTTCGTCTCCAGCAACACGGATTTGTAATTTCACTCTCTCAAAGAAGTGTTGATTTTCTACTCAACTGATAGATATAGATGCAGGATAAATGGATGGATAAAGTTTTTTTTTTTTAATATTCGAATTTGATTGTTTATGGGGTCCACCATGCCCAGCTATGTTCCATTCCAATTTGTATTTGGGCCTAAACGCACAATATATCCCGGTCGGGCATGGTTACTGGGCCTACATGCGGGGCATGGTTCACACTGTAGAAGGAAATAGCAACTGTAAATTACAGCTACGGTTCGTTTGTCAACTTCGTGCATCATCTATCTATACATTAAAAGAAAAATATTTGAAGCATTCTCATGCATTACACATCATCAATTATGTGGAAATATGAAGGATTTTGATTGGTTATTACAATTTTAAATTTGGTATGTTTGATGTGGAACATTTTAAGTTGTTAAGATGTAATGCACCATATAACTCCCATTATTTATTTTTAGTATGTTGACTCAATACATAATTAATATTTAATCTCATATACATTTATTTACAAAATTCTGAAAAGTATTTTAAACATATATATAGATTCACCGACATGAATTAATCCATGTACATCAAACTTGAATATTTTATTAATTAATTAAAGTATTTATTTATTAAAATATTATTTTTATTAAATAACATAAATTGAAATAATGAAAATTTAAAAATAGAGCATTTATTAAATACTCAATACTTCTCCAGTTATCAAATAAATCAATATTTATTTAGGTATACAATTACGAATGGATACATTAATAATGACCAATAAAGTTACGCATTGGATTAAATACAAACCATTATCTTATCAACATCAACATGAATTCTAACACATTTTCTACTTTTTACTCATTATTTATTCAAATATTACCTTCTACCTCATATATTTACTACATGGAACATTTTGAATATAAATTTCACTTTATATATATTGAGTTTGTTATGATTTTGAAAATTTACTTTATTGGATTATTAATGCACTATTTTAAGTATGAAATAGATATAGTCAGTAAAAGATCTTTATGTGTTGCATAGTCAATTGTGGCAGCACCTTGGTTATTTCTTGATATTTGTATTATTTTAGTTAATTTTAATGCTATAGACAAGTAGAGTCTACATAGAAATTGGTGTTGTTGCTAGGTATCAATGGCCAAAATTATTGCTTGGTGTCAAAATTTGTGTCTTATGGTTACTTTAAAAGGTGTGAAAAGTTTGACTGACAAATTAGCAACTGGAGTGGTTCGAAATTTTGAGTGGCAACATGTATTAATTAATTAAAGCAGATTTCTCTTTGGTAATTAAATCTCATAAGTCTGCAGGTTATAGATTTGCATCTTTTTCTTTGCATTATAGAAGAAATCGAGGCATTTAATGTAGAATTTTGTCCATTAGTAGTCGCTATGCTCTAATTTTATTTTTTTGATCTTTCCATGATCATTGTTTTGAACTATACTAATTTGAAAATATGTTCTACAAGTATTAGTTGTTTATCCAGTAGGTACTCAATTTATATAATTGTTCTATTATTAGTGCATATAACAACATTTTCGCATTTACTTCAATGGGTTGAAAATAGACAAGGAAATCAATAAATGAAAATATACTTATTGCTTTAAGATAGGTGGCTAAAATGATCATAAAATTGGAACATTGTTGCCCAACAAAGTACAAACTCCAAAATTTTGCCAACGGTACATATATGACGTTGAACACATAATTGACAATATGATCATTGCTCTTGGATGCATTTTTTTAAACCTCTACACTCAATTTTATGTATCTTTCACATATTTCGTTTAAAAAAATATTCGACATACAGCATTTAGTATCCATTAGAATTATAGATACTCGATGGTAAATAATTTATTTTATTATTATGGTAAATCCAACCCAATGGAGCTGGTGCGAAAACGGTTTATGTGACATTGATTAAAATCATTATTAATTATGCAAAGATATACAAATTAATTGTTAAAATTTCATTCCTACACCATGTTAGATTTTGTAATTACACATTAGTAAAAAATAGATGACAATTAACGAGAAAAACAAAATTACATTTTAGTCCACACAAACTCGACCACAACTCGAATGAATATCTGAAAATACATTTCTGCCCATATTATTATTATTGTTAACAAACAATAACAAAGCAGATAAATTGCAACCCAAAATATGAAGAATTAAGTCTCTAATGCACACCCATTACATTACATTATTACATTAAGAAAAAGCACAAATAATATCCATTGATATTCTTTCAATTGTAAAAATGTCCTAATTTCTAACTGAGGTCAACTTTAACATTTGAACGTTCAATACAATCCATTTCACATGTCCAATTCTTAGATTTTCAGCTCCGATGGGGCTCAATGTAATAACCCTTATTATTTCTGCAAACATAAGATAATGGATGACAATAACATATTTTGTAGTCTCTCCTATAAAATTATTGCTCCACATGCATGTGCAACGTATTTGGACGTAGGTGATCCAGAGTATAAATATGAACATTATGGTGCTTTATTCTGGTTTGAAGAAAGGAGACCACCTAATCAAAAAAAAAAAAAAAAAAAAAAAAAAAATCCTAAGTTCACCCTATGTTGCATGAGAGGTCTGGTCAAGCTTCCAATTCTTCAACAACCACCTCAGTTGTTAAGTGATCTCCTAGAGGATAGACACGATAATAGTCGGAGTATCATTGAGAACTTATGGGCATATAACATGATGTTCTCTTTTACTTCTATGGGTGGAAAAATAGACAAAGAGGTTAACAAAGGTCGGGGTCCTTATTGTTTCAAGATGGGTGGTCAGAATTTCCACAAAATTGGCTCTTTGTTGCCAGACGAAGGAAAAGAACCAAAGTTTGCTCAACTATACATCTATGACACTTGAAAGCGGCTGTACAGAACAAAATCAATGCTTTTGGGTTAGTGCCAGTAATATCTATATATTGTTTAATAAAATTCCTTATAATAATAATGTTACGCGATAATTAGTTCATTTAAGTAAATTTGTATATATGCATGTATGTCAGTGGTGATGGGAAGGGTTTGGACACTTCTGTAACAGCCAGCATCAAAGATATGGTCGACCAATATAATCCTTATGCCAAAACATATAGGATGGCTAGGGATCGTATATCTCTTAATAACTCAACATATATTAGTCTGCAGCTTATAGCAAAACGTGCCAAGGATGGACGGACCTATAATTTACCTACTGCATCAGAGGTTGCTGCCGTTATTGAAGGAGACATTGAGAATGTGAGGCATAAGAGGGATATCATGGTTGAGTTGAAGTCGACTGGATATTTGCAAAGGATAAATGAATTTCTTCCATGTTATATCCCTCTGCATTACCCACTATTGTTCGTGTATGTAGAAGATGGTTGGTATACAGAGATACCCAGAACTACATACAGTAAGAGGCCAGATTTTACACTTAGGGAGTTCTTAGCATTCAGAATTCAACACAGGGAGGGAGAAGGTCACCAGCTTATACTTGGCAGGAGATTGTTTCAACATTTTATTGTTGATTCCTACATGATGATGGAGTCACAAAGACTTCAGTGGATTCGTCATAATCACCAAAGCTTAGATACAAATCTTATAAGAAGATTGCCAGCAAAGTTGATAACTTTGAATATGATCCTACATCATGTGGCAGTCTCTTCATACTGCCATCATCTTATCTAGGGGGTGCTAGATGGTACATGCAGATGTACCAGGATTCTATGGCTATATACAAGTGGGCAGGATATCCGTGCATGTTCATAATATTTACATGCAATCCAAAGTGGCCGGAGATCACAAGGTATGTTGAGAGTCTTGGGTTGAGACCGGAAGACAAGCCTGATATCATATGTCGACTCTTCAAGATGAAACTCGATGAGTTGATCAGTGATATAAAGGATGGACATATGTTTGGAAAACCAAAAGCACGTAAGTTGTTTTTTTTTTTTTTTTTTTGTGTCTCTACATGTTTATATTCTATGAAATCCAAAAATGCTTTATAATATCTATTACTATGAATTTTTTTAGTCATATACATCGTTGAGTTCCAAAAGCGAGGACTTCCGCATGTTCATATTTTGGTAATCCTGAATAAGGCGGGTGAGGAGAAGATTAAAAATAACATTGATGACTACATATGTGCAGAGTTACCCGACAAGGATACTAATCCAGAATTATACGATGTAGTGTCAACAAATATGATTCACGAACCATGTGGTCTGGCTAGACCCACTTCTCCATGCATGGAGGATAACACGTGCTCCAAACATTTTCCAAATAGCTACAACGAAAATACCTATGTTTTCGATGCTGGATATCACATATATCGAAAAAGGGACACAGGTGTCACCGTTGATAAAAATGGAGTTCAGCTTGACAACATGTAGGTTTATATTAATTAAATATTATGCTTAGTTTATTGTCGTAAACCTAGATTTATTTGTTGCCGAACTTAGTATATGAGTCGACGTTTTTAAACAGTTTTGTTGTCCCTTACAATGCTCAGTTGCTCCTGAAGTACCAATCTCACATTAACATAGAATACTATAAAGGCAGGGTTCAATGAAATATTTGTTCAAGTACATGTTGAAAGGAAGGGACAGAGCGGGTGTTACATTCATAGACATAAATAATAATGATGAGATTAATAGGCATACGGATTGCCAATATGTTTCAGCATGTGAGACAATATGGAGAATTTTTTAATTCTAGATACATTATAGGATACCTGCGGTTGAGAGTTTGGCATTTCATCTAGAGGATGAGCAGCGGGTACCTTTCAGAGATGGAGATTTCATGCCGGATCTGCTTGATCAGCCTTCGCTAAGCGATGAAGTTTCTTGAATGGTTTGAGCTGAACAAGGTTGACCCGGAAGCTAGGAAATTGACGTATCCTGAGTTGCCCCGTGAGTATTACTGGAAGGATGGCCTGAAGAAGTGGTCCCGTAGGAAAACCAAGGCACAAGCTGTTGGAAGGATGTATAATGTGCCAATGGCATTTGAAAATATGTACTATATGCGACTTATGTTGAATCATGTTAGAGGTGCAACATATTTACAGGATATTAGAACAGTGAACTGTGTTGTTTACGAGACCTGCAAGGACTCATGTGTGGCTTTACGCCTACTAACAGATGACGGGGAGTATGTCCGTGGAATTATTGAGGCAAGTCACTGGGGATTAGCACGTTTCCTTCGTCATCTTTTTACGATCGATGCTTCTTCTTTCGCGAAGCATGGCGAGACCAGAGGAGGTATGGAGGAAGACATGTAACTTCTTATCTGACAACATTCTATACATCAAGCAAAAAACTTCTCATAATCCTGGTAATTTGTTAGTAAATTTTATATTTTACCGAAATACGAAAATGCTATACCTTTACTTATTACTTATTTCGATTCATTCCGCGATTCAGGTTTGAGGTTTACTGATGAACAAATCCATAACCTAGCGTTTCTTGAAATTGAGAAGCTACCGAAAGCAAACTGCAATAGTCTTGCTTTTTTTGAGCCTATGCCAATCCCAGATGAGTCTATAACTGACAACGCCACAAAACAGTTTATAGATGGAGATGTCATACGACGGAAATGTCATGAGATCAAAATTCGATGGACTGTACCCACGTTTGTGAAAGTATGTATGTCCTAGAGACAACTATTTATGAGGATGATATGTACTTTGATCACATTCAGTTTATTATCGTTTATAATATTGTTATTTGGCATTGCATCTATTGAGTTATTATTTGGTTGTTTGAATAATTCAATAGGATGTTCTCATGGACTGCACGTTATCACCAAGTGTGTGAGAACTTGGATGACAGAACGTAAGTCCTAAAATGGCCCCAATCGAGTGTCATTGAGATTTGGGATATCAATGACGCATGTTAGAGATTGGCATGTGATCTGCATCATATTCTTGGAGAATGTAGTAGCTCTCACGACTACGAATGACTTGGTCATTCATGATGGATACATGGACACCTTAGAGGGTGTTGGTAGACCCACCGAGAAACCATTTGGTTAATTCTATTTATATGTCTATGGAAGTATCGGTGTGTAAGGTGATCTATTAGTCCTTAGACTTGAGGTCAATACTGACTACATATGCTAAGTGATGTACTTTGACCATGACCAATGCTTGCACTCCTAATGGGGTAGATACGACATGTGTTAGGTGCATCACGAAGCACATATGAGTAGTAGTTGAGCCAAGATAGGATTCATTCCTCACAATAGACATTGGAGAGAATACTTTACATCTCATAGTTAGGTTGATCGTTAGTCATTGGCCAATGCATTACGAGATATTCAAAATGGTGTTTGAATATGTTCGAGGATCAACTAACAAGATTGAGAAAGAAATGAATAAGTTATTGGAACAAACATAATATATCAAGTTCTAGACTTATTCGAGTATTCGTGAATGAAAGGACCTTACCATCATTGGAGCCTTACATTACAGGTGGTTTGTATATCTTCACAAACGTCCTTATATATTAATATTGTCCGGTAAATTGTCTAGGAGTTTCACCGAGAACCTAATTGGATTAGTGATTAATATATAAGGCCCTATGGGTCACACTATATGGAAAGTACTCTACCAAACCAAGGATGTTAATAAATAAATATTATTTATAGTAAATAATATGAGAATAATTTTAATTGGTTCAAATTGGACTTGAGCAATTAAAATGAAGTGTGGTACTTGGACTAATTTAGAATTGAAGTCCAATACCTAAGTTGGGCTTAGAATTGTAAATGGGACAAAAGAAATCGAAAAGAAGAGGGAAAGAAAGAGAGTCAAGCCCAAAGAAAGTTGAAGACGCGTCTGACAATTTTCTTGGCGCGTGCAACATTTTTCTTGACGCGCCAGAGGTTAATGATGGTGGGGACAGCACGTCCCCACCTCTGCTCTTTCCCACACGCTTTTTCTTCCTCTTTTCCTTTTGGCCAGTACTTTGTCTTGTGGTGCTGTCTGGTAATGATGAAATGTGATAGAATATATTACTATCAGATTGCTATCAGATTGCTATTAGAAAACACTATGAGAACTTGCAGACAAAGCAGAAGAAGAAGATAAAATCAGATTTTGTCTTTGGAAAAAAAATACACTTCATACTTCCGTACAAAGAATCTCCTAGCATTCTTATTGGTAGAAGAATTTTCTGTGGATACCAAGGTTCGAGGTAATATCGGCAACCTGGATTTGCACGAAGATTGGGACTTGCTTGGAGAGGAACTGGAGGATCTCGAAGAAGCATACACGGACGAACAGATCGACGACTTGCTGGAATTTCTTGTTGAATTTCAAGTTTCCAGTCACTAATCGGAGTTGCTATCAGAGTAAGCTTCTGTTCGTTTAGATGTTAAACACGTTAAATTATTGTTATCATGTTGGTCCAAAATTTTGAAATTTCGCTGCGTATACTTAGAGTATATTCTGACAAAAAATACCAACAGTTTGAGCGTACAATTTACGATAAGATTATGGATGCAGTTGACGGGGGCAGAGGTGGTGTGTTCTTTTTATACGACTATGGTGGTATAGGAAAGACTTTTATTTGGAGGATGTTATGTTCCGACTTGCGTGCTAGAGGAGATATAGTGCTTCCAGTAGCATTAAGTGGTATTGTATCACTCTTGCTACCTAGAGGTAGGATTGCTCATTCTAGGTTTGGTATTCCTATTAAGTGTCATGAGGAATCAACATGCAGCAAGTTGAAGCAGGATTCTGATGTCACCGGCTTACTCAAGCAAACCAAACTTATAATTTGGGATAAGGCACCGATGACCAACAAACATTGCTTTGAGGCACTCGACAGGAGTCTAAGAGATGTTATAAAATGTCCAGATGATCCTTTCGGTGGCTTAGTAGTGGTATTCGGTGGAGATTTCAGGCAAATTTTGCCAGTTGTTCCTGGTGGTAGCAGATTTGATATTGTAAATGCCTCTCTATGCTCTTCGATCATCAGGATTCATGTGAGGTTCTAAAACTCACAAAAACATGCGATTGCGTAAACCTGAAAATTCTCGCCATTATCATATGAATTGTTCTGTTATGTTGTTCTTTTTAATTAACACCATTTTTTCTATTCAGACCGGATCATCAGCTGTTGAGGTTAATGAAACTAAAGATTTTGTGGAGTGGATACTACAAGTCGGTGATGGGGTCGCGGGCGAACCCAATGATGGCGAGGTAGACATCAAGTTACCTGATGACATACTTATTCGTGAAGTAAGTAATCCTATTTCCACCATTGTAGACTGCACATATCCTTCCCTTTTGGATCACTTAGCCTATCCAACTATAGATCCGGAATACTTCCATCACTGTGCTATTCTTGCACCGACTAATGAAATGATCAATGAGATTAATGACTATGTTATGTCTAAAATGCATGGTGATTCTGTGGAGTACTTGAGTGCTGATAGCATAAGCAAGACCGAGTTAGTAGATAGTGAAATGGCAGAATTATTCTCAGTAGAATTATTGAACACTATTAATTGCTCGGGACTACCTAATCATAGAATAGTGCCTAAGGTTGGATGCATGATTATGCTTTTGAGAAATATTGACCAGGCTTCTGAGTTGTACAATGGAACAAGGCTTATAGTAACTAATCTGGGGAAACATATCATAGAAGCAAGAATGATATCTGAAATGAATGCCGGTCAAAAGGTTTTCATCCCTAGGATGACGATGAGCCCATCTGATGAGATTAAGTTTCCTCCAAGTTTTGATAGGAGACAGTTTTCTATATCCGTCTACTTTGCAATGACAATAAATAAAAGTCAGGGACAGTCTCTCTCTCATGTCGGTCTCTACCTACCTTCTCCTGTATTCAACCACGCATAACCCAGATGTTGCTCTCTCTAGAGTTATAAGTAGAAAGGGACTGAAAGTACTCATATGTGATAATGAAGGTGAGACGTACGACACGACAACCAACGTGGTTTACAAAGAAGTTTTCGATAAATTATGAGGTAAATTTATTTTTTCATATATATATTTGTTAACTTGCATAATTTCATTTTTGTTTTATGTTTCTCAATTTATAATACATCTAAGCGTATATCCTTATACTTTTACAGGTACGGATGCCTTCATATGAAGTCAAGTCTCACCAGTAATTTACTAGATTTTACTCAATGCAAAACTATGATTCTTGTACGTCAAGAATTTGTTATTCTTACAAATTATGATCTACATATTATACATTATTTTTTGAACCACCTTAAATATACCAATTTTCACTATAGCATTCTTAAGCGTATGCATGATAGTGCTTATCATATATATAGATCAAACTACCGAATTGTAAAATGGAACAAGTCTAACTCAAGGTTACTAATGTTAGAAAGCATATCATTGAGGCAAATATAATATCGGTAGTCTACCCAACCCAAAAGGTTTATCATTCAAATTGTGATGGTTAGTCCATTCTACAAGACGAAGTTCCCTGTCAATTTTGATAGAATATAGTTCCCCATATCGTCTATTTTGCAATGACCATAAACAAAATTCCTTGGCAATCTTTCTCACACGTCGGACTCTACCACCTGACCCGTATTCAAACGTGAACAATTGCATGTTCTCTCTCTACGGTTACCAGTAAGAAGTGATTCAATGTATTCATATAAGACGAACATGGTAAAACATATGATACGTTATGTTCATTAACTTTAATATTTTATTATACGATATATTTATTTCTTATTTTGAGTTTGGCCTCCATGCCCCGTCGAGTGCTCTAAAATAAAAAACCCATTTTGGTTTAAATAAAACCATTACTTGTCATTACATAGATGTTCTTTATGCTTCCATGAACAACTTGTCCTCAACGGATAGGAGCCGGGCTCACTTCACCGGGCATAGTAGCCACCATACAGTACTAAGATAATGTGATTCGTTTTGTTTCTAATTTTATTCTTATAATCACAATAAAAATTATGCCCGCACTAAATTAAATAAAACCATTACCCTCATTGTTATCCTTGATTTAACAACTTCGCCATTAATTGTTCATTATCCAAATCATTCTGAAGGTACTTATCTACAAGCTTTCAAGGTTTGCAAATGCTCCTATATCCAAACGTTTCACGGAAACACATTAAAAAAATTATTACTATCTTCGATTTAATTGTTATTTATCCAAGTTAGTCTAAATTACATTAACTATTATTAAAACGTCACCCGGGGCATACGATAGTACGTAGGAGCCGGGTTTGTCTTTCTGGCATGGTTGCCGTGCAAAATATACCAGCACACTAGCCGCCCTACATTTATTAAAATCTAGCCGACACGAACATAAATAAAATCATTACTCAACATTTAAATCATTTAATTAACACGTTGGACACAAGGCATAGGAGCCGGCGTTATTTTGCCGGGCATGTCCGCCTAAATGTAAACACGGTACAATAACCGCCCTACCTTTATTTATTTTTAGTGTTGCTCGGGCTAAATATCTACCATCTCAAAGGTTTACTAATTCTACTAAATCCAAACGATTCATTACAATACTCAAACATAATTATTACTATATTTTATTTCATTATTAATTATCCAAATTCGGAAAAATAAAATTAACCATTACTTCCATGTCATCCGGGACTTACGAGCGATGCATAAGAACCGGGTTTACTTTGCCGGCCATGGAAGCCGGGCTTAACGAGCCGGGAATAGTTTGCCGCGCATGGTAGCCGGGTTAGTTTGCCGCGCATGGAAACCTAAATGTATACCCGGTGCAATAACCGCCCCACCTTTACGAGCAAAGCATGAGACCCGGGTTTAATTTGCCGGGCATGGAGGCCGGGCTTAATATATCGTGCATTTTTAACATGCATTGATTCAGGATGAATTTCCTTTCATTTGAAAGGTTAACAACTTCTCCTATATCCAAACGTTTCATGACAACATCTACAACAAATAATTACAACTTAAATAAACCAATCACACGTCATTAAATCATTCCATGAACAACTTATCTGGAAGGGATAGGAGCCGGTAATAGTTTACCGCACATGGTAACCGGGTTCGTTTGCTGGGCATGGCAACCTAAATGTATACCCGGTACTATAACCGCCATACCTTCAATTATAAGAAGAGTTGGTCGGCCATGCTACAGGTTTACTATTTCAAAGGCTCACTAATCCTACTACATCCAAACGATTCATGAAAAAACAAAGAAACAAAATTAATGCTATATTTCATTTCATTAATAATTATCTAAAATATTGTAAAGAAAATAAACCATTAATTCTACTTCAGGCGGAGCTTACGAGCAATGCATAGGAACCGGGTTTATTTTGCCGGGCATGGGGGCCGGGCTTAATATACCGGGCATATTAAGATGCGTTGGGTCGGGCTGAATTTCATAAATTTTAACGGTTAACTAATTCCCCTATATCCATAAGTTTAAGATGTTGTGACTCTTTTCGTTCTTTAATTTTAATTCGCATTCCCACATTGAAATTTAGACGGGCACTACTTCAATAAAACCATTACTCGTCATTCAATTCCTCACATGAACACATTGGACGCAAGGCATTGTAGGCGGGTTTAGTTTGCCGGGCATAATGGCCGGCATGGTGGACAGCCTCGAACTACCATGTATACTAGCCGTCCTACCGGGCTTAGTCTGGGTTTAGTTTGACGGGCATGGTGGCCGGGCTCAATATACCGGGAATACTCGCCTTCCTATATTTGTTACGATGCATCGCTTCCGGGGCTAAATATCTACCATCATATAGGCCCAACTAATAAGCCAGTATCTTAACGATAGATGAGGAGCTGGGCATGGTTTCAAGCAATGCCCCGCATATATGCCCAACTCATAAATCAGGACCCAAGCACAGGTAGTGGAGCTGTGCATGGATGCGCACACTGCCGAGCACATACTTAGGAATCTAATTAACCTAACAGAGAAAAGAAAAAAAAGAACGGCAAATAATAAATATGCATAACTCTTTTCAATATGTAATTCAGCCAGAATAGGAAAGAGTACAAAATCAGACTTGTTCCATAGAACAATTACAGAGGTCTGACAATAAGAACCTGGAAGTTAAAATCATAATACACATTCATAGCGATAAGTTCTGGTTCCTTCAATACAATTAAATCCAAGCAGCAAATCAAGAAAACAATATATGTTCCACTCGTACACACATAACATCGAGGCCAAATGAGTAATAAATATTTAAGACAGTCAAATAACATAATAAAATCATTAAGGCAGTATCATCAAAAAATCCATTCCACAGATATTAGATGTTGATAGTATCACCAAAGTGTTAATAGTTGGTAGACAGCCAAACCATTTAACTGGTTAGTATACAAATCTTTTGACCAACTCAAAAGACATAATATAAGTTGGCTAAAGATTATGTAGTCCCGTGTCTACACACAAAATATTCTAGCCGAATCTGTGTGCGGCTTCTGGAAATTACTCATAATTATTTCTCACGCTTCAGTACCGTCTCGCAGATAACATTAACCATATGAGCACGGTGAATTCCTCCAGTATCACGAGTCCAGAACATACGCTCAGGGAGTTTACGGGCGATGAACGTTTCCATTAGAGAACAGACCACAACCCCACAATCGAGAGTTCCACGAGCTTGCTGCGGAGTATCCTTCTTGTAATATACTTTGACCTGGTGGTCTTTCTTTAGTATTGGCAAACCTCTTGCAGCACCTGATTGCTTGATTTGTTTCTCAACATACTTCACCTTCACAACACACAACAATATATACTAGTTATGTCACTGTAACACAATAACATATTCATATGTATCATATGTGTTGAGGGTAAAATTCTCCAACTACTTAGAGATTATTCGACTTCACGGGTAATGGCCAAGGTAAAAAGCTCCGTACAGCGTAAAAGCCAATGTGTAAGAGCCTGCGACCTCAAGCTGGGTAAGAACCTGCACAAGTGACTTGAGGGGGGGGTTAGGACCCGGTTTGCTAAGAGTCAAACCGGTTGGAGACTTTACTCAAGAGAGACTGAAGTATAATGTTCGGGATTAGTTTCGTAAGATGTCCTACCTCAACATGGGGAAGTGTGCCATATTTATAGAAAATTCTCAAAGAGGGAGACTCCTCTGGATCGTGCCAAGTGTAAGGCCTTGATCGAGCCACCAAGGTTTGTTTAGGCCCATGGCCCAATAATGACACTTAGCCCATACCATTTTGGGCTTTTAGGGGCAGTTCAGTCATTATTGAGAGTGTTTTAGAGGGTGTGACATAGTCTGCCGAGGTTCAAGGTCCGCAGGGGTTGGTCCGGACGCTTGGTCCGGACCGTATTGGGCTATCTATGGGGAAGTTCCCTAAGTTTGCCCAACTCTTCCGATTCGGACCTTATGGCTCGGACCTCCCTACTCTCTAGTGCCAGTCTACTTGGTTGCTTGTGAGATTGTCATGTTGAGCCCGAATGATTATCCGTATCGGACCTATATGGGTCGGACCTGCAGACCTAGGGTCGGACCCAGTATATTTTAAGTATTCTGTCCCTTTTCTAGGAAGGGTCGGACCTATGGGTCGGATCATTGTGTCTCGGGTCCTTTAGACAACTCGGGACGCCTCAGGATTCGTTCCAAGGCGCCTATGACGGATTGGACATATTTTCGTATCAACAATATGTTACCAGAATCATAGCAGCTGCGTAATGCTCATCATTGTCAATATCTTCAGGCTGCAGAGGGTTGTAAAAATGCCAGGAACACTCCCTCACCAAGAAATGTAGCAACGTCCAATGGTTCCCATTAGTTGAACGTGGATCAGCCTTCCCACAGTTGTTAATTGGAAATAGCCAGACTTCATATGCCAAAGCTCCCACTATCTTCTTATCAATGAAATGTTTACACATGTTTTTATACCAATCGTTAACATTGTATTTGGCAACATGAACCTAATAAAAATAAAAGTGTCATTCACACTGCCATAAAAATGACAATAACAAGAAATACATACTCAGCAAGTGTGTAACTCACCCAAGAAGAGCTTGTGAACATGTAAGTTTCCTTGTTCTTGTCATACCTAAGTTCCACCAACTTAGAGTTGCCAACAATCCTCTGATGGGAAAGTAAACCCCAAGTGTCAATCACCTATATTAGATTTCAAAAGCAAATTATGAATCTGCCACCAGACCTATCACATAAGAAAAACAATCAACAGTACTGATGAAGCATATGTAGGTTCATAACAAATTTAGTAATATACAGTATCATCCAGTGCTTCATGATTGATTATCTTCTCCATGTTCGCTAAAGTGACGTAGTTCTGCATGTAAGACATCTGCACCTCCAAAAACCGTGAACTGCAGGAAACATTACATTAATAACTACTACAGGTATTAACAGTAACAAGCATAGTATTAAGCCAGCTAAAATAACTAAGTCAACTTAAAATTAACAGTAGCTGTCATTTGCCTTGGCAGAAATTCGCTGAACTTTGTGCAAGCACAGTGACATGATATGGAACTGTTCTCTGATAAGCTATACAACTCCTATCCACAGCAAAACTGCGCCTCCAGTTTGCTCGGCTTCGATGGTTCATCCCTGAAACATAATGCAATAGGAGTACCAATAGTCTTCTTCAGTCTAGAATCCATCAGAGTCCTCTCCTGAACACGAGCTATCAGCGAATTCTTATCCTCAGGAGATCCGCTCTTAATCAATACACCTGAACTACCCGGTGATATTGAAGTTGGCTCATTCTTCACAATAATAGGAGTAACCCCACCAAAATGAACCTTTGGTTACGGGCTGTTAGAGGAGCCAGATAGGTGAGAAATCCTGCCTGTAGACTTTCGGATTGCAGAAATTGGCGCTTTCCCTGGTGTTGGAAATAACTTCACCGTGGAGATGTCACCAAATGCCCGCCCTTTTGTGACAGGTGTTGCATCCAATGAATCAGGAACAAAATTATTACCTCGGACAAGTTCAGGACCTGATGAAACAACCAAAGGCACAACATTTGTTGAGCCATCCGATCCAAGTAAGGCACCACCAGTTGAAGTAGATCTGTCCTCTTTCAGTTGAATGATTAAGGAGTTTGATCCCTATAAGCACTTGTTTAGCTCCTCTATTTCAATATTCAATTTATCATTTTCCATTACAAGCTCAATGTTAAGATTTCTAGTATTCAGTTCCCTTGTCTTCAACTCAACATTCTCAGATTTTAGTTGAATGCAACAGTTAACTTCATTTGACAACTTGTTGTTCAGGTGCCAACTTTCATTCTCCAAGAACTTTATTCGCTTCTTATCAGCAATTGAATGATTTGATAGCCGTTTCTGAACTTCCCTAGATTCTGCAACCTCTGCCCTAAGTAGATCAACTAAGTCCTTCGAAGCCTCGAGCATAGCAGATCGGCGCAAGTCATCATCAGCCGCCTTAACCCGGTCTTTAACATCCAGATCACATTTTAGCTTCAATGCAAGCTCATTGGCAGTAGTCAATTCCAACTCCAACTTCGCAATCCTATGGTCCTTGTCACAGGAAATTGTATTCCTATCCATTAGTGGGGCAACATTATCTAAAACTTGGTCTTGAGTATTCACATCAACTCCGGCGCCATTATCAGTACAAGCAATATTATTGGTTGGCAAATCACATAATAACGTATCGACCCAAGCAGCATCCTGGTTTCCAGTGGAAGATTTCTTATAGTCTGTGCCTGCATCACATGCATCGATTCCAAAACCAATATCAAATGAAGGACAGTCTATAGCACGAACAACAGTCTGTAAATCACTAACAGTTGTGATCCCACTGTCCAATGGAGGTTTAATTGCAACTTCAGTATCAAAGCATAAATCTTCAGACTGAAGCTCTTTTCGTGGCAAATTCGGAGGCAAAGTTCCCATGAATTGATTGGAACATTCACTCAGCTGTGTTGTTCCACATTCAACAAAATCTTCAGTCATCTTGCCCTTCCCTTTAGATACCAAATCAGCCACTTTACTATCACATTGCTTTGGCTCTGAAACTGGGGAAGGACGATCATCCTTCCTAAGGTCAACAATGGGAAGAGCAGGCTTTTCACTCATATCAGTATGACATCCAGCACCATCAATTCCTTCTGACACAACATGGCACACTGTCCTGGCTGACTGCCTAATGGGCTGCTTAAGGATAATTCTTCTGCCCCGGTTCAACTCTCGCCACTTAGCCTCACACTCAGTAATCTCCAAATCCCAGTAAATATCCTACAGGGACAGTTGGTCAATTCATAAGAAGCCTAACAGACAGATTAATCTTTTAGTTCAAGTAGGGGAAAAAAAATAAAATCCTACCACATAATCCCCAAGATTGTCTAGGTCAATTTCGGCTAGTCGATTAGCAAGCAGCATAAGATCCCACTTCAGGAAACGGGGAAATAGCTTTGGTTCCTTGACCGTAGGTATTAGATTTGTGTGTTCACACATCCAGTACTGAAATAAATAAATGAAATTCAATCAGACAGGCAACTGTAAATTTTGAATCAAACTCCTACAAATGTCCAAGATATATGTCATAAGAGAAGCAAGTTCATATTACCAGAAGGAAGATTGCGCATGAACCAATCCGCAATTCCTTCGAAGAGTTAATGTCAGACATTAGTGAATCATGAATGAAGGTACACCAGTCATACTCACAAATCCCGGGGAAGTTCTCTAATAACTCCGTAATTCGCCAGACAAGTGAGCCGTTTTGAGTAGGGGTGAAGAATGAACACAATAAATAAAGATGCAGCACCCTTGCCACATCATCTGCCCTAACATTATCACCGTGCTTAACCATCTTAGTTAGTACCGTGCGACATAAACTCGGGGACAACCTGTAATGGGAAGTGTCCTTCTCAGAACGAACATGTTTAACTTTCTCAGGGAAACATCTTTCCAAGAAACCTGTTAGCTTCACTGTGCCACTTCCCGGTAATATGGGTTTCCGGCCTCCACGAACCCCAAATATTAGCTCAACATCCTCGCTTGATGGTTCAATGAAATCACTCCCAAAAAGAAAGCCCCGACGCCGATGAACAACATTAAATCGCTTGAGAACGCGACTTATGTTCTGGTCACTTTTTTTGAACTGAGAGAACACCGCTCGATCACGAACATGCCTGGTTGCCTCTATGAAAAGAAAGAATGGAGTCTTCCTTACAGCTTGAAAATGTGAAGCAGTGAACTTTAAGAAACGAATATCCTTTATGACGGATTGCACGTTACTGCGATAGTTCATTGCACCTACAGCGCAATAGGGAAAAGGAATTTACGTTTCACAACACTGGTCATTATGTCAAATAAAATGATCTGACGCTGCATAAACAAGAAAAGCAGGTTAAGACAACAAACCTGGTGTGCCGCGATTCGCATCATACGGAGTAGTTGTTGTGTTTTATCTCAAATCAAGTAAGTTGAAATTTCTGAAACCAAGTTTCAGAAAGTTGGTTTCAGACGAGTGAAACTAGTTTCAGATAGTTTCAGAAAGTTTCAGAAATTCTGAAACCAAGTTTCAGAGTGAAACTAGTTTCAGAAATTTCTGAAACCAAGTTTCAAGTTTCAGAAATCTTATGAAACCAAGTTTTAGCTAATGCTTACTCAAGATGATTGGACGGACCAGATTAATTCTAGATGATTAATGGCTGAGATTGATTCAATCGTTAGTTTGTTATGAACGGTTATTAAAGAGAAGAGAAACAGAAGAAAACAGAGAAAGTTGCTGTCATTCAGTTTTCGATTGATTTCTCGCCTGTTTCTTCACCTTTTGATCTGAGATTTTGGATAGAGGTTGAAGACGGTTATTAGCTCGACTGACAATTGGAAGATTCAGGTTTCGTGATCTGCAGACAGAGAATTGGTTCGAGTTTTCGTCATCGTTTGTTTGTCATTGAGATTGTGATCTTGTTTTCTCTTTCGATTGATTGAGGAGTATAGATAATCGATTGAGCTTGATCTTTGTATAGATTGCATAAGCTTGTAATCGAATCTCAGTTGATATCAATATACGTGCTTGGTTTCCCGTGGATGTAGGCTATTTTGGCCGAACCACGTAAATTCCGTGTTTCATCGTTTATGTTCTTGTTGATCGATTGATACTTGTTATTGTTTGGTTGAGATTATTGTTGTGACTCAACAATTGGCGCCGTCTGTGGGAAAGTTTTGAATCTCAACTGTTTTCGATCAAGCAATGGGATCATCCATGAGGTTTGATGTTGAAAAGTTCACGGAGAAAACCGATTTCGGTTTATGGAAGGCCAAGATGGAGGCACTGCTGATTCATCAAGGTTTAGATGCAGCACTCTTGGGAGAAAAAGGATTTGCGTAGGATTTGATGCCAAGGAGAAGGCTACTATCATGGGAAGAACTCAGAGCACAATCATATTGTCCCTTGATGACAAGATTCTCCAAGTAATCAAGATCAAAAGCATTAAAGAAATCAGGACAATCTGGAAGATATGTATAACTCTAAAACTTCTGCAAACAAGTTGCATCTGAGGAAAAGATTGTTTAATTTTCGAATCAGCACAGATAAATCTATTTCCCAGCAGCTTGATGAGTTTAACAAGATGTGCCAGGATCTGGAGAGTGTTAGCATTGAAGTTTCTGATGAGGATAAGGCATTAGTAATCTTGGGAGCCCTGCCTAAATCATATGAGCACTTCATTGATGCTCTAGTTATTCATAAGAGCACCAAGCTGACATATGATGATGTTGATGTTGCCCTGAGGAACAAGGAGCTGCATAAGGGACCCTCTACTGGTAATGACAATGCAGCTGAGAGTTTAAATATGAAGGAGAGGTGGAGCCATAAGATGCAGGCTAAGCAGAGGACACACGTACTGCGGATGCGAAGATTTGAAAACACAAATCTGCGGATGGAAATAACTTCGAGAAAAAGGAAGTGCTTCTATTGCAAAATGCCAGGCCATCTCAAGAAGCAGTGTTTCAAGTATAAGAGAGACAAGAAGGCAGAAAAATTGCAGTTTATGGGTACAGAAAACAATATGGCTCATAATGCTCATATTGCTGAGTCTGCACAGGTGTATGGTGATGCTGAAGCTTTAGTGGTTTCTGAGGCTTGTTCAGTGGTGAAATCAAAGTCTAATGATTACTGGGTACTGGATTCTGGATGCTCATTTCATATGAGCCCTAACCTTGAGTGGTTCATAAACTACAAAGCTGGGAAAGGTGGTTCAGTACTACTAGGTGATGATTTTGAATGCAACATTGAAGGAATTGGTGATATAAGGCTCAAGCTGCATGATGGAGTTGTAAGAATGCTTACAAATGTTAGGTACATACCCAAACTGAAGAGGAATCTCATTTCCCTTGGTGTACTAGATAGTACTGGTCACAAATATTCCTCAGAAAATGGTGTTCTGAGCATTACTAAGTCTGGCATCATTGTAATGAAAGGCTTGAAGGAAAATGGCCTTTATTACCTGGTAGGTGATACAGTTTCTGGGGAATCTTCACATGTTAGTGCTCAAGACAATACTCAGCTCTGGCATGCAAGGTTGGGACATCTCAGTGAGAAGGGACTCAGAGAATTATCAAAGCAAAACCTGCTGTGTGGGGATCAAATAAATCATCTGCAGATTACTGAAAAGCGTATTAGGAAAATCTCACAAGGTTGGTTTTGACACAGCAAAGCACAATACTCTAGCACCACTTGATTACCTTCATTCAGATTTGTGGGGGACCAACAAATACACAAACCATGGGTGGAGGAAGGTATTTCATGTCAATCATTGATGATTATTCAAGAAAAGTGTGGTTGATAATATTGAAATCTAAAGATGAAGTTTTCATCAAATTTAGAGATTGGTCAATTGAGGTGGAGAATACTACAGGAAGGAAAATCAAGCATCTCAGAACAGATAATGGCTTGGAGTTTCTCTCAAATGATTTCAATGAGTTCTGCAAAAATAAGGGCATTGTGAGACATAAAACAATACCAGGCACACCTCAACAGAATGGAGTTGCTGAGAGGTTCAATAGAACTGTGCTAGAGAGAATCAGATGCATGTTGATTAGCTCAGGTTTGAGCAAATGCTTCTGGGGTGAAGCTGCTACTACAGCATGCTATCTCATAAATAGGAGCCCTACCACACCTCTGAACAACTTAACACCTGAGGAATTGTGGTCAGGCAAGCCTCCTTACCTAGGACATTTGAAGGTATTTGGGTGTTTGGCTCTGGCTCATGTGAGGCAAGGGAAGCTGGAACCAAGGGCACTTAGATGCATTTTTTGGGGATACCCCACTGGTGTAAAAGGGTACAAGTTGTGGATAATTGATCAGAGAAAGTGCATCATTAGCAGGGATGTGGTATTTAATGAAACTATCATGCCACTCAAGCCTGTGGACATCAATACTGAGAATTCGGTGGAGCATTGCGATGTCTGGTGATTTACATGCAAATGAGAAGCATACACCTGTGGATGAGAATAGGGAACAAACTGATATGGAAAATTTATCCACTAGAGACACAGTTTCAGGCATCTCTGCAGATGAAACTAATGTGCTATCTACATATCAACTTGCTAAAGATAGAGAGATGAGGTTAAATAGGAAAGTTCCTGACATGTATGGTTATGGACAGATGGGAAAATCATACAATGTTGCTTATGCTCTCTCAGTTGCAGAAGATATCAACTACTCAGAACCAAGCACTTATCAAGAAGTCATTAGTTGTACTGATAGTGAAAAGTGGATTACAGCCATTCATGAAGAGTTAATTTCCCTGGAGAAAAATGATACTTGGGATATAATTACTATACCCAAGAACAAGAAGCTTGTGGGGTGCAAATGAATATTCAAAAGGAAAGTTGAAACTGGGACAGCTCACTCAATTAGATTCAAAGCTAGGCTTGTTGCAAGGGGATTTACACAGAAGGAAGGTGTAGATTATACAAAAATCTTTTCACCTGTTGTAAAGCATGTGTCTATAAGGATTCTCTTAGCCATGGTAACTCAATGGGATTTACAACTTCAGCAGATGGATGTCAAAACTGCATTTTTACATGGTCTGTTAGAAGAAACAATATATATGAAGATCCCTGAGGGCATCCATATTGAAGACAAGGAAAACAAGGCATGTTTGTTGAAAAGGTCTCTATATGGTTTAAAACAAAGTCCTCGACAATGGTATAAGAGGTTTGATGAATTTATGAGCTCAATACAGTTTACAAGAAGCAGGTATGACAGTTGTATATATTTTTCAAATATACACAGTGTGAGTTGCATATATTTGCTGTTATATGTTGATGATATATTGATAGCTGGGAAGTCTCTTGATGAAATTAGTATGTTAAAGGCTAAGTTGAGCTCTGAGTTTGAAATGAAAGATCTGGGAGAAGCTAGTAGAATACTTGGTATGGACATTAGCAGACAAGAACATGATAGAAGCTTATTTCTATCACAATCTGCATATCTGACTAAGGTGCTTGCAAAGTTCAACATGAATATGTCAAAACCTGTATCTGTACCTGTAAACCCTGGAACTAAGCTTTCAGTAAATCAATGTCCTGTGAAGCAAGCTGATATACAGGAGATGTTCAAGATTCCTTATGCAAATGCAGTAGGGAGCATAATGTATTCAATGATTTGCTGCAGACCAGATTTAGCTTTTGCTATGAGTATCATTAGTAGATTTATGAGCAATCCAGGTATGATACATTGGAATACAGTGAAGGGTGTACTCAGGTATATCAAGGGAACAGTTCATCATGGTCTGAAGTTCTCTGCATCTTCTACATCTGAGCTACCACTGAAAGGTTATGTAGATGCAGATTTTGCATCTAATGTAGATTCAAGGAAATCTATTACAGGTTTTGTGTTTACTTTGTTTGGTACTGCCATCTCATGGAAATGTTCTCGATCTATAGTAGCATTATCTACAATGGGTGAATTTATTGCGATGGCGAGGGAATCAAGGAAGCCATATGGTTGAATGGTTTGATTACAGAGTTGGGCATTGAACAAGGTTGTGTTTCTGTGATGTGTGATAATCAGAGTGCCATTCAGTTAGCAAAGCATCAGCATTTTCATGAAAGGACCAAGCATATAGATGTGAGATTATATTTCATAAGAGATATCATTGATGGAGGAACTGTAAGAGTGGAGAAGGTTCATACTACAGAGAATGCTGCAGATTTTTTCACAAAACCATTGTCAGCTGCCAAGTTCAAGCATTGTGCAGAGCTGATAAATGTTGGTGAATTGGTCTGAATTTTTTGCACAGAGACTCTGGAAGGCATGCTCTAGCCATAAGGGAGCTTAAGTGGTTGTTTGTTCTACCGAGTAAAGAACTGTAAATTGGAAAAAGGGCATGTAGACTTGATTTTGAGCTAAGGTGGAGTTTGTTGTGTTTTATCTCAAATCAAGTAAGTTGAAATTTCTGAAACCAAGTTTCAGAAAGTTGGTTTCAGACGAGTGAAACTAGTTTCAGATAGTTTCAGAAAGTTTCAGAAATTCTGAAACCAAGTTTCAGAGTGAAACTAGTTTCAGAAATTTCTGAAACCAAGTTTCAAGTTTCAGAAATCTTATGAAACCAAGTTTCAGCTAATGCTTACTCAAGATGATTGGACGGACCAGATTAATTCTAGATGATTAATGGCTGAGATTGATTCAATCGTTAGTTTGTTATGAACGGTTATTAAAGAGAAGAGAAAGCAAGAAAAGCAGGCAAGTTCTTTGTCATTCGATTTTCGATTGATTTCTACTTTCTTCTTCACCTTTTGATCTGAGATTTTGGATAGAGGTTGAAGACGGTTATTAGCTCGACTGACAATTGGAAGATTCAGGTTTCGTGATCTGCAGACAGAGAATTGGTTCGAGTTTTCGTCATCGTTTGTTTGTCATTGAGATTGTGATCTTGTTTTCTCTTTCGATTGATTGAGGAGTATAGATAATCGATTGAGCTTGATCTTTGTATAGATTGCATAAGCTTGTAATCGAATCTCAGTTGATATCAATATACGTGCTTGGTTTCCCGTGGATGTAGGCTATTTTGGCCGAACCACGTAAATTCCGTGTTTCATCGTTTATGTTCTTGTTGATCGATTGATACTTGTTATTGTTTGGTTGAGATTATTGTTGTGACTCAACAGTAGTTGCCACTGGAGACCTATGTACTTCTTCAAAAAAAAAACCTTTGTTTGCTCTGATCTGAAATAGTTGCAAAGAAATTGATGTTCTTGATGGACATGACACATAAGTTTCAACAAGAAAGATATCTGATATTTTAATGTTATTTATATGTTTGACTTGATGACATTTTTGTTTGTATATCTCTAATCTTAAGTGTCCATTTTTACTTATGAAACTTGATTGATTTGAAGTATTGTTATTTTTTAAAGGTCAATTTATCATTTGCCATGTTCGATACGGAATTCGACGAGTCAAGCATCCCATGGCCAGGGGATGATGGGAATCCAAGCAATGGCCCTAATATTAGCAACTATGAACCAGATATTGATTTTGTCGTGAAAGTTCTCGAGTCAGTGTTTGAAAGTGTAGATGATGCCGAAACATTTTATTATGAGTATGCCAAAAAATGTGGCTTTGACGTACGGAAACAAAGCCTGAAAACCAATACATAAATATTAAACGCAGCACCAATTCGGCTAAACGCAGCACCAATTATTTGAGTACTTGCCCAAAATGCCCCTAACTTAAAAAAATCGTATAACATTAACGTAAAATCGTAATAACTCGTTTACGCGAATACAATAACATTAACATGCACGATTCATCCCGAATTACAACAATTAAAAACATCGAAATTTTTTAACAAACTTTGCTTATTGGAACAAAATTATTGCCAGTTCTGATCAAATGCTTTACTGATCCGGCCCAATCCGAATTTTTTTTTCTTTTTCTTTAATTATGTATATAGTGTTTAAATATTTAGGTATTTTATAATTTTTTTATATGTTTTTTTTTAATTATTTTTTAATGATTTGCAAGTTTGTTAAAAACAGACATTGAATTACAGAACATGAAAATCGAAATACAACAACATTGAAAACATGAACTAGAACCTATGCCATTGGCGTGAGCGCCATAATGTGCTTCCCATGGCTTATTCTTGCCTCTCTAGTACCTCTCCGTGCCAACCATATTGGTGGAATTGGACATTCTGTTACCACGTGGATCTGATCCGATTGATTGTTATCAATGTGAGCCATTGTCCACTCTTGAAATGTTGATGGAGGTCCGGAGCGGTGAGTCCATTTGAGAACGATACTCGATGGAAAGTATGTCATACTCCTAACGGAGAATAACCGCATAAGACCCGTTGATACTTTGTTGCTACAAGACACCCATATCGGTAATGTGAAATACCATGGTTGTGTACACGCCATGAAACCGGTTTAGACGGATATTTATTTCATCTACCGTGCTTCATCATTTCGTCGATACATCATCACTGTTGTAGTGCAACTCATCAATGAGGTCTTGCCTGACGTCTGCCCAACGCTCTTGTTGACCGTATTGGTATTGAGTTATGACCCTAAAACCGCAGTTTCCGTCGCCGATGACATCATTATGGCCTCTAATCCAGAATTGAGTTTGGGGTGGCATTTGACTTTGATATTTGAATGTTCTGCCAGTACTTGCTAGAGAACCTGAACCGTCATTGCTTGGGGCGGAATTCTTTTGAGACTGATTCGGGGTTTCCCAACCACTCGGTAGCCTTTTCCCTATTGCTTTAGGTTTCCTTCCTCTCCGTTGTATTACTCTGAATGGCTCGTCACGAGCATTGTGATACATTTGAATTGTCGAAATACGATCTCATTTCATCCTCCGTGGCAGTCTCGCTGCGGTCCGCCGCCCAGTGAAGAAAGTGATCCTTTATACTCTGCTGTCTAGTCTCAGGCGGTTCCCCCATGTGAAGGGTTCTCCAGAACACGTTTACATCGTGAACCGGGTCGACGGTCCTCCTGTTTTGCAGCTTCACATGCAATTGACATGCGCACATTAATCCAAAAGTTGTAAACAGTATGTGATCGCAATCACTTGGATCATTGTCTATTTCTTTGACCAATTTCTCGATGGCGAGATGTGAAAGCACACCTCCGAGTTTTTTGAAGATCGGCATTGTTGATGTGGAATGAGGGACGATATTAAGAGATCTCTCAAACTGTGTGCGGATTTCATCAAAATGCATTCGAAGTAGGCCATTTAGCTTCGGGAATAGACGGTGGAACTTCTGATTTGAATGACCCAACCACAACTTGTACCTAGCGTGAGCACCTTGACTCTGCAAATAATTTACATTGTTGAATGTCAGTTTCGGTATAACTGTAATTATACGGTAGTTGTATATTACGAAATAAGCTAAACTAAGGTATGAGTGGTGGAATAAATGAAGGAATAACCTGTTGGTCGTGTTAGTTCCATAGTGTAGGATGTTCTTTGTCCACGCCTGGACAAATCGGTCACGGTATGGATCCAACCATTGGTTCCGTACAAAGGCCATGCAACCTGGATGCCTATGCCATGCCTCCGCCATTTCTGCAACAGCCTGCTCATAGAGTTCCTCGGTGTCTGCATGCACGATGTGATCCCATCTGGATTTGATTACGGGTTGATACTTAGTACCTACCATCTTGGATAAGTGAGCCTGCACATCCTTTGAGATGTGTCTCCGACACAGTAGGTGTGCTGCTTCTTGAAAGACAAGTTTAATCGCATTCATTTCCGCTAACTCTCTGTCGGTAACAAATACCCCCGGTGATACACCACATTCAGCAAACAACGCCCGTAATTGTTTAAGCCCCCAAACGTAACTTGAAGTCCTTTCGTTGGATAGGAAAATGAAGGCTATGTGATAGTTTTGCCCAGTAGGTAAGACGCCAATGAGTTCTACCAAAGGCATGTCGTACAAATTCGTCTTGTACGTTGCATCCATCACGACAACTTGCGGGAACAAACGGATCAGCTCCCTTGTATTTGGATGAGATAAGAAAATTCCCTCCAATATGTTGGTACCCTCCACTTTTGAATGTGTATATATGTAATGGTTTCTTCTCAAGAGTTCCTCGAAATACACCATTGGGGCTAGGGATCCCATCTCCAAACGTTGATATTTCTGGTCAGCATTGTATATTTGTCGTAGGTTAGTACATGTGCCTGGAAAATCCTGCTTAACTTGATCGAGAATTTGTCTAGGTGCCATTCCGCACTTCAACATCTCAATCACCCGGTCGTACTTTTTGCCAGTGAGCTTGGTGGCAGACGTGTGCCCATGGGGGAAATCCCAAGTGCATGATTGTGTTTCTCGTGGCCCTCTCTGAGAAACACTCTCCACACCCCCGGATACCTCTCGTGAAGCTTAACCTCAAATGGACACTTGACTTTCTTTGACCCAGCGGAACTTCTGGATTTTACTTCTGGATCAGTTGAAGCCGTGTTTCTGTATTCAACACCTCGCTCACAACCCATGTAAACGTGTCTTGCTTTTGAATGTGAGATCGTGAAAAATATATTGTTTTGGACACCAATATCTCGCACCTAAGTTTCTGCAGCTTCCCGAGTATCAAAAGTCTGATTATTTTGAAAAAATGAACTACAATCGGGGAATTCAGGTTCACCGTCGGATGAAATATGTGAATCTGGGGCGTGACTCATTGTGTTTTTTAAGTGTTTAGAATATGATTAGTGTTTCGGGTTTCAAGTGTTTAGAATATGATTAGTGCAGGGGACCATTTGTTAGAGAAAAGAAGGGTGAATGAATTGAATATGATTTGGTAGGGGACCATTTTATAGAGAAAATGAATGAATTGAAAATGTGCCTCAGTTGATTGTGTTAGTGTTATGTTACTAGAAACATACCGTGAATCGAAAAAATGGGATATATTTGTCATTAAAACGGACAAAGCCAGAACAATTGCATGCATGAATTGTCCCGGATGGGACAATTCATGCATGCTTTGTCCTTAAGGACAAAGCAAGCATCTTGCTTTGTCCTTAAAGACAAAGCAAGGACAAAGCAGGACAAGTGACCCTTGGAAGAGTATCCAAGGGTGATTTGACCCTTGGATACGGGTCGGGTTGGGTCGGGTCGTTTTTCCCTATAAATACTCTACACCTTGTCAACAAATTTGCACCACACCATTCTCTTCTTTCTTCTTCACTTAAACATATTATTCTTCTTCACTTAAACACCACCAAATTCTTAAGCATCTAAATGGCAGGAATCTGGAAGGTAAAGATATGATAAAACATTAATAAACTGTATTAAGATATTTGATTGTTCATATTTCTCGTCGAATTCTAACACTCCGATCATTCTTATTTGATTGTTTCAGCACTTCACTAAGGGCGGTTCATCCAAAGATCGCGGCGGTCCATAAAAAAACGCCGGATATCCCACATGTCGATCGACAAATATTACGGACGATTGAAAGAGATTGATGGAAGGAAAGAGGGCGATCGCTTGAAGAAGAGCTCGAAGGTCGTATCGCATGGCGATCGATTTCGATTCGGATCGTGAGAACTTAATAAGGGACTCAACCGAGTCACCCCCGACCATTGACAACCAAACAAGGGCAGCACTTGAACGTGAAATGAATGAACAGGGGGGTAACGAGTCACCCCCGACCAATTCGTACCGGCCAAATATAAATGTCGACGACACCAATTCGTCTGCATGCGGGCATCGACACATTTAACGACACCAATTGTTCCTATGCTTACAGCGTGACATGGAGAGGAAGCTCGTAATGATCCCACTAATCAACCACAGGAAGAGCTAACACATCTTTGTTGATGGAGGCGTCGGATCCGGAGTTACTCAAAGGATTTCTAGGCCACATTGCTCACATATGGATTGGAAATGTAAGCCATTCCATTCCTGATCTTTAAAATCCGACGATTCATATTCACTATAGTTAACTCATTCTTATTTATTGTTTACTTTAAAATGTCGCAGGATCGCAATATTCTAGGGGGGTTTCATCAACACAAAAAATTGACCAAGTTCAAAGATTATTTGAACGACAATGTCAACAATGTTGTCAACAACAGCCTTCTCTCACACTTGCCCACCGTTATGCAACCGAAGATCAACATGCCTTTGATTAGTGCATTTGTTGAACGGTGGCATCCTGAAACTAATAGCTTTCACTTGCCATTCGGTGAGATGACTATAACTCTGCATGATGTCCATTTTCTATTAGGAATTCCTGTGCAGGGTCCTGCGGTGAAGGTGGTGACTCACAGCCCAGAACAAATCAGGCACTTATTGTCAACTCATATGCAAATGAATGATGCATTGGTGAGGGCCAACTACAAAAGTGCTGGGTTCAAGCGTAGCACAATTGAGGATGCTTTAAAAGCACAAACTCTACCACCCCATTCACATGCTGTCATGTACCTATTGTGGTTGTTAGGCACATTGTTGTTTGTCGACAAGAGTAGTACACGAGTACCAGCTGGATTTCTACCGTTCCTAAATCAGCTGGAAGAGGTTCAAACGCACGCATGGGGAGCTGCTGCACTTGCCAATCAGTATAGACAGTTGGGAATTGCATCACGTATTGACTGCAATCAAATAGATGGATGTCTCTCACTTGTGCAGGTTTGCTAGCTCTAATATAATTTTTACATTTTATCATAATTTGAAAAGAGAATAAATTTTTGTTGAAGTCTTTATATGATTTCAGATGTGGATCTACAAGCACTTTCCTTCTTTTGGATCATGGAACTTGGGAACCGTCCACCAAGATCAAAATGCTCTACATCTTGCATACAGAAGTGCCTTAGACAATATTGCTTCGAATGAAGTATGTCATCACATTTGTCACGCTTGTCTTCATTATGATTGAAACTATGTTAAAATTATTTAACATACTTACCTCTTATGTAATAGGTTATGTGGACACCATTCGACGCAAGCAGAGGAAGTAGTCCCCATTTCTCAATTTAGAGGAATTATTCATTGTTTAAAGATTACAGAGGCTTACATGCCAAAGCGTGTTATCGCCGATTCGGATATCCCCAACTAATTCCACAACCACTCATACTGACGATAGTTGTCTCAAGGCCACCACAACCGCATTCTACAAATGTTCATATCCACTTCAAGACTCCTTGAGAACTTTCAAAGCGTTGATGTAATTTCCATAATCAAGCACTCACGTGCATTACGGATATGAAAGTTTTCCAAACTACAACAAATGGTTTCACGCAAGGACGCATAGGCAAGTGACACGCCAACAAACCTTTACTCGAAGAGAACATTACCGACCATCCGACATGAATCCTACCGTGGTATGGTTCCTAAACATTCAATACATATACATTCACAACGTTAGCATTTCATCTATCAATTCTTATTATGGGTCGTTTTTTATTTTGTAGAGGATACAATGGCTCGGTAGCCAACTTGCACGCATCACTGAGCCCAACAGGCATTGTATGAGCCAAAATGACGTATTCGACATTCTCGATGAAATTTGTGAACACTTTAAAGATGTTATTCCATCATTACCTAGTCATGACATGTAATATTTTCGATTTAAGTTCGTTCGTCCGTGTTCAAGTTGTAATCTTTTATTCGAAAGAATTTCGATTCAAGTTTGAATAGAATATTGAGAAATATATATACCGGTTTGAATATATATATTTAGAAAAAAAAAATTTTCCGGACCGGGCCGGAATTTTTTTTTTTTAATTATGTATATAGTGTTCAAATATTTAGGTATTTTATAATTTTGTTCCAATAAGCAAAGTTTGTTAAAAAATTTCGATATTTTTAATTGTTGTAATTCGGGATGAATCGTGCATGTTAATGTTATTGTGTTCGCGTAAACGAGTTATTACGATTTTACGTTAATGTTATACGATTTTTTTAAGTTAGGGGCATTTTGGGCAAGTACTCAAATAATTGGTGCTGCGTTTAACAACTCTCAACCAATAAGGAATATGGGGTCGTGAAAGTTAGAGAATGGGTTTGCACTCGCGAAGGACATAGAAAGCCCCATGGTGTTGATCTTGTGCGAGAGCCTAAACCGGAGATGAGGTGTGACTGCAAAGCATCCTTCCGAATAGCACGCCATCATGTACATTATGAAGTAACAAAATTTGAGCCACTACACAATCATGAATTTGCAACTAACGAGATAAAGCATCTCTAAAATGTAACAGGTATGATGCGGCTTCCCATATGTATTATTTGTGTACTCCGTTGTATTCATTGTTAAGCATTATTCAAATATGTCACAACGTTGTAATGATGTAGCACTTGCACATTCCCAGGTACTTGATTCCGTATGACAAGTCTTAATTAGTCCACTTAACTGAAGGTGGAATGAGACCTTCAAAAGCAATGGATTTATTGCAATACATGTTGGGTGGTGCAGGGAAGCTATCATTTATGAGACCTTCCATCCGTGTGTATAAATAGGTGTGAGTTAAAGAATCTAAAAATCTCAAGCTTCTTCATCTTCCTACTAACAACTATTTGACAATGGCACCCAGTCAGAAGCAACAATATGATTCTGACACTGGCGAGACCAGTGGGACACGAAACAAATCCAATGGCGATTCAACAGAGGACTTGAAGGGCATAGTGCACCCAACATTTGACGGGACCCTTAGTGATAGGAGGTTCGACAGCAGAATGTACTACGATCTGCCTCACGACGATATTCTCGTCAATTAGATTTTCGATAGGGAACGCAGATTAAGGTAGTTAATCTAAAACTAGGGTATACATTGTTGTAAATTATTGATTGACTTACTATTTTTTAATTTGTATGCAACGAAAATCTCGTCCTTTGTACAAGTTTCGATGTTCTGAATGTGCGGTTTAACCGTCGTGCTATGTTAACGTTGGAGCCTGAGCAAAATATTGCCGGAGAGTTAAGTATTAAATGTATCCACGTGTATGATAATTAGTTAGTTATTAATTTTTTTTATTAATATGAATCATTCATTTTAAACTTTGAAGGTTATTGACATGGTTGCATCAATCATTTGGGATGAGAAGAAAAATACTGAGTGTACGTATACGTGGTTATATGTTACTGTCATTTTTCTAATTCACGCCTAAAGTTTTTTTTTTCTTTCGTAGGAGCTTATTTTGTCCGATGTTCGACTTGAAATCATAAACGAACATGTTTTTGGGTTCAATAGTCTCCCACGTTTTCGAGGAATTTATCCATATATACTACAAATCCATCACAATACCAATGTGTGATCAAGAGCATTGGTTCTTTTGTACCATTGATTTAAATCGAAAACTTCTCATAATTGTTGACACTGACCTTAAGAATTCAGATTGGAGGGGGAGAATCATGGTCCTAAAAGTGGTAAATTTTCTCCAAAACTATTCAATAAAGATGTACGTAATTTGATTCAATAAAAAAATCATTTTGAAGGTGAGACAACTTGAAGATTTAACAAAGATGTGGCAACCTCATTAACAGAGAACTAGATTGATTCCCAATTTGTTTACGACTCCTCTGTTATGGAGCAACCTAACAGGTAATCCCAACATTTTATACTTCGCTTGTGTATAATAAGTCGTCATTATGTTAACAATTAGTATAATAATACTTATTTGTAATTGTTACATTGCAGTTGGGACTCCGGAGTTTATGTTTGTCTCATGATGCTCTATCTTGGGAACACGATAGGAAGTGTTTTAACACATGTCATAATTATGGTGGTATGTTAATGAATACAAGTAGTCTTGAAATATAAGACTGACCTGTTAATAATATTGTAGAATGAGTCAAAGGATGTAAGGAGAAGACTTGCTGCAACAATATTCAAGAGTTCAATTAATAGGGTTCCCAAGCCGAGCTACTTGAAGTGATTCCCATATTTGTTAGATTTCATTTGGATGATTTTACATTTATTAGATTGTAGTTAGGTTTACTTTGCATTGTTGGTTATTCGATTTTAGATTGGTCTTATGTACTTCGCATTGTTATAGTCTGATTCCAAATTATTGAGTGTTCTTTTACATTGATCCCAACTCCAAAAGAGCTCCTTTCCATTGCCATCAGTGACTCCTTTCATTCCTTCAATTATTCCACTAAATGCTTCAGTGCTGGGAACTGTATGTTTGATTGCATAAATAGGAAAATATGAGTTTGTCATCGATTTCGTCAACTTAAGATCTGAAGACTGCTAGTGTATTTTGCTACACGGGAGTTGAAAATATGGATGGATTTGGCACGGGGTGGTATTGTTTGGGATCTGATTGTGAATGACTGCCTTCTGTTTTGAGAAATGTAGTGACTAACATTGTTTTGTATAGCTGTGATGTTGTTAATTGAACTTGGTAATAAGCTATTCTCCGTTAGTGGTCGTTTCTAACTTACTATGGTGGATGAGATGCCATGTTTGAATGAAATAATGAGAGTTGTTAAACGCAGCACCAATTCGGCTAAACGCAACACCAATTATTTGAGTACTTGCCCAAAATGCCCCTAACTTAAAAAAATCGTATAAAATTAATGTAAAATCATAATAACTCGTTTACGCGAACACAATAACATTAACATGCACGATTCATCACGGATTACAACAATTAAAAACATCGAAATTTTTGAACAAACTTTGCTTATTGGAAAAAAATTTATAAAATACCTAAATATTTAAACACTATATACATAAATTAAAAAAAAAATTCGGGCCGGATTTTGCAGCCCAGATTGTGAACTGGCCGGGTTTTATATCCGATTCACAAAAATGGTGTGTAACTTGACCATTTATTTAAATAATGGCAGTTACACACCCATTTTGTGAATCGCCGGTTTTATACATACGATTCACGCTTTTCATTTTTTATTGTTTTTCTATCTATATATATATATATATATATATATATATATATATATATATATATATATATATATATATTCAAACTGGTATATATATTTCTCAATATTAACTTTTATTCAAACTTGAATCGAAATTCTTTCGAATAAAAGATTACAACTTGAACACGGATGAACGAACTTAAATCGAAAATATTACATGCCATGACTAGGTAATGGAATAACATCTTTAAAGTGTTCACAAATTTCATCGAGAATGTCGAATACGTCATTTTGGCTCATACAACGCTGGCCTTTTATTTCGATGATGCGTGCAAGTTTAGCTCCGAGCCATTGTATCCTCTACAAAATAAAAAACATACATAATAAGAATTGAGAGATGAAATGCTAACGTCGTGAATGTATATGTATTGAATGTTTAGGAACCATACCACGGTAGGATTCATGTCGGATGGTCGGTAATGTTCTCTTCGAGTAAATGTTTGTTGGCGTGTCACTTGCCTATGCGTCCTTGCGTGAAACCATTTGTCGTAGTTTGGAAAACTTTCATATCCGTAATGCACTCGAAGTGCTTGATTATGGAAATTACATCGAACGTTTTGAAAGTTCTCGAAGGAGTCTTGAGCAGGATATGAACATTTGTAGAATGCCGGTTGTGGTGGCCTTGAGACAACTATTGGTTGTATGAGTGGTTGTGGAATTAGTTGGGGATATCCAAACTGGCGCATAACACGGTCTGGCATGTAAGCCTCTGTAATCTTTAAACAATAAATAATTCCTCTAAATTGAGAAATGGGGACTACTTCCTCTGCTGCACGTCCGAATGGTGTCCACATAACCTATTACATAAGAGGTAAGTAAGTTAATAATTTTAACATAGTTTCAATCTTAATGAAGACAAGCGTGATAAATGTGATGACATACTTCATTCGAAGCAATATTGTCTAAGGCACTTCTGTATGCAAGATGTAGAGCATCTTGATCTTGGTGGACGGTTCCCAAGTTCCATGATTCAAAAGAAGGAAAGTGCTTGTAGATTCACATCTGAAATCATATAAAGACTTCAACAAAAATGTATTCTCTTTTCAAGTTATGATAAAATGTAAAAATTATATAGAGCTAGCAAACCTGCACAAGTGAGAGACATCCATCTATTTGATTGCAGTCAATACGTGATTCCCAACTGTCTATCTTGATTGGCAAGTCTGTGACTCCCCATGCGTTTGAACCTCTTCCAGCTGATTTAGGAACGGTAGAAATCCAGCTGGTACTCGAGTACTACTCTTGTCGACAAACAACGATGTGCCTAACAACCACAACAGGTACATGACAACATGTGAATGGGGTGGTAGAGTTTGTGCTTTTAAAGCATCCTCAATTGTGCTACGCTTGAACCCAACACTTTTGTAGTTGGCCCTCACCAATGCATTATTCATTTGCATATGAGTTGACAATAAGTGCCTGATTTGTTCTGGGCTGTGAGTCACCACCTTCACCGCAGGACCACATGTGAATTCCTAATAGAAAATGGACATCATGCAGAGTTATAGTCATCTCACCGAATGGAAAGTGAAAGCTATTAGTTTCAGGATGCCACCGTTCAACAAATGCACTAATCAAAGGCATGTTGATCTTCAGTTGCATAATGGTGGGCAAGTGTGAGAGAAGGCTGTTGTTGACAACATTGTTGACATTGTCGTTCAAATAATCTTTGAACTTGGTCAATTTTTTGTGTTGATGAAACCCCCCTAGAATATTGCGATCCTGCGACATTTTAAAGTAAACAATAAATAAGAATGAGTTAACTATAGTGAATATGAATCGTCGGATTTTAAAGATCAGGAATGGAATGGCTTACATTTCCAATCCATATGGAGTGAGCAATGTGGCCTAGAATTCCTTTGAGTAACTCTGGATCTGACGGGCCTCCATTAACAGCATGTGTTAGATCTTCCTAGGGTTGATTGGTGGGATCATTAGGAGCTTCCTCTCCATGCTGGCTGCCAGAAGCATAGGAATTGGTGTCGTTAAAATGTGTCGATGCCCGGTACCGGTACGAATTGGTGACGTCGACATTTGTATTTGGCCGTTATGAATTGGTCGGGGGTGACTCGTTACCCCCCTGTTCATTCAGTTGACGTTCAAGTTCTGCCCTTGTTGCATTGTCAATGGTCGGGAGTGACTTGGTTGAGTCCCTTATTATGTTTTCAGTAGCATCTGAACTGAAATCAGGATTGGCCATGCGATTCGACCTTCGAGCTCTTGCTGAAGCAGCCATTGGCCCTCTTTCCCTTCCATCAATTTTTCTCAATCGTCCAGAATATTTGTCGACTGACACATGTGGGGCGTTTTTTTTTTATGGACCGCCGCGATCTTTGGATGAACCGCCCTTATTGAAGTGCTCAATCAAATAAGAATGATCGGAGTGTTAGAATTCGACGAGAAACATGAACAATCAAATATCTTAAGATGAACGATCAAATATAATACAATTTATTAATGTTTTATCATATCTTTACCTTCCAGATTCCTGCCATTTAGATGCTTAAGATTTTGGTGGTGTTTTATCAAATAAGAATAATATGTTTAAGTGAGGAAGAAAGAAGAGAGTGTGTGGTGTAAATTTTTAGTTAAGGTGTAGAGTATTTATAGAAAAAAACGACCCGACCTGACCCGACCCGTATCCAAGGGTCAAATCACCCTTGGATACCCTTCCAAGGGTCACTTGACCCTTGGGACAAAGCATGCCCATGCTTTGTCCTTTCCAAGGACAAAGCAAAATGTTTGCTTTGTCCTTAAGGACAAAACATGCATGAATTGTCCGACAAAGCAAACATTTTGCTTTGTCCTTAAGGACAAAGCATGCATGAATTGTCCCATCCGGGACAATTCATGTATGCAATTGTCCCGGATGGGATAATTGCATGGCTTTGTCCGTTTTAATGACAAATATATCCCATTTTTTCGATTCACGGTATGTCTCTATTAACACAACACTAACAAAATCAACTGAGGTACATTTTCAATTCATTTTTCAATTCATTCATTGTCTCTATAAAATGGTCCCCTACCTAATCATATTCAATTCATTCACACTTCACCCTTCAAACAAATGGTCCCCTGCACTAATCATATTCTAAACACTTGAAACTCGAAACACTAATCATATTCTAAACACTTCAAAAACAAACACATACACAATGAGTCACGCCCCAAATTCATATATTGCATCCGACAGTGAGCCTGAATTCCCCGATTGCAGTTCATTTTTTCAAAATAATTAGACTTTTGATACTCGGGAAGCTGCAGAAACTTGGGTGCGAAATATTGGTATACAAAATAATATATTTTTCACGATCTCACATTCGAAACCAAAACACGTTTACATGGGTTGTGAGCGAGGTGGTGAATACAGAAACATGGCTTCAACTGATCCCGAAGTGAAATCCAGAAGTTCCGTTGGGTCAAAGAAACTCAAGTGTCCATTTGAGGTTAAGCTGCACGAGAGGTATCCGGGGGGGGGGGGGGGTGTGGAGAGTGTTTCTCAGAGAGGGCCACGAGAAACACAATCATGGACTCGGGAATTCCCCCATGGGCACACGTCTGCCACCAAGCTCACTGGCGAAAAGTACGCCCGGGTGATTGAGATGTTGAAGTGCGGAATGGCACCTAGACAAATTCTCGATCAACTTAATCAGGATTTTCCGGGCACATGTACTAACCTACGTCAAATATACAATGCTGACCAAAAATATCAACGTTTGGAGATGGGATCCCTAGCCCCAATGGTGTATTTCGAGGAACTCTTGAGAAGAAACCATTATATATATACACATTCAGAAGTGGAGGGTACTAACATATTGGAGGAAATTTTCTTATCTCATCCAAATACAAGGGAGCTGATCCGTTTGTTCCTGCAAGTTGTCGTCATGGATGCAACGTACAAGACGAATTTGTACGACATGCCTTTGGTGGAACTGATTGGCGTCTTACCCACTGGGCAAAACTATCACATAGCCTTCATTTTCCTATCAAACGAAAGGACTTCAAGTTACGTTTGGGGGCTTAAACAATTACGGGTGTTGTTTGCTGAATGTGGTGTATCACCGGGGGTATTGTTACCGACAGAGAGTTAGCGGAAATGAATGCGATTAAACTTGCCTTTCAAGAAGCAGCACACCTACTGTGTCGGAGACACATCTCAAAGGATGTGCAGGCTCACTTATCCAAGATGGTAGGTACTAAGTATCAACCCGTAATCAAATCCAGATGGGATCACATCGTGCATGCAGACACCGAGGAACTCTATGAGCGGTCATTGCAGAAATGGCGGAGGCATGGCATAGGCATCCAGGTTGCATGGCCTATGTACGGAACCAATGGTTGGATCCATACCGTGACCGATTTGTCCAGGCGTGGACAAAGAACATCCTACACTATGGAACTAACACGACCAACAGGTTATTCCTTCATTTATCGTCATAAATCCACCACTCATACCTTAGTTTAGCTTATTTCGTAATATACAACTACCCTATAATTACAGTTATGCCGAAACTGACATTCAACAATGTAAATTATTTGCAGAGTCGAAGGTGCTCATGCTAGGTACAAGTTGTGGTTGGGTCCTTCAAATCAGAAGTTCCACCGTCTATTCCCGAAGCTAAATGGCCTACTTCGAATGCATTTTGATGAAATTCGCACATAGTTTGAGAGATCTCTTAATATCGTCCCTCATTCCACATCAACAATGCCGATCTTCAAAAAACTCGGCGGTGTGCTTTCACATCTCGCCATCGAGAAAATGGTCAAAGAAATAGACAATGATCCAAGTGATTGCGATCACATACTGTTTACAACTTTTGGATTAATGTGCGCATGTCAATTGCATGTGAAGCTGCGAAACAGGAGGACCGTCTGGAGAACTCTTCACATGGGGGAACCGCCTGAGACTAGACAGCAGAGTATAAAGGATCACTTTCTTCACTGGGCCGCGGACCGCAGCGAGACTGCCACGGAGGATGAAATGAGATCGTATTTCGACAATTCAAATGCATCACAATCGTTCGTGGACGAGCCATTCGTAGCACAACGGAGAGGTAGGAAAAGGCTACCGAGTGGTTGGGAAACCCTGAATCAGTCTCAAAAGAATTCCGCCCCAAGCAATGACGGTTCAGGTTCTCTAGCAAGTACTGGCAGAACATTCAAATATCAAAGTCAAATGCCACCCCAAACTCAATTCTGGATTAGAGGCCATAATGATGTCATCGTGACGGCTGCGGTTTTAGGGTCATAGCTCAATACTGATCAACAAGAGCGTTAGGCGGGCGTCGAGAACTCATTGATGAGTTGCACTACAACAGGCAGATGTATATCGACGAAATGACAGAAGCATGGGTAGATGAAATAAATATCCGTCTGAACTGGTTTCATGGCGTGTGTACACAGCCATGGTATTTCACATTACTAGATATGGGGTGTCTTGTAGCAACAAAGTACCAACGGGTCTTATGCGGTTATTCTCCGTTAGGGAGTATGACATACTTGCCATTGGAGTGTCGTTCTCAAATGGACTCACTGGCTCCAGACCCTCCATCAACAGCTGAAGAGTGGACAATGGCTCACATTGGTAACAATCACTGGATCAGGATCCACGTGGTAACAGAATGTCCAATTCCACCAATATGGTTGGCCTGGAGAGGTACTAGAGAGGCAAGAATAAGCCATTGGAAAGCACATTATGGCGTTCGCCTACGTCAATGGCATAGGTTCTAGTTTATGTTTTCAATGTCTGTTGTATTTCGATTTTCATGTTCTGTAATTCAAATAAATATGAAAAATTTAGAAAACCCCAATAAAACTTGCAAATCATTAAAAAATAATTAAAAAAAACATATAAAAAATGCCAAAAAATTATAAAATACCTAAATATTTAAACACTATATACATAAATTGAAATAAAAAAAAAATTCGGGCTGCAGCCCAGATCCGGCCCGAATTTTTTTTATTTCAATTTATGTATATAGTGTTTAAATATTTAGGTATTTTATAATTTTTTCCAATAAGCAAAGTTTGTTAAAAAATTTCGATGTTTTTAATTGTTGTAATCCGTGATGAATCGTGCATGTTAATGTTATTGTGTTCGCGTAAACGAGTTATTACGATTTTACGTTAATGTTATACGATTTTTTTTAAGTTAAGGGCATTTTGGGCAAGTACTCAAATAATTGGTGCTGCGTTTAGCCGAATTGGTGTTGTGTTTAACGTTTCTGGAAATAATATGCTAAAGAACCTCAGGGGTGATAAACTGGCTATCACGACGCTTAGTAAGCTGCAGTCGTCATGGGTGATAATTTTGATTTCCTGGGAGAAGTTTTTCAGTAGATTCTTAGTGGCTGTACTGGGTGAACTGAACTACCCCAAAGCAGTGTCTATGATCTGTGTGTATGGTGCATTACTATGTTTGAATGGGATAATATGCTAAAGAACCTCAGGGTAATACACTGGCTGTAACGATGCTTAATATTTTGCATCCATGGGTATTAATTTGGATTCCCTTGGAGGAGTTTTTCATTAGATTCTTAGTGGCTGTACTGGGTGAATTAGACTACCTCAAAGAGTGTCTATGATCTGTATGTATTTACTATGTGAGTAAACAGAGCAGGCAGGCTACAAGTAAAGCAATTAATTAGCTACCAAAATAGACTTTCTATATGTTGTACTATCTCCTATTGATGTACTTGAATAATTAAACCACTGAGTACAACAATGTGACCGGGGCGGGGGAGGGGTAGTTGGAACCATATTTTGGTATTTTTATTTTTATTATAGTTTTCTCCTACCCCTCTTGAACTCTTGAAAATTTCATTTGTTTCGAATCTATTCCAAGTTTTTCTATCTTATTCATGTGTGTATGTAATATACCTAGCTAATAGTGTTTCCTATTTAGTTTTTCTCATTCCATGTTAATTTTCCCATTGAATACTATTGAGAGTTGTGCAGTGAGGAGATAGATGATAATTGGCGATTGTTTGGGTGAAGAGTGTATATTTGATGAAAATAGTGTTTTTTTTTTGCTACCAGTTGAACTAGAGTGTCTGGTTTCTTAGAACTTGCTCACTTGTGCTAACTAACATTTTCTTTTTGACTTTCTGAACTATATGGCTTATATATACTTGATATTTTGAACCTTATTATGAATGAATGCTCTACTAAAGGTCCCTGAAGATATAATACATGTACCATGTCGCCAAGTAAATTTTCTGGTATTCTAGTGTTCTAATATTGTTACGACATGCATAGGTTGGAGGTGTTACCCCCAAAAAAGGGTGGAACGGAGCATCTCGGACTCCCTGTTTTCAACAGTGTTGCCGAAGCAAAAGCTGAAACAAAGGCCAATACATCTTATGTTGTTTCCTTCACCAATCACTATAGGTGGGAGAGAGAAGGCACCATCTGCCTTTTGCAAGAAAGCTCTTACTTCTGCTAATAAATTTGAGATGTAAGGAGATGGTCTGCAAACCCGATCTTTTACCTTTATTGATGAATGTGTTGAGGGTGTTATGATGTAAGTATGTAACACCTCGGATTTTCTAGAGATGATACGATGCATATAAGTAACATTACAACTGATAATATACATAAGATTGGGTATCAAATACATAATTCGAAGAAGTTAACATGTAATACATCTTGTCGTATGATACGATATAACAATTGCACCAATAATCGCGATGAGGTAGACTTCTTGAATTCATCAGCGGAAGGCATCTTCTTGCTTTCACTGATCCTCAATCGACGGTACATCACAATTTCCACCACAACCCGGTTAGTCTGAAATATTTTTAGAAAAATTGGGTGAGCTAAATGAGCCCAGTGAGTAACGGGGTGGGGTTTTATTTTAAGAAAATATTTTATTTGCTTGATCATGTGTGTCTTATAAAACCATAAATGCCGTTTGAAGAGGTCAACAGGTTCAAATTTGGTTAAGATCGATGATGTGCACTAAGATATCATTTTTCGTTGTAGAACATGTGTTGGGAAATTTGTTGTGAAATTTGTTGGGAAATTTGTTGGGAAATTTCTTGAGAAATTTGTTAGGAATTTTGTTAGATATTTTGTAAAGAATATCTGTTTAGTTTTGATCAGCAACATGATGACTTATCTTAGTCTCAGAAAGGTGATTAGTACTCTTGGTTCACTTGAACATTGTAAAAGAGGAAACCCACTAAGTATGATAGTCTAACTAATCTTGTATAGGATGTTAGGTCTCAAAATGTAATTTTTATTTTATGAAGAGAAGACCAAGAAGAAGACATCCAAGAAGAAAGCTCAACGACATTGAAGACTTGAAGAAAACTGCACAAGATTACTGAATCTGTTGTTCAGATATCTTAGCCAGATATCTTGAAGACACGAATAGTTTCTAACAAACTGTGTCACAAGAGATATCTGAGAAATAAAAGACATATCTGAAAACAAGGAAAGTGTCCACAGATATCTATTCTCAGATACCTTGAGCTTTAACCACATTTCTGAAAAAAAGAAATATATATTGCAAACAAAGTTGTTTCAATAAACACAAGTGGTATCTGAAGAATGAAGATAAGGACGTGCAAAGAATCAGATAACGATAGTCTCTGATACAAAGCATAGTTCCGTTGACACTACAGGACAAAAATTATGGTACAATGCATTTAATGCACGGACAGAGATGTCTGAATAAAAAAGCGGCGACTTCGAGAAGAAGACAAAACACCTTCTGATACTATACACAGATATCGATAGTTTGAATTTGAGCCTAACGGATACTATTCAAACGGCACTCAAATTCATCTATAAATATCAACACTTAGACTGCTTGAGAGAACACACAGAACCTTAGACACACTTTGAACTGCATACAAACGCTGAACGTCTTACTCTCTCAAAGCAACTTACTTACTCACAAAGCTTTCTGTTGCGACCAAAGCTTTTGATCTTGAGTAACACTGAAGTTCTAAGTGTCCTGATCCTAAACAAGCAAAGCTATCTGTGAAGGAGTTGAATCAAAGGATCAACTATCTGAGATTCATTCTCTTGAACAGATATCATAAGACTTGGGTCAGTAAACTCGAATAAGATACCATACGCTGTAAAGTGTATTAAGTACCTTGATTCACAGAGCTCTCTGAATAACTGAATAAGTTATTAAAGAAGCTCATCTGACAACTCAAACCAAAAACCAACACCATAATCAAGTGGAGTAGTGAAGTACTTAGTTTGAAAAATCAGGGAATAACTCCAAGGTTACCGGAGTATAGGAAGTACTTGATCTGAGAAACTAAGGAATAACTCCAAGGTTATTGAGTATAGGAAGTACTTAGCTTGGGAAGCTAGGGAATAACTCAAAGGTTTCTGAGTACAGGAAGTACTTGGCTGTGAAAGCCGGGGAACAACTCAGGGGGAACATTTGGTTGGGAACCAATTGTTTAAGAATCTTAGAATAGGATTATTGTAAGGAGAATTCAATTATATGTTCTAGTGAATTCTAGGTCTCTGACAGACCGAAGTGGATTAGTTGGAGGATTACGCCACCTCCAGATACCACTATACTTGCTGTGTTATTTACCTTTCTGTATTTACATTTCAGCAACACACACACACATATTAACTGTTTCTGCACTTATCTTTATTAAGTCTTCCGCACTCTGATTCTAAGTATCAGATATCTATCCTGATATCTGAGAAATAGTTGTTATCGACAATAGTTTTTAAAAGGCTATTCATCCCCCCCCCCCCTCTAGTCTTTTACTTTGCCGTTATCTGGACCAACAAGTGGTATCAGAGCAGGAGGTTCACCAGCCTTTTGCACTGAACCTAGATCCCCAGATAGGTGAAGGAACTTTGTCCACTATTGAGGACTATTTAATTTGTGTGTTAAGTGTGCAGGTATGTCTCTGAGTGATGCACCCATTCTCAAACCAGAGAACTACGAGAAATGGAAAAATAACATGATGCTCCACCTTGAAGCCATAAGTGACGAGATGATCGAAGTAATAAAGAATGGCCCAATAGTCATTCAACAACTTAAGCAAGTCATGGAGGTTTCGAGTGGATGAGACAGAGATCAAAGCGAAGGATCTTCACAAGCGGATCGTCGACTAGTGGAAGATCTCTTGGTCAAGTTATTTCTGAACCAAAGCCAGAGAACTCGGACATCGGAAGATGCCAAGAGGAATCATTGGATGGTCAAGCTCGTAACATCATCATCGGATCGACACACGAGCATATCTGATTAAGCGTGGGGTGCTAAACGGCGAAAGTTGCACAACAATGATTGAAGAAATCTGCGGGCAGAAAACCAAGGAAAACAAGTTCGAAGTTCTAAAGTTGAAATTTCAAAATTTCAAACAAGGTCCCACTGAAACTCTGGAAGAACTTGATTTCAGGTTTACCACTCTCATGAGTGATATGGCATCACTTGGGGAAAGCAATAGATACTCTCAGTCTGAGAAGATTAAGACTATTGTCAGAAGTCTTAACCACAACTGGGAGCATACTAAATTCTTTTATTTTAACCAAGGTATGCCAAATATCACTCCAGTGGAACTTTTCTCTCATCTTGCTACTGTTGACTATGAGACAACTCAGAGAGAACAAACAACTGAAAAGTTGCAGAATGTTGCTCTAGTTACTTAAGGAACTTCTGAAAAGAAGAAAAGCAAGGAGGAGACTGAGGATGCTCTTGCTCCAAAGCAAATGAGCAAATTTGTCAGTCGAGAAATTGAGAGAAGAAAAGCCAAAGAAAAGCTGAAAAAGCATCTAGGCTCAAACTATCACCAGTACAAAAATATGCAAAGCTTGCTGAACAAGCCATTTCGTAAAGCATCATGTCTTGAGGAAGCGAAATTGGAAGCGATATACTTTCTATTGTCGAAAACAGCCACTTCAAGAAGGATTGTCACGCCTCAACAAACTAAGGACAGGCGACAAGAAAGATAGAAGAATCTTCAGAAGAAGCCAGAAAGCTTTGTTAACTGAAGAAAGAAAGAAAATCCAAATTCAACTGGATGCTCTAGATGTTGAGACAGATTCTGAAGATGACAATTCAGATGATTCAACCTTACCATCACCAGAATTATGTGGAGTTACTCATGATATAATCGACTTCGGCCTCAAGAAGAATGAAATGTGTGGAGTTCTTTGAAATTGTGGACGGACATCTCCAACATAGAAAACTGTCTTATGGCTGATGAGGTAACACATACTTCTTGCTACACTTATGTAAGTGATGAAGAGAAAATAAAAAATCTAGAAAATCTCAGGAAAGAACTTGACATCTATGAAAGAGAATTTCTAATGATCCGAGCTAGAGCCGAAAACCTTGAAGAAGAAAAGAATTCTCTTGAAAAGGAAAATTCTCAATTAGTTAAAGAATCTTAGAAAAAGGATGCTGAAAATGCATTTCTCAAAGCTCAGATATCTGAGACTGAAAAGTCACATAATGTAGCAATGGCTGAGCTACTAAAGAATTATGAAAATCTTCTTTCTGAAAACAAGGAACTCAAGAAGAAAGAACTATCTTTTAAATCTTATGCCAAAGCTAGTGACACTCTTACTGAAGTACAATCTTACTTAAGAGATCCTTCAGAAAAGAAAGGACTTGGGCTGAATACACAGACAGATTGTTCTACCACTCTGAATAAGAGTGAGGAAAGAAGAACATTTGTAAGTACTCAGCAAGACGGTTCCCATGCAATCTATAGTATCGGTGAGAAGACAAAGATTGTTGACAAAGGAAAGGCAGTTGCGACTAAACCTTTGTGGAAAAAACAAGTCAAAAACAAAACTGTTGGGTACGTCTCTGAAAAGAAACACAACACTGAAAAGTGTAAACACCCACAGTGCTATGTCTCTCAAAAAGGTAGAATTGCAGGAGTTGGCAAATTCTCCCATGTCACTTTTTCTGGAAAGAAATTGGATCAACCAGAGACTAGCAAAGTCTTTGAGAAAAGATCTCGAGATAGCTTCAAGTGCTCAAAGCGGTATTGGCTACAAAGGCATCGAAAACAACTTGCTCATGAGTGGCGGGGAAGAACGATGGTGAAAGCTAGAATTGCTCAAAGCAATTATCGAAGTGGAAGTTAAATCAAGCCCGAAAATCAATGGCGGGGCTAGAAGAAATCAGCGAAAGGCTAAGTTCTTTGAAAAGCAAACTCAGAAACCTGAAAGGTATCTGAAAGCATCTTATGGAGCACCTAGGAACACACCAAGGAAGAAAATAATTCTTACTAATGATAACGTTCATTCAAATAGAATTCCTCCTTACGTTCCTGTCAGACAAAAGCATATTTCAAAGAAATTCATACAAAAATGGATTCCTACTGCAAGAACTTTTAATTCTGACGATTCCATCAAAGATATGAGAACCTAATCTTACATTTCTGTTGTGTGAATGCTTCCTGGACTAAAGCACAATGGCTATTTGATAGTGGATGCGGAAAGCACATGACAGGAGACAAAGCAAATCTGGTTGATTACAAAGCTTGCAACACAGGACCACATATCAGTTCTTTGGAGGAGAATTAAATCCTCTCGGGATTTGCAACGTCAAATTGGGGACTTTAACAATCAACGACGTATTACATGTTAAGGATTTGAAATATAATCTATTTAGCATGAGCAGGTTTGCGAATGAGGTTTTACTATAAAATTCAAAGCTAAATCATCGCAAACTAATTGATAATGAGTCAAAGCGAGGATCTTAGTTGGTCGGAAAGGCGATCTTTATGTTGCCGATTGGGCATACGCCACTGTTGAAGAATGTCTCATGGTGAGTCAATCTGGTCCTTACGAAGAGCACTGGTTATGGCACAAAAGAATGAGTCACTTGAACTTCAAAACTCTGAATAGACTTGCCAAGAAAGAGTTAGTGGTTGGCCTTCCCAGAACATCTTTCAGAAAGGATGGTATCATTGCATGCATCGGATGGAAACAATCTAAAATCTCTTTCAAGTCCAAAATCGGACACTCTAGTGTTATACCACGCAACTTTTACACATGGATCTTTTGAATCATCGTAACTAGTTATGCGGGAAAGAAGTATGAATGCAGTTGTTGTAGATGACTTCTCAAGATTCACTTGGGTTGTCTTTACGAACACAAATCGATGCCGGTGGAGATACCAAACTTCTTTGAAAAAGCTTGAAGTCATGAAAATGACAAGGTATCTGCAATCGAGCAGACCATGGTCTTGAGTTTGTCAACCAGTACATAAAGGAGTTTTGTACCTGCAAAGGTATACAACACCAACTTTCCTCTGTAAGAACACCTCAACAAAATGGTGTTGCAGAAAGGAAAAACAGAACCCTTAAAGAAGCTGCAAGGAAAATGCTAGCTGACACTGAAATAAGTGAAATTTATTGGGTTGAAGCTGTAAACACAGCCTGCTACACTCAGAATAGATGTTTGATAAACAAACACCATGACAAGATCCCCTATGAAATCTTGGTTGGTAGACCCCCTAATATCAAACATCTGAGAGTATTTGGTTGTAGATGTTTTGTTCTAAACAATGGGAAAGATTATCTGAGAACATTTCAACCAAAGGCAGATGAAGGTGTTTTTCTTGGCTATTCCACAAACAGCAAAGCTTACAGAGTTTACAACAAAAGAACAAAGAAAATTGAAGAATCAGTTCATGTTGTATTCTATGAAGGAAGTAAGAAAACACCTCCTATTGATGAACTCTCAGAAAGGTTCAAAGAATTATTACTGAGGGACTCTAAAGAAGAATCCTCAGAAAGGAGAAACATCACTATGGAAAGCGAGGATAACTCAGACGTAGAAAAGCTTGAAAAGCCTAGTAACAACAAGATGACTCACAGACATGATGAGGAATTTCCTATGAGTTTTCCAGAAATGGAACAAGTTACTGAGAACCTTCATCATGAAGAGGTATCTGAAAATAAGAATGCTGAAATGCATGTTTCAGATATCTCTAACACTGAAGAAGTGTCAGATATCTATGACATTTCCCATATGTCAGATATCTCAGATACTGAAAAAGTATCAAATCAAAATCTTAGTGATTCACATTCAGATCACCTGGATATTAATCCTACTAGCACTAAACCTATGATGAAATGGATCAAAGATCATCCTACAAAGGATATAATTGGACCAATTAATCAGGGTGTTAGGACTAGGAGAGCAATAGCTGAAAATGCTAACTCTCTCTTTGGATGTTTCATCTCGAATATTGAACCTAAAAATATAGAAGAAGCATTAGGAGACCAAGACTGGATCTCTGCAATGCAAGAAGAGTTGGATCAATTTGAGAGAAACAAAGTATGGAAATTAGTTCCATTTATAGAAGGAATACATGTGATTGGAACTAAATGGGTTTTCAGAAACAAGATGAATGAATCTGGTGAAATAACCAGAAACAAAGCAAGATTGGTTGCCAAGGGATTTACTCAGACTGAAGGCTTAGATTTTGACGAGTCATATGCACCAGTTGCCAGATTGAATGCAATAAGACTCTTTCTAGCCTTTGCAGCTCATAAAGATTTCAAAGTTTATCAGATGGATGTCAAAAGTGCATTCTTAAACGGTGAACTTGCAGAAGAAGTTTATGTTGAGCAACCACCTGGCTTTGAAGTTTCCTTAGAAAGTAGAATGGTCTATAAACTACAGAAAGCTCTGGATGGACTGAAACAGGCTCCAAGAGCATGGTATGACACTTTGGCCAAATACCTTCTGGAAAGTGGTTTCAAGAAATGTGAAGTTGATAAAACTTTATTTACCTTAAAACATGATGGGAAACTACTCTTAGTTCAAGTATATGTTGATGACATCATATTTGGATCTAAGGACAAGCAACTTTGTAATGACTTTGCAAATCTCATGAAAAGCAAGTTTGAGATGAGCATGATGGGAGAAATGAATTATTTCCTAGGATTGCAAGTCAAGCAACTCAATGATGGAATATTCATTAGTCAAACAAAGTATGCAAAAGATATGCTCACAAAATTCAATCTTAAGCCTTACGAAAGAATGCTAAGATACCTATGAGCATAGGAACCAAAATGACCTATCTTGAATCGCATAAGAGTGTTGAAGAACATAAGTATAGGAAATTGATAGGTTCACTACTTTACCTCACTGCAAGTAGACCTGATATTCAATATGCCGTTGGAGTATGTGCTAGATTTCATACAAATCCAATGCAAACACACTACAACATTGCTATGAAAATATTAAGGTATGTAAAGGGTACAGTAGATGTAGGATTGTGGTATCCTAAAGAAAGTGGATTGAGTTTAGCTGGGTACTCGAATGATTATCTTTGGATCAACGCTTGATAGGAAAAGCACCTCGGGAACTTGCGGTTTAAGGTACTAGACTTATCTCATGGTTTAGCAAGAAGCAAAACTCAATTGCAACTTCTACCACAGAGGCTGAATATATTGCTGCTGGTTGTTGTGCAACACAAATTCTGTTGATACAACAACAACTTAAAGACTATGGACTCGATGAGAAGAAGACTCCCATTTTCTGTGACAACACAAGTGCTATTGCGATTACACAGAATCCTAAATTTCATGCCAGAACAAAGCACATTGATGTTAGACATCACTTCGGAGACCATGTTGAAAAGGGCAATATAGAGATACTCAAGATTGGCACTGAAGACCAACTTGCAGATATCTTCACTAAGCCACTACAAGAAAGTAGATTCTTAGCCTTAAGACATAGTCTTGGACTAATGGAACTACCAATGAACTGAAAGAGTTCAGGTATCTGGAATAGGTATCCATAAAAGAGAAAAGAAAAGCTGAGCAGGTATCCGTAAGTCAAAAGGCTAAAGAGCAAAAGATAGCTTAAGATCTACGAGGCGGAACTCGGATATCTGAATCACTCTATAAGCAGGGAACACAAAGAGAATAGTATAACTATCTGCGATCAACTACTCTCTTGAAACTCGCATTATTTCTATCTTGATGAAAAACTTGGAAAATCCTAAGTATAAGACAGATTCAGATGCGAACAGTGTCCTTGCTCATACAGAATTGTGATTCAGATAGCAAGTCGCCAAAACTCATTAAATGGGCACAATTACACTTCGATTGTGATCATTCTTTGAAGAAGCAATGGTGACCCTCGATGAAGTTAAGCGATTGATGCATGCGGTGGAAATTAACTCACGATAAATAGTGGAATTGAAATTGGACATGGCCCACTAAGCATTTAATGCCGAACTAGCTTTTGCTCACGCTTTGTTTGCAAATCACGGATACGTACACAAAATCAATTTGTATGTATTTGTCTGTTGGGATTCAACTGCTATATATATAGGATTTTGGCAAATGAAATTACTTTTGCCTAATCCGAAATTTCATCTTGCATAAAAATAGCAAATCCTTCTCTTGATTCTCTGCAAACCCTCTACAATCTCTGCAAATCAAGATTAAGTTTTTCTGCAAAGAATTACTGAATCAAATCTCTTTCAAACACCAATTTCAAATCCCTACACTATATAAAGAGATGGCCTCCAAGAACACTTCAACACAGAAATCCCAATCCTCCTTTGATGCTTGAAAAGCAAGCACCAGAGTTGGTTATTGTAAACAATCGACTGGTAGGAGTTTTTAATCCTGACCATTGGACTTCAAGTCACAGAATGATTTGGGGTGGTTCCATGGTTGAGGAATACCTCACGGCTGCAATAGAGAACCAAGCCGACAGAAAGCTGATTCTTGACATGCTTGAAAAGGCACAAATCAAGAGTTTTCTATCTGCTCGCCCAAGTGGAATTTCATCACTCGATGTGTTGGAATTCTACAACAACTCCAGGATAATTTCCTGTGTTTACGAAACCTTTGCAATAGTGTACATCAAAACCTCGATCGAGGAAAGGAAATCATACGGACTTAACAACCTTCGTAAGTTGTTTGAGGTTCAAAATCTTGGAAAGGATTTTGAAATAAACACCAAGGATGATGAACTCCTTGAAGGTGTTAAAGAACTTTCTGATGGCGTGTGATCTTGGAAAATCAGATACACCCACTGAGTTCAAGCTTGCTGACATCCGAACCAGACATCTGTTGGTTCACTGGGATGTACTGGCTTGCATTCTTCACAGATGCTTTGATGGTCTACAAGGAGGTACTGACCAGATAAGCCAAGAACGATGGATCATGATGTTCTTCTTTGAATCAACAAGACAAAATTTGGAAAACCCTTTTAAGCTGGGAAATCGCCTTCAAGAAATTCGTGAAGAAGATTGAGGCTTGAGCCTAAAATTGTCAAAGGACTAGGAGCAAAGGCCACTTTGAGGATATGGTCCGAAGATATGCTACTTCGGAAAAGCTTGGCATTGAGCTCGGAGAGGCAATTTGAAATAATGACGATAACTCTCTATAAATATGAGTATACAAATTTGATGAAAAAGGTTACGAGTCTCGTAAAGGTCCTAAGAAGCGAAAGTCGAAAAGATATCGAAGAAAAGGTTACGAAGAAGCCCCGAACTTCAAGAAAGAAGTCTGGCAAATCGGATGACACACCCAAAGAGGTTGTCAATTCTCGATTATCTGCGAGCATTGCCGATGAACTTATAAAGCGGATGAACTCATCAATGCCGCAAAGAGTTATCAACTCTTGAACAAGTAGACTCAACAAGAGAAAGTGCTTTCGAAATGTTGCGACTAATGCGAGAAAGCCTTGATGAACTCATAAATCTTGCCAAGTGGTGAAAAGCACCAAGCCCCATCTGCGAAATCGCAGGAATAATGGATCAATCGGTTCCCAATCTTGATGAGAGCTCGACGATGAAGATGATGAACTAGTCATCTCTCAAGTCCTAGAAAGAACAAAGAGGGCTAAGGTTCTTGAAGCGATGGCGGTGATAAGGTATCGAAGAAGAACACGCACCACAAGTTCTTGAGACTATAGCAAAGGTTGTTGGTGCAAACACATCATCGGAATGCTTCTCTTGAACAACTTCACAAAGCCACGATGAGTGGTATTTTAGTCTTTGGCGGATCTTGATGGAAATGCCACATCTAAAAATGGAAGAACATTCTCTTGATCAATCTTCTTCTTCCGCACAACCACAACAACCACAAACACAACAACCACAATGACAAGTGATTGATGAAATGGTAAATGAACTCCATTTGAATTACCGATGTCTGATATCTTTGAAGAAAATCCAGAATTGGCGGGTTCCCCAACTCAATGAGAGGATCAAAGCGAGACATCTACTCGAATGATCAACCGGGAGGCAAGCGAGTTGCATACTCGGAAAGGTGTGAAGTACCGAAACTTCAAACAAAGAAAGCTGCCTTTGGACAAGACGACCAATGTATAGAAAGGTCACAAGTTCGAGAGACCAATCACTGAAGCGCTTCGTAAATGGTGGTTTAACTCTTACCTTGTGAAAAATTTTATACTTATAAATCTTGTTACCTCATAAGAATTTCTTTATTCTGAAATGAGTTAGAAGCAGAAACAAGAGGAAGGCGAGAAGCTTGCCTCAACTCTTGAAAAGAGGTCCCTTCAACCTCAACTCTTGAGAAATCGAGCGATTACCACGGTAAATGATTCTTAAAGAGAACTAATTTTTCAGTAAAAATGTTTATGTGCTCATTCATGTTAAATGTTTCTAACAGGCTCCAACTGAGATGGAAGAAGATAAGGCAGAAATGCCAGAGACAAATCCAGAGACCAACAAGGTTTCTGAAGAATACATCACTGAGCCTTCAAACATGAAGGTATATGACAATCAAGTGACAAGTATTCTTCATCTTGGGTTATCCTTTATCTCTTCTAATATTCAATACTTTCTACTTACAGGCTATTTCAGAAGTAGAAATGCAAGGGGATAAAGTTGCGACTTCCCCTGCATCAATGGAAATTGATGAAGCCCCCAAGGCAGCATCACTCGAAAGAACACCAGAAACTGCACAAGTTTCTGAGAAAAATGATTCTGAGCTTCCTGTTAAGGAAGTAAGTAGCTCAAATCAGAATTCATTAAAAGCATATTTATGCATAGATTCTTTCAAACTATTTCCTAAGTATTGTATTCCTCTCAGGTTCAAGAAAGAAAGGTTGATGAGGACCAGACTTCCAAGTCTCAACCTCACAACAAGATATTTGAGACACCAATTGTCTCAGTAGAACAAGTCTCTGAGCCTGAAGTACTTACTCAGGTAACACATAAACTAAAACTACACTTCTACTTATATATCTACAAAAGTTTTGAAGCTCACTCAAAACTCTTTCTTTCAGGCTCAAACAGATGCAAAGCAGGTTCCCATTGAAGAGACAAGGGACCTACTTCACTTCTTCAAAGCTCACACCCTGCCAAAGCATATTCAATGCTTCAAGAAATGGCAGAAGTTAAGGTGCTCTGATCTCTCTGAAATATTGAGAATCACTGATCAACCAACTAGACGAGCACGAGCTCTTGACCTGGAAACATATGTCCAAGCAATGTTCCCTACAGAACAATATACAGTTGCGACTTTACTACATAAGGACTTTTCCAGAGAAGTGGCGCATAGTTTGATACATGCCTTTGAACAGGCAGATGATCAGACAAGATTACAGATGGCATTCAAGCCAGTCCTACCCCAGACTCTGCAGTTTATACCTTCTGAACAAGAAGAAGTTAATGGGCAGAAGATCACTATCCCGGAAGTGATCAATCTTGTATCTGAAGATGATGAGGAGGAAGAAATGAATGAAAATTACTTTGATGAACCTCCCACTGACCATCACCAAAAGGATGATAATGACAAAAAGGATGATGATGATGCCCTGCACTGTGGACCGGAGGAATTTCACAGAGAAACAATGCCTCAGCTGCTGAAAAGCAAACTGAGAAGACTTCACAGAAATCTCCGTCTTCATCACCTCAGAAATCTACTCATCCATCTTCTAACCAACACGCAGTTACTATTGAACAAGTAGTTGAGCTTCCTGAAGAAACAAATCAGAAAAAAACTAAACACTCAAACCAGATCTGCTCAACTTAGACAACTGTTGGAAGAAGAACAACAGCTCCATCTTCAACTGGAAGATCAAATAGCTAAATCCATAGATAAGATTGATCAACTACAAGATCTATACTTAGAAGAAATGATTGCTTACTCTGAAGTTAAAGAGCTACAGGATGCTGTGCAAGAGATCACCAAAGAACTTGATACTGAAGAAGTATCTGAAGTCAAGCATGATGCTAAGGCTGCATCATCTTCAAAAGAAGTACCATCCTCCTCCCAGAAAGAAAAGAAACCAATCTCTGAGATGGTTGCTGGACTCGATACAATCGATGAAAATGTCCAAGTGGATGAAGATCACTGGGCTGATCACTCAGATGATGAAGAAGACAAGACTTTGGCAGAACACCGCAATGAACATTTAGCGGCTTCTCACTTGAAAAGGAAGCTGATTGCTCCTACAATATTCAGCAAACTGCCAAACGTCCACTCCCATGAATACATGAACAGGTGTCAAGTACTGACACAACTTAAAAAGGAGATGTCTTCACATAACAAGGAAGTAATTGCCTCCGTCCCCTCTGAAAGGAGAAAATTCACTGAGCTCATCACTCAGAGAACAACTAGCATAGTCATTGCTCAGAAAGATCTGGGAATGATAAGGGACGATGATGCGTCTTTAGCTGAAAAAGCTTTCCAAGATGCAAGTTACACTGCTGGAAAAGCAGATGCCATCTTAGGCCTATTGGCAGAGCTCACTGATAAGGACAATGGACTTATCAAGCAAAATCAGGAGCTCCAAGGAGAAGACAAGTTAGAGGGATTGATGAATCTTCTGAAGAAGAAGAAGAAGGTCAAATCAAGTCCCAGGGCAATGAAGAAGGCTGTAAAACTCACACAAGATTCAATCTTGATGATGATGAGGAATCTGATGAAGATGAAGCTCCTCTTCACAAGAAAAGGAAAATTGAAAGCCTAACTGAGCCCATAGCTGCAAAGCCACTAGCAGCTAAAACACCCTCTGGAAATACCAAGTCTATCCAGGGTGGTGGTTCTTCAAGCAACAACCCCAAAGAGAATTCAAGACAGAGAAGGAACAGACTGAGAGCTGAGCAAAGACAAAGTCAACTTCCACTCAGGCCAGAAGAAGCCAATATAGAGTATGTGAAGTATGACAATGATTCTTCTGTCTACAGGTGCATGAATCAAAAGAATGGCTATTGGATTCTGGAACTGAAGCATCTATTGGTAAATTCAAGATTTCCAGAACCAATCCATAAACAACTCATGGCATGGAGAAAGGATAAACCTACCTTGATCAACACCAATCACATCAAAGCATGGTTGGATTTTGAAGTTGTCGAAGGCTGAAGCCATGAAGAAGGACCTCTCATTGATTGTCCATATGGAAAGCCGGATGATGTGCACAAAATTCTGAATATCACAGAACAGGCACAAGACCAAGACTTGTGGAACCACATGAGTCGTTCTCGACGGAAGATCAATACAAGGGTGACATCAGATATCTGAAGATTATCTACGAACACTTCAAGCTTTCAGATATCAGAATAGAGCATGCCTGGAAGTGGGGAAAGTACCTATGGGTCAAGCATTTTGTCAAGAAAAATCCTACCAAAACCTACAAAGAGGTCTGTGGATTTGCCAGAGACACAGAGATGCTCGTCAGAACTCTGCTCTATGATTATTCTGATGACATCAAAAGGTTTGGAGATAGGAAATTTGCAAACTGATCCATAGAAATACTGTTGAAGACTTGAAGACTAGTCTATTAGGATGTTTACTTGGAGCTTGGTTACTCCTGTTGTCCTAATTTACTATGTAGTTTTTTGTATTTTTGCTGACTGAGCTTAATTAATTGTATCATGTATTGAAGTTATCTGTAATCTTTAGTTGTAACTTATCTGAAGAACTTACTCTCAGATAGTATTCTATAAAAGATAACTTGTCAGCAAAGATCACACCTTGTGATTTGGTTGATGTCTACTCTCTGCACTTAATTATATGAATTGAAAGATCATAAGAAATGATTAAGTGGTGGATTGTTTCCTCATCCAGATTTGTAATAGGGAAGATAGTCATCGTTGACTGATCAAAAAGGGGGAAATTTGTTGGGAAATTTGTTGTGAAATTTGTTAGGAATTTGTTGGGAAATTTCTTGAGAAATTTGTTAGGAATTTTGTTAGATATTTTGTAAAGAATATCTGTTTAGTTTTGATTAGCAACATGATGACTTATCTTAGTCTCAGAAAGGTGATTAGTACTCTTGGTTCACTTGAACATTGTAAAAGAGGAAACCCACTAAGTATGATAGTCTAGCTAATCTTGTATAGGATGTTAGGTCTCAAAATGTAATTTTTATTTTATGAAGAGAAGACCAAGAAGAAGACATCCAAGCAGAAAGCTCAACGACATTGAAGACTTGAAGAAAACTGCACAAGATTACTGAATCTGTTGTTCAGATATCTTAGCCAAATATCTTGAAGACACGAATAGTTTCTAATAAACTGTGTCACAAGAGATATCTGAGAAATAAAAGACATATCTGAAAACAAGGAAAGTGTCCACAGATATCTATTCTCAGATACCTTGAGCTTTAACCACATTTCTGAAAAAAGAAATATATATTGCAAACAAAGTTGTTTCAATAAACACAAGTGGTATCTGAAGAATGAAGATAAGGACGTGCAAAGAATCAGATAACGATAGTCTCTGATACAAAGCATAGTTCCGTTGAAACTACAGGACAAAAAGTATGGTACAATGCATTTAATGCATGGACAGAGATGTCTGAATAAAAAGCGGCGACCGAGAAGAAGACAAAACACATACTGATTTATACACAGATATCGATAGTTTGAATTTGAGCCTAACGGATACTATTCAAACGTCACTCAAATTCATCTATAAATATCAACACTTAGACTGCTTGAGAGAACACACAGAACCTTAGACACACTTTGAACTGCATACAAACGCTGAACGTCTTACTCTCTCAAAGCAACTTACTTACTCACAAAGCTTTCTGTTGCGACCAAAGCTTTTGATCTTGAGTAACACTGAAGTTCTAAGTGTCCTGATCCTAAACAAGCAAAGCTATCTGTGAAGGAGTTGAATCAAAGGATCAACTATCTGAGATTCATTCTCTTGAACAGATATCATAAGACTTGGGTCAGTAAAATCGAACAAGATACCATACGCTGTAAAGTGTATTAAGTACCTTGATTCACAGAGCTCTCTGAATAACTGAATAAGTTATTAAAGAAGCTCATCTGACAACTCAAACCAAAAACCAACACCATAACTGGCGTGGAGTACAGGAAGTACTTAGTTTGAAAAATCAGGGAATAACTCCAAGGTTACCGGAGTATAGGAAGTACTTGATCTGAGAAACTAAGGAATAACTCCAAGGTTATTGAGTATAGGAAGTACTTAGCTTGGGAAGCTAAGGAATAACTTAAAGGTTTCTGAGTACATGAAGTACTTGGCTGTGAAAGCCGGGGAACAACTCAGGGGGAACATTTGGTTGGGAACCAATTGTTTAAGAATCTTAGAATAGGATTATTGTAAGGAGAACTCAATTATCTGTTCTAGTGAATTCTAGGTCTCTGACAGACCGAAGTGGATTAGTTGGAGGATTACGCCACCTCCAGATACCACTATACTTGCTGTGTTATTTACCTTTCTGTATTTACATTTCAGCAACACACACACACATATTAACTGTTTCTGCACTTATCTTTATTAAGTCTTCCGCACTCTGATTCTAAGTATCAGATATCTATTCAGATATCTGAGAAATAGTTGTTATCGACAAAAGTTTTTAAAAGACTATTCACCCCCCCCCCCCTCTAGTCTTTTACTTTGTCATTATCTGGACCAACAACATGTAATCCGCAAATACAATCAAGATTAAATTTATAAGTCGGAAGTCCTCAAATCCACAGTTTATAGCGGAAAGCTAACTCAGGATGTCGTTCTCCACAGACACTTAGCATAGGAACAAGCAAATAACGTTTGTGAATTGTATGCAGAAAAGTAAACAGATTGATCGCAAACAGATTAATTAAATTGCAATAAACACTAAATTGATGAAATGTAAACAATGGTGGGAAGGCGTGAAGGATCCCCGACCTCACTCTGCTATGCTACTCCCAACTTCCTAGCTAAAATCCTACGCGATTACATCTAACGATAGCAAGGCGCAATCAGCACGAGTACCCCTACTCAGTTCAATGAAACTACTGTGTCACTCAGCAGAACATCACACCACGAAGGATGTGTAGAGTTGTATAACCACGATTTATGTCTAATAACTATTCCATTAATATATCATGGTATATAAAGAAGTAGCAAAAGCAGAGTTACGGCGGTTCGCCTTTACAAAAGAAATTTAGCTACTCATAGTATCTAATGAATAGAAATCGAAAACTAGGAAGAAAAGGAAGAAGAAGCTTAATCTCTGATGTCTTCGTGCTGCTACTTCTAGGGTTTCCTCCTTCTGGGTGCCTGACGACCAGCGGTTTCATTTCCACGAGGACTGGTTCTCTCTCAGGAGAGCTGCTTTTGGGGTTTTACTTCCCCGGGGACTGGTCCTCTCTTTCGAGAGCTTGCTATGTGAGTGGTGTAGAATTATGAGACCCCTGAGGTCTTATTTATACTGAAAATTCCGAGCTCTGGTCGCCATTGTTCAGGCCAGGAAACAGCCTGGAATAAAACAGCAGCATGACTGCGGTCGCCTGGGGACCGCTGTGACCCTTTTGCGGTCACCTGTGGATCGCCAAGTGCGATTGCTGCAGATTCGAATCTGTTTTCTTCGTTCTTCAATTTTGGGCTTCGTAACTACGTTTCCTCGCAAAGTGGTTTTCTACAAAGTTGTTGCATCTTCAATTATCTTCGCATTGGTTGGTTGCATGACATGTTTTGACTCCTCGAACTCCGTGCAATGGCCAATTCGGCGTATTTGCTTAACTTTCTCGATTTTGCACAATTACGTCGTTTTGGTGCCTGGAATCGTGCAATTCCTCAAAAACGTGATCATGACCTACGGAAAACACACGAAGTTGGTAATTGACCATAAAACGATACAAAATATTGCATCTAAGGTAAAAAAATGAGGGTCTAAAAGCATGCTATATCGCACATTTCATTGTCACATCAATCGACCAAAATCTTAATTGCACATTTTAATCCGTGTTAACAAACACGTATTTTATTATAAACGTATGGTATTTCGGTTATAAACATTGACTCTTTAATAGTGATCTTTTCTTTAATTTAACATCTTGACCGGGAGTTTTGTTCCAACAAGATATATATTCAGTATTGTAATCATTAAGAGTCAGTCCTCTAGAGGTGGTCCCTACGGACTCGAGAGGTGGCTCCCACCGCAAATGCGCGATGTAGCACTTCGCTCCGCATGGCACTGAGCGACCGCAACTCAAATAACATATCATTACAAACATTATAGGTCAGTCCTCTAGAGATGGCCCCTACGAACTTGAGAGGTGGTTCACACCGCAAATGCGCAATGTAGCACTTCACTCCGCATGCACTTAGCGACTGCCCTACTTTGAATTTAAGGACTCTTTTTACGCGAGGTTGCCACACTCGTCCGGATCTCTTTTTACGCGAGGTTGTCACCCTCGTCCGAATCTCTTTTTACGCGAGGTTGTCACCCTCGCTTGGATCTCTTTTTAGCGAGATTGTCACCCTCGGTCATTATTTATTCCTATTTTTTGTTACTAATTAAAACTTATTTTCCTTCATAATGTTTTGGACATATTATCGTCATGTAAAATTATCGGAATGTGTGGTAAGAGGTGCGACGATCCAAATCGCCTTCTCATATAATTTTAGTGTCCATTTAAGGAAGGTCAACCCATAGGGTCAAATCCTTCAAAAAAAAAACGCTTTATTGGTTATCTTAAGTCAGTTATACGCCTTTAATTAGGTCTTTGAAGCTATCCGTGCGAAGAACTTCGAATTCAAGTTCACATTTGAATCTCCCGATTCTAGCAGCTTACTAGTCCTTCATTGTAAAATACATTTTGGTACTTAAACATACTTAAATATGGTGTTTCTAATTTTTGTATGATAGATTACTTAATTGTACATTCAAAACATACTTGAGTCTAATAAAACTTTACTTTTGAGTCTAATAAAACTTTATAGAATGTCATCTAGGAATTTCCTAACTAGACTGCTCTTGCAGTGAGCAATTGTGGGAGAATATTCACAACATATTTTCAACAACTCCAAAAATCGTTATTCTTGGTGGGAAATATCTATATCTCATGGATATTTCATTTTCCAGAGATTAAGGCCGATTTGATCATTTTAAGTATGGATGTTTGGGGTTTTACTAATAGTACCCTGTTCTGTCAACATTGCAAATGTTGAATCTTTAACGAATTTTACTTAATTCATGAAATCTATTTTTAACCTTATTACAAATCTCAGAGATGCATGATAATGTTTACCATTTCTAGTTAAATTGACAACATCAACTAACGAATTAAAGTACTTATTTTGCATTTTACAAAAACAGGGCAAATTGCTTACGGGATTTGGGAACTTTCAAGAATTGAGCTTTTACTATTTCAAGATCAACATGCAATTCATGAAATGACTTACCCAATTGATTCTAAGGCCATATTACTCATTCAATTTAGTTTGTAATGGAAAATGATCAAGATTTCTCAAGAAAATATGCATGCATTAAGATTAAAATAAACTAGTTTTAGAAGAACACATTTAACCCACCTTATCATTTTTCTTCATAGAATTTTGGATCAATTCATTCTCCACTTCGAAATTGGATTGACAAATTGAAATCCTAGCAAGTGTTGAATGGACTTAGATGTGTTAGAGAGTGAAAAGAATGAATAGGATGAAATAGAAGAACAAGGGAAATGAATGGGTATAATTTTATTACCTTATAACTTCTTTGTTGTAGCTTGATCATGAATTGAGATATGTCATTAGCTTTCTCAAGCTAAGAGAATAAGGAATATGTATTTGCATGTGAGAAATGGTGAAGGATAAGTGGAGATGTGAAGCTTGAAGGTGTTTGGCTATGGAAGTTTGTTAATGGAGGTTGAAGAAGGAGGAAGAAGATGACTACTTATAGTGTAGGATGAAGTATAAGTAATGTGGTATTCTTGTATGTATACACTAGTGTAGTAGAGAGATACAATTTATGTACATAGTATTAGTTAAATAGTCAATTTACTTGCAAAAAATTTTATATACAAATTAACTATATAGTGGTTGATTTCCACTACTACTACTTTGTGCTTGCACCAAATATTTATCTATCGCTCATTTGAATTGCGATGATGCTTCTCGATTTTTAGTTTGTTTCTTTCATGCTCTTTGAGTATTATGGGAGTTTGCTTATCATTTGGAAATCATGATTATTATTTATGTAAGTTTAGTTGGCGCTAGTTAACTTTTCATGTATACATGAACCATCTAATTTAAAGTTGTTCTTGTTTAGTTTATTAAGCCTTGTTGGGGGTAAAATTAAGTCAATTTGAATTGTTAGGTTTCCTAATGTTTAATTTGAGTGTTGTTTTAATTAAAAAATTGGTTCAAATGAGATTGCCTTCCCCTTCAGTTTATTGTTGATTTAATTTTCGTCAATCGGGAATAGTAGCTAGGTATTGCATCAAAGAATTACCCAACGTGACGTAAGACGTGTTGATATCGAAAGGGTAATATACCCTAGTCCCAAGATTACTTTAATTCTTCGTAGATGTTATCTCCCACGATGGTTCGAGTAAGTCGACCCTATTTATTTATTTAAATTACATAGACGACTAATTATATAAAGTTAACACAAAATAATTTGTTCTTTTAATGAAAACTTTGATTGTACTTTTCGAACCGGCTCATATTTGAAAATTAACTTCTGAGGGGTCTTACATCTGAGGTATGTAGTTTCCTTTCTATTTGAAGTGAATTTTTTCCTTACAGTTGTATCTTTTCATACATATGAGAATTTCTTATGAACAACAGCCTGTAAGAATTTCTTATGAACGTGCAAGGCTCTAGTTTTATCAGATTACTTCTTCCTTAACCATAAAATTAATTTATTTTTGTACTCAAAACTAATTTATATCCCGTCGAGTTTTGAAAATCACAAGACAGACTATTGAAGAAAGCCATGATCAATGGCGGAATCAAGAAACAGAACAGAAGAAGCAACTGAAAATAACCGAAATCCAATTCGGCACGCTCCCGCACCCGACACGTCTCAAATCGGCAGAACACGACGGATTAACACAGTGGATCACGCCCCAGAAGAGACAGGTGCGCATAGGCACGGTGTTGGTGAACCTGCCACACTAAATAGCTCATGTACTCTGTTCAGTACAGAAATGGCGTCATGAAGAATCGATCAATTCACGTGTTGTTCCTCCTGTTATCAGACGATTGGCTAGGATCTTTTACTACAGTACCTTGTTCCTGTAAATGGCATCTTCAATTGTAAAAATCCATAGGTAATTTAGGGTAATTTAGATTCTATATATAGACTATCTAGGGTTCATGTAACACATCCAGTTTTTCTCTCAATCAATCAATATACTCGACTTTTTATATGGAAATGAAAGCCTCATCTCTTTTAACATAGCATGAGAGCCAGGTTTATGCCTGAGCTTCTGAGTTTGCCTTAGTTTAGATTGGCTTCTTGTTTCAGTGCTGTTCTTTCACGTTTTTTTTTCTGCACTTCTTTTATCACTAAGTCTTATCTATGGCTTCAGATGATTCCAGTAACACTCCCGCCTCTGGGAAAGAAAAGGATGCTGCCACTCCTATTGACATCACTCCTAAGCATGAAGATCCTGATGATTGCTATTATATTCATCCTAATGATACCACCACCATTGGTGCTATAACTCCTCTCCTTGATTGTGGTAACTATCACACTTGGCACAGATCTTTTTCTCATACAACTGAGTTTGAAAAACAAACTGGGCTTCATAGATGGCACACTGGCACAGCCAAGCCTTGATGACCCAAACTTGCGCCTTTGGCTAAAATGCAACACCCTCATCCTATCTTGGATGATGCACTCTGTCTCTCATGAGATTAAAAGCACTATACTCTTTGCTGAAACAGCTAGAGAGGCATGGGATATCTTAAAAATAAGATACTCAGAGCCCACGGAAGTGAAAGCATACCAGCTTGAGTTAGAGTTAAACCTGGTCACTCAAGGCTCTAGTTTTGTGACAGAATACTACACTAGGCTCACTGGAATATGGCAAGAGTTAAACAACTATCAGCCACTTCCACTTTGTGCAGTCTGCAGTGTCTATGAGTGTAAAAGCACTGACAAGCTCATGAACATTCAAGAAACCAGGAAAGTATTTAAGTTTTTAATGAGTTTGAATGATACTTATGAGCTTGTGAGAGCTAGCATTATTCTCATGGATCAAGTACCATCTGTCAACAGAGCCTATGCTATTGTTTTAAAAGAAGAAAAGCAAAGACAAACCAGATCTGTTGGTTTTAATGCTCACATGAATCAAGGGCATATTGTTCTAAGAACCTCACTCAATCTAAAGAGAAAAGAAAAGATGTATTGCCCACTGTGCAAGCTAAACAACCACAACATTGTCTTAAGATTATCTGTTTAGATTTTGATCAGCAACCTAATGACTTATCTTAGCTCAGAAAGGTGATTAGTACTCTTGGTTCACTTGAACATTGTAAAAGAGGAAACTCACTAAGTATGATAGTCTAGCAAATCTTGTATAGGATGTCCGGTCTCGAAATGTAATTTTTATTTTCTGAAGAAGACCAAGAAGAAGGCATCAGCAGGAAAAGTTCAACGGATTTGAAGATTTGAAGACTGCACAAGATTACTGAAGACAAGGGTTTTTTAGATACCTATGTCCAGATATCTTGAAGAAACAAGTGTTTCGAAACACAAGTGTTGCAAAAGATATCTGAGAATAAAAGGTTTCCGAGACGAGGAAAGTGCCCACAAATATCTACACTCAGATACCTTGGACATAAAATATGCTTCTGAAAAAGAAATATATTATAACAAGTTGTTTAAACAAGTGGTATCTGGAGCTATAATGATCTCTGGAAAAGAACGTGCAAAGCCTCAGAAAGCTTGCATAGTTCCGTTGGCACTACAGGACAAAGTATAGTACAGTGCATTAAATGCGCGGACAGAAATGTCTGAACAAAAGTTGTAGCTTCTGAAGAAGAAGACAAACCTGCTACAGTACTATACTCAGATATCAATAGTTTGAAAATGAGTTAAGCCTAACGGATACTATTCAAATGACACTCAAATTCATCTATAAATATCAACACTTAGACTGCTTGAGAATACACTTTAGAACACACTGAACACCAAGAATACTGAATATTCTCACAAGCTCTCTCAAGCAAACTACTTACCTTCAAGCTTTCTGTTGCGACCAAAGCTCTTGATTCTAAGTAGCACAAAAGTTCTAAGTGTCCTGATCCTTAACGAGCATTGTTATTTGTGAAAGAGTTGAACTAAGATTTCATATCTGAGCTTCATTCTCTTGAACACTTATCATAGACTTGGGTCAGTAGAGAACAAGATACCATACATTGCAAAGTGTATTAAGTATACTTGATTCATTGAGCTATCTAAATAATTGAACAAGTTATTAAAGAAGCTCACCTGACAACTTACCTTAACCAACACCTTAAACGGCGTGGTTACAGGAAGTACTTAGTTTGGAAAACTAAGGAATAACTCCAAGGTTATTGAGCACAGGAAGTACTTAGTTTGGGAAACTAAGGAACAACTCAAAAGGTTTCTGAGTACATGAAGTACTTGGCTGTGAAAGCCGGGGAATAACTCAGAGGGAACACTTGGTTGGGAACCTAGTGTATTTAGGAATAAAGAAAACATATCTGTAAGGTTACCTCATTTATCTATCTTAGTGGATTCTAGGTCTGAGAAAGGCCGAAGTGGATTAGTTGAAGGATTATGCCACCTTCAGATACCAATATAAAAAGACTTGTGTTATTTACTTTCTGTAGTTTATTACTTGCTTTACTTATCTTGCAAAGTACTTACACTTATCTTGCTGAGCACGTGCACTTATCACAGAAAAGTCTTCCGCTCTCTGAAATTAAGTATCAGATATCTTCATAGATATCTGAGAAACTGTGTTTATCGACAAAAGTTTTAAAAGACTATTCACCCCCCCCCCTTCTAGTCTTTTACTTTGCCGTTATCTGGACCAACACATTGAGACTTGTTTCCAGCTGAATGGATACCCTGACAACAATAAGAAACATGCTGGTGATGCCCAAGGGTACTATAGAGGTGGTCTCAATGCTAGAATTGGTGCCAGAAGAGGCAGAGGAGGCTATAGAGGTGGCAGATCCAACTATGGTGGTAGAGGCTACTCACGCCATGCTCAGAACCACTCACAAAGCTCTAGTAACAAATATGATAGTAGCTATGGTGCAAATGAGGTACAGAACCACCCAGTGAGCTCTTTCTCCACTGAGAAGTTGAACCAGATTCAGCAGATGTTGAACAACAACAACAACACTGAGAAGAAAGACAACAAGAATACTTCCACATCTTCAACTGAGTCTGCTACTACACCAGTTGCTAATGCCTCAGGTATAAATCTTTTAAACTCATATGAGCCATGGATATTGGACTCAGGTGCCACTCATCATATTATCTGCACAACTAAATATTTCACTCATAATATAAAAAGTTTTAGATCTTTTGTTCAACTCCCTAATGATCAAACTGCACCTATAACTCATATAGGAAGTATAAAAGTTAACAATGACTTGTTTTTAAACAATGTAATCTGTGTACCTAGCTTTAAGCTCAATCTAATCTCATTGTCAAAACTCATCCAAGAGAGTAATTTGTCTGTAATATTTTCTAAAGAGTGCTGTTTGATTACACAGGACTCTATACCTTGGATCAGATCCTTGAACAGGATTGGGAAGATTGAAGGACAAAAAGGATTGTTTCACTTGAAGTTTGGACCTGATGACATTTCTGCAGACATTTGTGATTCCAAGAAGGCTTATGCCATTAATAAAAGTAGCATTCTAGCTGATGTTTCAAGCCATATGTGGCATTTTAGGATGGGACGCCCCTCTTCTAATAGACTAAGTTTAATTTTTGCAACTTCTTCTGATGTGAAGCACTTGGATTTTGAGCATTGTAATGTCTGCTATCATGCAAAGTAGAAAAGAAGACCTTTTTCTTCAAGTTATATATAATCCAGCTATGCATTTGAGTTATTACATTGTGATTTATGGAGTCCATACTCAGTTAAAACTCTGCAAGGCCACAACTATTTTTTAACCATTGTAGATGACTTCACTAGAAGCACTTATGTTCATTTATTGAAACTCAAATCTGATACAAAATTGGCTATTAAGAGTTTTATAAATTTAGTGGAAAATCAATTCAATATTACAGTGAAGATTATTAGGTCAGATAATGGAACTGTATTTAAAATGACTGATTACTTCAATGAGAAAGGTATCATACACCAACTCAGTTGTCCTTACACACCACAGCAAAATTCAGTGGTTGAAAGAAAACATCAGCATATTCTTAATGTAGCTAGGTCATTAATGTATCAATCTAGTTTGCCTCAACAATTCTGGGGAGACTCAGTTATGACTGCTGTATACATCATAAATAGGATTCCTAGTGATCTATTGAACAACAAATCACCATATGAGATGTTATACAATAAAAAACCTGAGTATAAACACATGAAAGTATTTGGCTGCTTATGTTATGCCTCTAGCCTACCTGTGCAAAGAACTAAATTTGATTCAAGATCTAGGAGATCAATCTTTTTAGGCTACCCTCCTAATATCAAAGGTTATAAATGTTATGGTTTGGATACTAAGCAATTTTTTGTATCCAGGGATGTTTTCTTTGCAGAAGAAATATTCCCATTTTCAGAAAAATAAAGCAAACAAGAAAATCCTGTTGTTTATACACCAGGTCTTCTCATTGCAGATGATCATAGAATCACTGAAATTCCTAAACAAAAAGGCAAAGAAGCTCACATTGATATCAGTACAGATCATAATATTCATGATACTCCACAAACATCTTCACCTATTCAGCAATTTTCCAGCTATGAAGATAATACTGATAATAACAATGATCATATCATGATAGATTCTTCCCCAATTCAGTCACTGAATGAAGAGAATGCCAATAGGGGACTTTACAATGCAGATCCACGCTTAAGAAGATCTACAAGAACCATAACTACACCACATAAATTGAAAAACTTTCAACATTACAGTGTTCCCAGAACACATAATGTTAATCAAGTGCACAACACTCATTATCCCCTCACTAATTACATTAGCTTTGAGAAATTATCACCCAAACACAAAGCTTATGCCCTGCAGCTCACTAACATTCATGAGCCTACTACTTATGAAGAAGCTATTCTTCATAAACATTGGAGAGAGGCCATTAGAACTGAATTAATAGCCTTGAATGAGAATAACACATGGACTATCACACCATTACCTCATGGTGTCAAACCTGTCAGCTGTAAGTTTGTGTTTAAAACCAAACTCAATTCAAATGGAGATGTTGACAGGCACAAGGCAAGGTTAGTAGAAAAAGGTTTCACACAAACCTATGGAATTGACTACACTGAAACTTTCAGCCCAGTTGCTAAACTTACAACTGTGAAAGTTTTCTTAGCCATAGCAGCTAAGCATAATTGGCACTTAGAACAGCTCGATGTTCATAATGCATTTCTCAATGGAGATTTGCATGAAGATATCTACATGACACCTCCTCCAGGTCTGCTAATTCAGGGGGAGAGTACTAATGGCAAGAGACTAGTATGCAAACTCAATAAATCCTTATATGGCCTCAAACAGGCATCTAGGCAATGGAATCGGAAATTGACTCATTTCTTGATTCATATAGGATTTAAACAATCCAAAAATGAATACTCTTTATTTACAAGAACAACTAATACATGTTCTGTATCATTACTCGTCTATGTGGATGACATAATTATTGGAGGAATTAATATACAAGAAATTGCAACTGTCAAGAAACAATTGCAGTCCCAGTTTAAGGTAAGAGACCTTGGACAACTCAAATACTTTCTAGGTTTAGAAATAGCAAGAACTCCTAAAGGAATACACCTAAACAAAGAAAGTACACTTCAGAAATCATTGAAGCATCAGGATTGTTGGGATGCAAACCTGCAATAAGTCCCATTGAACAAAACTATAAAATGAAACCGTTTGAGAAGGAAAATGACTCAGAAAAGGAACTGATGAGTAATCCAAAATAATATAGAAGTTTATTGGGAAAATTGATCTATCTTACTATAAAAAGGCCTGACATTTCATATGTTGTGGGAATCATGAGTCAGTTCATGGAATCACCAACAAAAACACATATGAATGGCCTCCTGCGCATAATAAGGTATTTAAAAACCAACATTGGGAATGGTTTGTTCTTCAATAATGAAGAGAATGAAACATTAAGAGCATATTGTGACTCTGATTATGCTGGATGCCCTTTTTCTAGGAAGTCCATTTCAGGTTATTGTGTGATGTATGGGGACTCACTAATAAGCTGGAAATCGAAAAAACAACAGACTGTGAGTCGATCATCTGCAGAAGCAGAGTATAGAGCTATTGCTCATGCCTGCTGTGAAGTAACATGGTTATTGAGGCTCTTTAAGGATTTTGGAGTAGAAATTGAAAAACCAGTTGAACTCATGTGTGCGATAACCAATTTGCAATACACCTCACAAAGAATCCCGTCTTTCACGAAAGAACCAAGCATGTAGAAGTTGATTGTCATTTCATTAGAGAGAAGGTTGAAGAAGGAATCATAGATGTAAAGTTCATATCTTCAACAAATCAACTGGCAGATGTTTTTATTAAGGCAATCTCAGGTGAGAATCTCACAAAGGCTTTCAACAAGATGAGACTAATAAACATATTCACTCCCATCTTGAGGGGGAGTATTGAAGAAAGCCATGATCAATGGCAGAATCAAGAAACAGAACAGAAGAAGCAACTGAAAATAACCGAAATCCAATTCGGCACGCTCCCGCACCCGACACGTCTCAAATCGGCGGAACACGACAGATTAACACAACGGATCACGCCCCAGAAGAGACAGGTGCGCATAGGCACGGTGTTGGTGAACCTGCCACACTAAATAGCTCATGTACTCTGTTCAGTACAGAAATGGCGTCATGAAGAACCGATCAATTCGCGTGTTGTTCCTCCTGTTATCAGACGATTGACTAGGATCTTTTACTACAGTACCTTGTTGCTGTAAATGGCATCTTCAATTGTAAAAATCCATAGGTAATTTAGGGTAATTTAGATTCTATATATAGACTATCTAGGGTTCATGTAACACATCCAGTTTTTCTCTCAATCAATCAACATACTCGAGTTTTTATATGGAAATGAAAGCCTCATCTCTTTTAACATAGCATGAGAACCAGGTTTATGCCTGAGCTTCTGAGTTTGCCTTAGTTTAGATTGGCTTCTTGTTTCAGTGCTGTTCTTTCACGTTTTTTTTCTGCACTTCTTTTATCACTAAGTCTTATCTATGGCTTCAGATGATTCCAGTAACACTTCCGCCTCTGGGAAAGAAAAGGATGCTTCCACTCCTATTGGCATCACTCCTAAGCATGAGGATCCTGATGACTGCTATTATATTCATCCTAATGATACCACCACCATTGGTGCTATAACTCCTCTCCTTGATTGTGGTAACTATCACACTTGGCACAGATCTTTTCTCATACAACTGAGTTTGAAAAATAAACTGGGCTTCATAGATGGCACACTGGCACAACCAAGCCTTGATGACCCAAACTTGCGCCTTTGGCTAAAATGCAACACCTTCATCCTATCTTGGATGATGCACTCTGTCTCTCATGAGATTAAAAACACTATACTCTTTGCTGAAACAGCTAGAGAGGCATGGGATATCTTAAAAATAAGATACTCAGAGCCCACAGAAGTGAAAGCATACCAGCTTGAGTTAGAGTTAAACCTGGTCACTCAAGGCTCTAGTTCTGTGACAGAATACTACACTAGGCTCATTGGAATATGGCAAGAGTTAAACAACTATCAGCCACTTCCACTTTGTGCAGTCTGCAGTGTCTGTGAGTGTAAAAGCACTGACAAGCTCATTAACATTTAAGAAACCAGGAAAGCTTTTTAATATTCAAATCCCACTGGCTTCCTGAACATGTCTTTGATCGTCTTGATAAGCTGAACCGGGATTTCCTGTGGTCTAACGACATTTATCAACAAAAATTACATCTAGTTGGCTGGCAAAAGGTAGTGCTACCAAAATCTGCAGGGGGTTTGGGGATCCGTACTGCGCGGGGCAGCAATGAGGCTCTACTAGCGAAAATGGTTTGGAAAATTCTTTGTAAGGAAGATACAATCTGGCTCCCTCTGATCCAATCAAAATACCTGAAGGATAGGCATTTACTAAAATATTGTGTTAAACCAGGTGATAGTGCGATATGGAAGGGGATTATGAGGTGTGTGGAGCTCGTTAAGCCCTTCATACGTTGGAGAATCGGCAATGGTGAACTGATTTCGTTCTGGCACGACAATTGGTTGGGTTTAGGTGCGCTGCGGGACCATGCATGGAGTCACAATATGTCCACAAGAAGCTAGCCTACGCCTCTGTGATATGATTTCGGATGTAGGGGATTGGAATTTGGATGAGCTCGAGTCTTTTATTCCACCTAATCTCAAGGATAAAGTGGAGAGTTTTCCCATAAATCTAATTGACGGAGTTGAGGATACTGTACTGTGGAACGAAATCGCTAGTGGCTTCTTTTCATGTCAATCGTCCTATAAGGCCGTGCAGACCGCCTGTCAATCCGCCACCATCCCTAACCGCTCAGTCTCATGGGTCTGGCAAACAAGTTTTAGCAACAAGCATAAATACTTTCTCTGGCTTGCTTCGCAGGAAAGATTAGCCACAAACTTGCTACGACAGAGAAGAAATTTAACGGACAATGCAATGTGTCCAGTCTGTTCGAGCCCCGAAGAAAGCGCACTCCACATCTTTCGTGATTGTACAACAGCTAGAGAGCTTTGGACCAAGCTGTTGGGACCTGCGCACCTACAACAATTCCTGAATCTGCCTGATTCGATTTGGCTTAAGGTGAATGCTACTCAAAAACATTTTATCTGGGGAGAGATTCCAAGGACTGAAATGGATTTTCATTGCGGTGTTTGGGAATCAGGAAGTGTAGAAATACGTGGGTATTTCGACACAAGAAAGAACTCAAGAACTCATTCTCCAACAGCATTAAACAAATGAGCTGTCAGATCTCGGACTCACATGCCGTCGCACGCATACTCCAAGATGTGCGTATGGGCAAAACCAAAGACGAATTGGGTCAAGTTGAATGTAGATGGAAGCCTACATACGAGTGTTAATCAAGCTGGAGTTGGTGGGGTTGTTCGTGATGAAACAGGAAACTGGCTATGGGGATTTGCAGCCAATATACAAGCTGCCTATGCAACGATGATTGAACTTCGGGCCTTAAAAATGGGACTTGAAATTGCTTGGGAAAGACGCTATCAGAAGATCGAAGTGGAAATGGACTCACTAGATGAGGTCAAGCTCGTCTTGGGGGAGAAAGAGCAACCAACTAACGATCCTCTGCTGCATACGCTTTTGTTAGAGTGCAAGGCTTTTTTACGTCTTCCATGGGACATTCATGTACATTGGTCTAGTCGAAATACCAATTTGGTAGCCGATAAGTTAGTGTTTTGAGTTAGACGGAACTGTCTTTGGGACAATCCACCGTCTATCGTTGTACCGCTCTTTAACTTTGATTTAGTCTAAGGACTAATGTTTCTACAGTACCAAAAAAAAAAAAAAAAAAGCCTCATCTCTTTTAACACAGACGAAACTAGTTCATTCTGGAAGAAAACGTGTGCAAACAATATGGGAACTATAATAATAACGGCTCCGAACGCCAAACGGGCTGTTATAAACCACGTGGCAGGTGTTGATAGGGTCGTAGATTCTAGAAGGTTGAATACTTGAAGGAGGAGGAATGGTTATTAGAACGTGGAATCTTCGTGAGCACCTTCCTACTATAAATAGCCCTCCAAGAACTCCTGGATTTCAATTCAACACCACCGAATAAAAACACATACGTATCTGTTCAATCTATTTTATTCCATTCCTCAATTTTCACGCCCATCTTATTTTCTTCCTCTTTCAGGTACGCTACATTCCTCCTTCTCGATCCGATTTTCCTTTCTTATGTAAAGCTTTACATCGTAATACTTCCTTCCAATATTTGCAGATTTAATTTTCTCCTGGTTTTCTTCTTTTTTTTTTTTTTTTGGTATGTCTATTGTTTGTTTTTCGTTTGAATATTACAGACCAGTGGGATTTGATGGAGTAGTTTTGTGATTTAGTATTATCTAGAGAATATGAATTACTATTGATCTTTCGTTATTTGGTATAAATGGTAATGAATGTTAGGATTTTTAGGAAATTGAGCTATTTTGAGTCGTATGAGTGTTTAAACGGTACTATGATTTAGTAGTGCTTTAATGGTTTGTTGTACAAGTTCCCTTTACACTGTAATTTACTGTTTTGTTTTTTTTAGAGTATTAGATGCGAGTAGTTTGGAGGTTGTGAAATTCTTTGGAAAACTAGTTTCTTTGAACATTAGGAAAGTACAACAATGAACAACGCTTCTGATATACTGATTGTTCCTCATCGCATTCCCCTAATCCACAGTTAATTCTTAATGTTTAGAGAAAATGGGTTTAATAATACTATCACTTAATACATTGGTTGATGAACAGATAGTGTACAACTGACTCATGGATCTTGTGCTTGAAAATTAATCATGTCACTTGAAAAGTTGTGAGAATGTATTCATTGTAAATTTTTTTGAATGAAAAATTGGGTGAAGTCATTTATTTTGTATCTTGTAGTGTGGTTGAATGTTAACCACAAGGACCATGGTATGATTTGATACCAAAACAGGGAGCAATAGTAGATTCTGATTGTATACTTGCGTGGTGACTCTATAGCGTCAGCTGTGTATCGTATAGAAATATAACAGTTATGACACTAAAGTAACCTAAAAACTTAACCTTTCGGGTTCTATGAATGTGTGTGGGGAAATCTGTTCATCAGGTGTAATCAAGTCCTGGCTTTGTTTTTGTGTATTGCAGCTTTTTTGCTGAAACAAGTTGCTAGTTCCTTTTTGGACTGCAAGCAAGTTAATAGTATCTCTTTGGAATTTAGTAGCTGCAGTTAAATTGTCCTGCAGAGTCATATGTTTCTTTTAAGTTTGTTCATGTTGCAACATTGCTTGTTTTGACACTGTGATTTCCCTGTTGCAGGCCGTGCTTTTTGTGTTCTAATTTGAGACAGTTACTAATTTGACTTCCAGAGATGGCTGAGGTATGTACTATACATATAGCCTTGTATATCTGATGACTCATTCGGGGAGCAGGTTATAAATGAGAACTGACAAACATCTGATATTGCAGGAAGGTCACAAGGTTACCTTGAATGTTTATGATTTAAGCCAAGGCATGGCAAGACAGTTATCCACTACATTATTAGGGAAGGCTATCGAAGGCATATGGTAAGAACTGTACTTCATTGTGTCTGGTTATACTTTTTCATAAATATATGTTTCTGTATGTTGAAGTGTGAATGTTTACGTGTGTTTTCATAAATGTATCCCATGTTGTGCACTTTGTAGCATAGTTGATATATGGCAAACACAATGGTAATTTGAGCAAGGATTCTGGGGGAGGGTACAGAATATTCTGTTGTTCTTAGATCTTCGAAGTTACAGGATTGTTGTGCCCGTAACTACTTGCAGTGTTTTAAAACTGAAGGTAGCTGTAAATGCATCAAGTAGTTGCTCCTGGATAGAAAAATTAGCAATAAGTTTATGCTCTTGACATGCTAATATTATTCCCTTCCCCCGAGTATCCAAAGCAAAGAGGTTGGCTGAGAACTAGAAAGCATAGTTACTTCTTATTCATGCTTAACTGTAATTGGTAATTGAGCCCTTTACAACTTCAAGCATTACTTATCTTGAGGAAACAGAAATCCGAATGTTGCTTTGTGGAATCACTCTAGCTATCTACTGATGTTGATACACAAAAATCCATTTGTAATATGTTGCTGGTTAGTCTTGAATACGATGATGAAATAGGGTTTTTTTGCTTGCCCAGACATTCTTTCCAGCATAAATCTGAATGAGTATTGTAAAAAGCGAAGTGGCTGTTTGCCGTGTCCTAGTATCTGCGCTTAAATAAATCATGCAAGTTATCTCAGACTGTATATGGCATTCTGGAGTATGTCTTGTTGATTGTTTGAGTTGTGTATTTTACAAGTCTCGCCTGATATTGTAGGCATACTGGAGTGGTGGTTTACGGCAATGAATATTATTTTGGAGGTGGCATACAATGCGAACGAGTTGGTGCAACCCCTTATGGTACTCCACTCCGAGTTGTGGATCTTGGTGTTACTCACGTGCCTAAGGATGTTTTTGAAATGTACTTGGAAGAAATCGGTCCCCGTTACACAGCTGAAACATACAGCTTGCTGACTCATAACTGCAACAATTTTAGTAATGAAGTTGCCCAGTTTTTGGTTGGTGGTTCCGTACCTGAATACATTTTGAATCTTCCAAATGAAGTTATGAGCAGTCCCATGGGTGCTCTTATGTGTAAGTCATTTCTTTCGACATATTTATTATGTATGTTTTTACTCTGTCAGAATTCTTGTCTTGTCTATTTCCCTCCTGGGCAAGCTTGTTGTTAATGTGTGTGTGACAAATACATGAATAATCAATCTGGTATCCACAATGGAATCAATTGTCTTGCATCCCTTAGACAGTAGTCTCAGAGATCACTTGACACCTGAAAATTTGATTGTTAAAACTGTATTTGTATAGAAACATGTCGTTGCAAGTTCTTTCAAAGAATTTTGATGTCTGCTTACTGAAACTGTTATTCATTGTTTGTTTGCAGTGCCTATGATTCAGCAACTAGAGACAACATTGCGATCAAATGCAGTGCCACAGGCTCCCCGGTTTGCCCCTTCTGCTGTTAATCAGTCTGTTCAGACAGCCAGCAACTCTACAGGTGCTGGCTCTGCCCAAACAACTAAGAAGGATGGAGATGCTGAGGGGAAGTCAAAACCAGAATCTACGAGCCAAGGTAGAGATGTATCCTCCTCATCCAGCAAAGATGAGAACAAACCATCTGGCAGTACTGTGATAAAGGATCCTCTTGGGGATGCTAGAAACAGAGTCCAAGAAGAAATTAGCATGGAGTTTGCCTCCATAATGGCAAGCGGAACCCTGCGTGCTAGTGAGGCTGCGGCATTAGCAACTAAGAGAGTGATGCAGAGATACGGACATATGGGTGCAGCACAGAGCTAGACGAAGGAAGAAGATATCTTTCTGCTTTTCATTTGTCCTTTTCAATTCCGTCTCAGGGAAGGCTATTGAATTTGTTAGTGGGTAGTTCATTTGTGTTATAAGTTATGGCCACTGATGTTGAATTGTTCGAAGCACAAATGTGTTTCCATTCCCCATTTCTGTTGTATCATGTGCACTTGATGGGCAAGGTGTTTGAACTTTGAATCATAGTTATTCACTCCACCCAACTGCAAATTGGTACCAACTCTTTTCAAAATAATTCGAACTTCTCTAACAAAAGATTCACTCAGTTTGATTGGCTGTTTAAAGTAGGTGTACAAAATTCTTTTCTGCAGGGCTTGTACAAACACAGGGATCTAACAATTGTATGAAATACTGAGTGGAACTGGTTTGTACAAACACAGGGATCTTACAATTGTATGAAATACTGAGTGGAACTGAACTGAATTGTAGTATAAAAAATAACTAAACAGAACTAATGAATTGAACTGAACTGAAATTAATAAGTTTTCAGATGAAAAGAATAGAGCCTTAGTAGTAATTCACAAGTTTGCGCCCAGCTGGTGCTCTATACAATATTTTTTGTCGAATGATAAATCTCAACTATTCCATGCAAAGAAAACATATCATTCATCTGCGCCCAGCTCGTGCTCTATACGATATTTTTTGTCGAATGATAAATCTCAACTATTCCATGCAAAGAAAACATCATTCATCATCTCTACATCTCTAGTATACACAGAATTAGAAGCAACGAACAGTAGTTAGTTGCGAAAAGAACAGATCTTCTCAAGTTCAGAACCGGTTCATACACTACAAAAAAATTGGGCTGGGGCGACGGATAGATCCGTCGCTTCAGCCCAGCGATCCGTCGCCCCAGCCCTGGCGACGGATAAAAAATCCGTCGCCCCGCTGGAGTTGGGCCGACAGATAGATAATCCGTCGTCCAATTCGCGACGGATTGGACGACGGATTATATGTTTGACCTTTTTTTTTTTTTTAATCGAAATATAAGGACGGATAGAATCTATCCGTCGCTAAATATAACGACGGATAGAATCTATCCGTCGTTACCTTTAGCGACGGATAGATTCTATCCGTCGCTAAACCGGACGACGGATAGAATCTATCCGTCGCTAAAGGTAACGACGGATAGATTCTATCCGTCGTCCAACATTTTATTGGAATTAGTGACGGAATCTGAAATTCCGTCACTGTGAATCCGTCACTAATTCCGTCACTATTAATCCGTCACTATTTATTTTATATTAATTCCTGTTTTTCGTAGTTCACCTATTTAATCAATATAATGTTCGATAATAAATGAATAATACGGAAAATATTTCAATAAATTTTGAATAAAAAAAGTAATATCCGGAGCTGGAGAAATTATCCACACAAGTGTAAATATGAAAAAAAATCCGAACATACAGATACATAACTAACTAACTAGCTATCAGACGGGGGTGGGTGATGGCGGAACTGGGACATGAACTGCTCCATCTGTAACCGAAGGCGCTCGTTCTCCTCCCTTTGTTCTCTGGCGTGTTGCTCCATCGCGTCCCTTTGTTGCTCCATCTCGAAGTTAGCTAGCAACCTGCTTTCCGACTGCGATCGCACCATTTCCGAGACCGTCCTGTGTAAACCGGACGTCTGGATCATTGGATGATGATGAGGAGCACCGGACTAGCCGGATGCAAACCGAGGCTCCCGAGTCCATATATTCGTCCTTTCTTGTCCGGTTTGTTGACCTCTAGGAAGATGTTGTCAACTTGTTGATTGACAACACATCACCGTCTCGTCCTGCCTTCGCCACCGAGCATCAACCTCGGCTGAAATCGTAAATAGCGAGATATCATGATCGATTCTTGTTTTAAAAAGTAACTTGTAATAGTGTACAAATATGAACTTTAAGCAACATAAACATACCGCAATAGACGAGGCCCGGATGGTCCATACCCATATATACTTGGCCTTCTTGAAGATGACATACTTGGATGTCACCTCCCCGTGCCACAGATCAAACCAGATCTAGTCAACAATTTATCATCTACAAGTAATAGAGCAAAGAGACTTCATACACGTAATGCTAGATTGCAAAAACACATATATACGCACCGATTGATAATAATCAGTGACAGTAGATCGCCTCCCAAGGTGGTGAACGGCCCTTCCTGCCGTATCAGACTGGGATGCCCGGTTCTGCCTGTTGGTGTAGGCAACGTCCTGGACATCAGTTCGGCGCCAGTAGGCATCCCAAAGGGCCCACTCCGCTGGATCAACATGTAGAGGGATTTCGCCACCCCGATCCCGAATGGCCTTCCATGAATGAGACCATATCCTCAGAGTTTGGATCCCACAGGTCTGTAAACACGCCAGATCTGTGGGATCAACTCTTTGGAATGAAGTACTCCTTCTACACTCCCAATTTCATACAACATCCAAAGTCAATACATGTATAACCTCACCATGTTACATCAATTTAACAAGATACAACAACATTATAATAGATATGGTGACTAACATATCACCCAAACAAAGTGGCTAACATACCACTCACATATAGTGGCTAACATACCACTCACATTGTCCTAAATTTTACTAACACAATGGTGACTAACATATCACCCAAACAAAGTGGCTAACATACCACTCACATATAGTGGCTAACATACCACTCACATTGTCCTAAATTTTACTAACACAATGGTGACTAACATATCACCCAAACAAAGTGGCTAACATACCACTCACATATAGTGGCTAACATACCACTCACATTGTCCTAAATTTTACTAACACAATGGTGACTAACATATCACCCAAATAAAGTGGCTAACATACCACTCACATACAGTGGCTAACATACCACTCATATTAAAACGATTATAATTACAAACGAAGGAATGCCATATTTTAACTTACCCTCAGCTCATCGAAGTACTCGACCCTCATGCGCTCCGAGATGTGGCTCCAACACTCACCACCCTGCCCCGGTGGCTCTCTCCTGCTCCGGAAGATGTCACCTAGTTTGTTGTGCACCTCCCGAGGCCATAAGTTGTTGTCAATGTATAAGATACACAAACGAATATATATTACTTTAGTACAACAATTTATACTTGTCAACTATCATTATAAGTTATGTTTTACATATTTAAGAAGAATGTATAATACTTACTTGGCAGGACCAACAGGGAAAATCACTAGCAAGCCGTCCCACGTGACGTTGGGATGGTTTGGATCGAACAAGAGGTAGGGACAATCATCGTGGTCGTCCTCCGACGTATGTGTCTTGTTGGTAGAGCCACGCTCTCTCCTGGGGGCTCAGAATCGAGACCTGCGCCACGACCATCGGAGCCCTCCTCGTCGACCACTGTCCCCACCACTACTATCCTGCGGCCGGCTGCGTGGTGGGGGACGATAGGTGGACGGCCTCTGTCGCGGCATATGCAAAAACATGTAATAAATATAATAAAATGTATTAGTACGAGTTATAATACAGAACATATTATAATAACACATATAATTACTCAAATGTTTCATTGCACAAGGGCACTTTATCAACCCATCCTTTACACAAGCCGGATTTGACATTGCAAATGCAATGAAACCTTCAACCCCTTTCAGAAAACTCCATTGAACTCTGCCATTGAGAGTACGACAATACATCCATGAACGATCGATATTCATTGAATAATTAGATAATAACCTGACACGTTTGAATTCATTAGATCGAGGTCTTTCATTTACGATAATAAATCAATTTCACAATAATTCAATCAATTGCTACGTAATATAAGTTATATTAGCTCCAGTCAATTGTTACGACATTACATAATATAAGTTACATCAGCTTCAATTTTACCATAATGTTTGGTTTCATATATATATCAACTAATGATTACTACTAGTTATACAAGCCTAGAGACAAAACGGATGAAACTCCTCATTCTCATGCACGATCCTCCTCATCACTTGTGACGCTCCCTACTACAGAACTTGCATTCCAACAGATCTACATCCTCCTCCCAATACACCATGCACATGTTCCGACAAGCAGAAATGCACTCGATAGGCGGCCCCAAACCCCGCCTCTCCCTCCATTGGAGGTATGCCATGGACGGTGCTTCCTCACCGTGATGAATCCATACATGATACTCAGGCATGAATCTTAACGTTGCAAGTGCTCGAATACTGCTGTAGGCGTCATAAATTGCTTGTTTCTGCAGGTTTCCAATGTGCAAGGACACTTTATCAACCCCCAGTTGCACAAACCGAACGTCCCATGGCAAACGAGATGAAACATTTAACCCCTTCTACAAAACTCCTAGAAACTCTGCCATTTACCGTTCAAATCGATACATCCATGAACGGTCGGAATTCATTGTATACTTTATTTTTAACCTGACACGTTCCAATTTATTAGATCGTATTTAATTTATTAGATCGATTCCAATTCGGATAAGAAGATTGTGGAGGTTAATTGTTAATTATTATATGTTCATTATAAATTAGTTATTAATTAGGTGTTCGATATGTTACAAAATTGGGCATATATTTTAACCATTTCAACCTCTTAATACATATATTATATACTTAACATACATATCAAATTAACTAATTACCCTATACATATTGAATTACTACATATATTCATATCAAATTACATACTTAACATACAAATTTATCAAATCAAAACTACATACTTCTATACTTAACAAACATATCAAATTAACTAAACTAACTATATATACTTAACACACAAATCAAACTAACTACATACATTCATACATACCAAACTTAACATACTACATACATTCATATCATACTACATACCTAACATATATACATATCATTAACTAAACTAACTATCAAATTACATATATATATATATATATATATATATCTATATATATATATATATATATATATATCTATATATATATATATATATATATATATATATCAAATTGAACAAATTACATATCAAATTACATATAATTAATCAAATTAACTAAACTAACTATATATACTTAACACACAAATCAAACTAACTACATAGATTCATATCATACTACATACCTAACATATATACATATCATTAACTAAACTAACTATCAAATTACATATATATATATATATCAAATTGAACAAATTACATATCAAATTACATATAATTAATCAAATTAACTAAACTAACTACTACATACTTATCATATATACATATAATTGCTCAAATTAATCAAAATAAACAAAATCCCCAAATTTTTAAAAACTAGGGTTTTAGCCAAAATACCTTGATTAATCGGTAGAAATCTGAAATTGATCGAAGAATCAAACTCCTTGTCCCACGAGCTTCGATTAGGCACCAAGATTGGCCGGAATAACGAAGAATTCACCGGAATCGAAGAGAGGAGAAGAAGAGAAAGAGGAAGAAAAATGAAGAACTGATTCCAGTTCTGCGTGCTCTGTCCGATAAAACCCTTACGGTAGCGGACACGTATCGTCGGCCCGAAGTGATCCGTCGCCAGGCTGGGCGACGGATATCCGTCGCTAAGTAGCGACGGATAATCTATCCGTCGCCATTTTTTATTTTTTTTAATTTTAATTAAAAATATTAACGACGGATAAAATTATCCGTCGTTAATAATTTCATTTTTTTTTTTTTTTTAAAGTCAAACTTGGGCGACGGATAAGAGTTATCCGTCGCCCAATTTAGCGACGGATAAGTTATCCGTCGCTACGTAGCGACGGATAACTGTTATCCGTCGCCAAAAGGGGCGACGGATAGAATCCGTCGCCCCAATTAGCGATCCGTCGTTTAAGGGGCGTTGTTTTTCCAGGAATTTCTTGTAGTGATATGCTAGACAAATTAAGCCATATCTGCGCCTGTGTTAAGTTATCTGAGGAGTAAATCGAAGGATGAAATAAGGCCGTAACAAAAAAAAGATCGTGAAAAGAGATTAATAGCAACATAGTAGACTTCAAAACTTCAAACTTGGTATTAGATTGCTGACGAAAAACGAAAAGCAGAAACTGCACAACATGAATGTACATAGCTTTGAAACGAAACAGGAGCATGCATCTCATTCTTGCATCTCATAATTTCGTAAAAAGTGTTATATATTAAATTTGGCCGGTTAATGTCTTGAGTTTATTAATTCTTCATAACGATAATAGTAAATAATTTAATAAAATCATATAATAAAAATTTAATTACTAAATTTTCATTATATAATTTTAATAATTTATTTATTAATATCGTTTAAGAGTAAATTAATCAAACGAAAGATAATGATGCAGTAATAAAATGTAACTTTTTTACGAAAATGAAGATAATATCGTCATGATATCGTCTTTACAGAACCACTGATCTCCTCTAGATCTCCTACCGTCGTATGAATAACTATACATAAATATAGTAATATATATAGCGATCAAGAATGAATCAAATGTCTAGTAGATCCAAGTTTATCCTGTTGAGCAGAATAAAATCATTCAATTCATGAATTTCGGTGAGAAACTCAAAGTCCATGGGTATTGCAATCGACCAATCAATTGGAGGTTCATCAACCATATCATCTTGTGGAGTTTGAAGTTGTTTTGACGTATCATTCGTAGTAATAACGGCATCCTTTTTGTCATCAAGAACAATCACCGCCGGTTTTGATGTTTCTTGAATTATTATAGCTTCCTTTCTCTTCTTCTTCTTCTTCTTCTCATGATCAATCCGCGGCCGCTTATTATGGAAACTTAATTTATCCCGATCTTGAACAGGAACAGCAGCGTAAGTTCTTTTTCTGCGTTGTTCATACATACTTCAGTTCAGCCACTAGCTCCAACTGTGCACCTGATGAATCTTTAGAAAGAAAGGTTTCAAGAACCTTTATCACAAGTAGCGACCTAGCGTCTCCAGGTCTTGGTCTTAGACAGATTATTATTTACATATATACATAGGGTAAATTACATTTTGACCCCCTGTATAATACCCCGCTTTATATTTTGTACCCCGCAACTTTCAGAAATTACAGATCAGTCCCTGACCCCCCGGATTTAGTCCCTCACGTTAACGTTGACTAACGACGTTGACCGACGAAAAAAAAAATTCCGGAAAATAAAATTGGAATTATGAAATGACAACTTTGTCCCTGTCATCTTCTTCTTTTTAAATCGATTTCTTTCCTTGTTTCACAACTTCTTCTTCCCTACCATCTTCTTCTTCTTTCACTGTTCAGACAAAAATCAGAGCACTACACTACACTACCTCGAATTTCATGTTTCTTTCACTTCTTTTTGACTTTGTCCACAAAAATCAGAGCACTGGAACGGAATCAGTTGCTGGAATAATAGTGAATCCGAAACAGAGGACCCGCAATTGTGTTTGAAATTCGGCAGGTGAGTGTTGAAGCTTTCTTATTATGTACGTTAATGGTGTACATGCGAGTGTTGGTGTTTTGAAAACATGAATGGTGGTAATCCGAGCAATTTGAATAAGATATGTTGAACATCAAAACAGAATCGTAGGGTTTTGGTTTGCTGTTTATAAATTTGCGTTTTTATGAGAGAGGGGTACCAGATCTACAAGGGGTATTTATGTAAATCTGAGATTTCAATGTTTTAGGGGTTTTTTTTTTTGTAAGATTAGGTTTTGAACAAGGGGATTAGGCATGTGTTTGCAAGTAAATAATCCCATAAGGGGTTTTAGTGTTACGAGTAAAATGTTTTAACAATCTAGGTTATTTTATGTTTGTGCAAGGAGTTTCGAAGTTAACTGTTTGGGTAACTTGGGTAACCCTAACTGGGCTTTTTTTTTTTTTTTTTTTTTTTTTTTGGTACAGGTTCGACAAAGATGAGTACGCATTCATCTTATGATATCTTCATCCATCATGGTGAAGAACAGGTTGTCATAACTGATGTTAGGGCTGGTGAGTATTCCTTCAATCAGTTGAAGGAAGAGGCTCACGATATGGTCTTGGAGAGCGAGTGGAAAGTACTTCAACATAAGAAGTCTAACATTCATCGGGACATGGTCTATGTGTATTATCCATACACATATGACAGTGTAGAGTACTTCAAAAAGTACATACTTTCTGAGAGTGATTTCGATATGATTCTGTCAACAAAACAAAGATTCTATGTGTTTCACGTAGAGGTGCCTAATGCAGTTGACCTCTTGAGAGACATGGAAATACTGAGACCTATGGATCCGGATTTGATTGTGAAAGAGTCGGTAGAGAAGTCGCCGGATTGCAGTCAGAATGAGGGTTCTGATAGTGATGATGAGGGGTTCGAGTATAGTGATGATGATGTATGTCAGAGTGATAATGAGGGGGGGGGGGGGGACTGATGATGAGTTGTAGCCTGAGAATGATGATGATGATCAGGGTGGAGAGACTGATGAAGAGTTTGGTGGTCAGCGTTGTCTTGACGAGGGGCCTCAACCTTAAAGTAATATAGGTGGTTCAAGTAAGAAGGCAGTGTGCAAGACACCTGAGAAGCTGAAGAGAAGTGATGATATATCTTCTGATGAGTCAGGCTTTGACCCCCTCTTCAGTTACAAAAGACAGATGGCTCCTAGGGGACCCAGACCAGTGTGGTCTCCTGTGAGAGGTTTTCATGCTGAGGGAGATAAAGATGTGATTACTGAACTGTCTGGTTTACTTAATGAGGTTAGAGAAAAAAGGATGACTATGTTGATGAAAAAGGGAATAAGATTCCACTGGTTGATTTGGTAGATAGTGGTGATGAAGGAGGTGATAAGATTCGAGTAGTCAACTTGGCTGACAGTGGAGATGAGGAAGTCACTGAGAAACCAGAAGAAGAGAGCACTGAGAAACTGGAGAGTGAAGATGGTGAGAAAGAATCTGATGGTGAAGTCAACAAGGAAATAGGTGGAGATGAGCAGAATCAATTGGTTGCTTTTGTTGATAACCATCACTTGTTGGATAACTACCAGAGTGATGAAAATGACATCCGCATCAGTGACTCAGAAAATGATAATGCTGAATATACTTGGATGGAGGGGCCTGAGTTTTGTGTTCCTAAAGGTGAATTGGACGTTCCTGAATTTAAGATAGGTATGTTTCCTTAGTTCTATTTTTCTGTTTTGTTCTGGTAAGGGGTACCTAAGTAATGTTCATAAGTTAACCAGTTTATACATATTCTCTGTTAAGGTATGGTAAGGGGTACCTAAGTAATGTTCATAAGAAGTCGAGTATTTTAAAAATTATGTTTTGTTCTGGTAAGGGGTACCTAAGTAATGTTCATAAGTTTACCAGTCTATACATCTTCTCTGCTAAGGTATGGTAAGGGGTACCTAAGTAATGTTCAAAACTTCACTAGCTTAATAATCTTCTGGGTTTTTTTTTTTTAAATGGATACAAAAGTAATGATGACAAGTTGGTCTAGTTTCATTAAATGCATGATTATTTTACTAACATAACATGTTCTATTGACAGGGATGGTTTTTGATGATGTTGATGACTTTAGAAAAGCTCTGCGAGAGCATGGTATTAGAGCTGGAATTAGGATGCAGAAAATCAAGAATGAGAGTACTAGGGTTACATGTTAGTGTGCAGCACTTGGATGCCAATGGAGGATTCATGCAAGCCCAATAGTTCCAGGAAACCCTACTTTTATGGTGAAAACCCACCACCCAGAACACACATGTGTTAGGGCAAATGTTGACTGGTGCGCACCCCTGGCTTGGATTGCTGATCAGTTAGTTCCCCTGTTGAAAGAGAATCCTAAGATGACTGTTGATGCCATGAGGGTTGCACTGAAGAAGTTTAATGTGATACCTCCATACATGTCACTTTACGGAGGGAGAGCCAAGGCATTGGATATTATAGCAGGTGGAGATGGTCAGGCTTATAGCCTACTGCCTAGGTATTGTGAAATGGTTAAACAGTCTAATTCGGGTAGTACAGTTGCACTAGAATTCGTGGAGTACCCCCCAATTCCTTTTGCTCCCCATTTCAAGCAGTTTTTCTTTGAACTAGCTCCAATGGCTGAAGGCTTCGCAAAGGGTTGTCAGCCATGGATTACTTTGGATGGTTGTCACCTACATGGTCCTAAAGGAGGTGTGCTGCTGAGTGCAATTGGACTTGATCCTAATGGTGGGATATATCCTCTCTGTTTTGCTGTTGTGGCTATTGAGAACCGGGAAGCATGGAACTTCTTCTTCCATTGCATGGGAAACTTTGTTGGAGGGCGGGCAAACAAGAAATGGACATTCACCACCGATCGACAGAAGGTAACAACAGAATCACCACTTTGAATTTAAGTTTTAATTACATGTTTGTTTACTTTGAAATCCCCCACCATTTATTCACTGACCATTACGAATTTAAGTTAGAATTATACATTAGTTTACTTTGAAACCCCCAACCATTATTCAATCACCACTACAAATTTAAGTTTTAATTAAATATTAGTTTACTTCGAAACCCCCTACCATTTATAAAGACAGAATGTAATATTCATGATATGTCAGGGACTTATTGAAGCTATTAATGAGAGTGTCCCTCAAGCAACTCATAGGAAATGTGCTAGGCACATTTATGCCAACATGAGGAGTGAGCACACTGGGAGTTTTGTGAAAAGGTGGTTATGGATCGCATGCAAGGCCTTTAATGAAACCAAGTTCATCTGGGCAATGGAGATGCTAAAGGATAAAAGACCTGGCGTATACAGGTGGTTGATGGAGATTCCATTAACCATGTGGGCTAGGCACAAATTCGACCCTGACTTGAAGAATGACCATGTGACAAGCAATGTGGCTGAGAGTATCAATGCATGGATTGGTGAGTTCAGGGGTTTGAGTGTGCATAAAGCAATGGAAGGGATTAGGGGCAAATTGATGGAACGCATGAAATAGAAAAGGCTGGAGGATTTGCAGATGACTGGGCTCACTTGCCCTAACACACAGAAAAGGCTAAGGGATAACATGGAAGACGCATACAGATTGAGGATCACATCTTCATATGAGGATGAGTATATGATTTTCGATGAGAACAAAGGGTTTATAGTGTGCATAACGGAAAGAAACTGTGATTGCGGTGAATGGTAGATTGCTGGGGTGCCATGCAAACATGGAATGAAGTGCCTCAAATACAATAGGTTGGACGTGGAGCAATTCTGTGACCAAAGTTTCTATGTGTCAAGATTCATGGATGCATATGCTCCCATTATCCATCCTGTGCCTCATGAAACCATGTGGCCTCCAATGGACCATGTAATGCCAAAGTTTGTGCAACCCCCTGACGTATTAAAGCGTATTGGGGGCCTAAGAAAACCAGGAGAAGGGAAGTTGGTGAAGAAGTGTGCAAACACAGAAATGCTAAGAATCGGTGCAGAATTTGCAATGAAGCTGGTAATTAAAAAATATAACTTATACACCCCCTTTACTACTACACCCCTTTTATTATTATGATGATGTCTGCGTGAAATAGGTCATAATTCTACGGGATGCCCAAGAAGCTCAACATGGAAACCAGTGAGGCCCAAGGGAACAGCTCAGAGGCGTACTTGGGTGAGTTTTATAATAATTAATCATAGCATCTGTGAAGGTGATGCAAAGTTTTGTGAGAATTCTTTAATAACTGGTAGGGGTTACTAAAGTAATATGTTCACTGCAGGCAACCAGAACGATGCCTGAAGACAGGCCTATAGCTGAACTTATTGGTAGAGACCAACCAGAGTCATCAAGGAGAGCATCTGGAAGACCTGTTCATGCACCCAAAAGACTTTGCAGTTCACAGCCTCTTGTTTTGGACCAAGGAAGTAATAAGCAGAAGAAGAAAAGGATGTCTTCTACCCAGAACTGAAGAAGGGATAGAAGACTGACTGACTTAGTGGTGATATGATCTATAGCCTTTTTTTTGTCCATACCACTTGACCACTATATTTTGACCAAACATTATTTTGACCCAGTTATGTATTATGACCGTAAACAGTTGTGTTCAACATGTTTACGTGCGTAATATTATCATTAGGAACTTGATTCGTAATATGTATTGAATGTTCTTAATTATCTTGTCATCCATGTAACTTTTCATGACTTTTGGAATCGGTTGTACCCCCTACCATTAATATTAGCCATGTATCTTTGAATGTGGACCGTCGTCTCGCATTGAGTTGTAATTTTAATTTTTATATGTATTATCTTTAATTTTAATAATGATATAAAATGAATTCCGTTTCTATTAATTTGTTATTCAATTTTACTGTCTGAAATGAAATGAAATGACATAACTTGAAGAACCCCTACCAGATTCTGAAATTAAATGACATCACTTGAAAAGCCCCATGTAACTTCTTGCGTCCTCCTCAGTGAAGTCTGACGAATTCCTATAAGTTGATTGTTAAACCGTAGGAAACGAATTAGTACTGTTGGTGAAGGGGGAAAAAAACCCTAGTTAACACCCCCTATCCCCAATTGTCCCGTAAATGATCCCAACATCCACAGATCGAAACACAAACCCTCATTTCTCTAAAATTCCAAACTCTAAACCACATATCCAACGATGGTGAGTCAAGGTACGTGGTCCTCTTCAAGTAATTCCCTTACACGAAGAGAGGATGAGTTTCTCATGGATCAATTCGATTGGTGTAAGTGTGAACCCCGCCAGATAGCCGTTGAAGGTGTTTGTTGGACATATGATCCAGGCCGTCCGTACTTGAAGTGCCCGGAATATGTAAGTTCCTCATCACTATACTTACTAAACGTAGTGGGTATTTTCAAAGGTTTTCTGTTAGGGGGTGTTATATAAATGCAAGGGGTTAATGTAAGATCTGTATATCTCAGTCAGTTTAATGGCACAACCCAATGGATGTGGTTACTTTGAATGGGTAGCTGAACCGTTGCCGCCTATGGTTCGTCATTTGTTAACTGCTATCCGTGCGGAGAAAGAAGACACAGAGTGTACTTTAGCACAAGTTGAGTATATGTATGAAGGTCTTGTTGCAGAGAGGCACAGCTGCTGAGTAAGATCAGTGAGATGGAGGGTATGTTAAAGAAGTACATGAAGTTCGAGAAATTGTTTCTAGGCTTGTGTGTAATTGCAGTAGGTGTGTTTGCTTGGATGCTATGAATGTATGCCTATTTAGTTAGCTGTATTAGTATTTCTTAGGTTAGGTTCACCATGTATTTTGTTGACGAATTTTCTCGGAATGTAACCTCTTTTGTTGTGGTGATTAATTCGGTGTTAAGTGATAATTATCAGAAAGGGATGATTGTAGGGTTAGTATTACTTTTGTAACTCCTACCAGTTATTAATGTAACGTTTCAATGAAGGGTTTTAAGTTTTAAATGCAATGAATCCTTTCACGAAGATTTGCACCGAACACTATGTGTCTGTCCAATAATTGTGCCTGTTCCCCTTCAAAATCCTTCCTTTATAAATACAAAAACTGTATCAATTAAATCTGCATAAAATGAACACGATGGCTAACACAAATGCAAGTGTCAAACGGTCACGTGCTTACCATGGTTCTGGTCCAGGTTTGTTTTCCTTTCATGTCTCCGTTTCAATAGATTCACAAACATTTATCTTATATATGCTTTTTTTTGTGTTCATCGGTTATAGATCCGTCCAACCTACACAACATAGTGGGTCGAGTTGGATCTCGATTCTCCATGAATGAGAGCGAAAATGTGACCTACGATGGAGGTTACACCAGATACATCCGCCATGTGGACCCCGAGGAGTTCAAATTTCGTGAATTGTTCAACGCTGTGTACAGGATGTATCGAAGAACACCTGCACCTACACTGGCTTGGTACCTACGATGCGGACGAACTATGCTGGAAGGGTTGACACCAATTGAGAATGATGACTCCATAGAGATGATGTGGGTTAATATGATGCACAATGGTCGTCTAGTTGTGGAGGTGTACATGAAGGACTGTGAATTCGACTTGGGTACCGGACTTGATGATGGTTACGCGCTTCCAGATGGAGTGCCGCGTCACAAAATTGCAGATCCGGAGACGATACCTTCATTTGTTGAAGCCATGTGGGAGGAGGATGAACATAATGGCGAAGCATTTGTAGAGAGGCTCGAGAATCGGTGTGAAAGGTGGTATGTGTCAGCTCTAATATACCCTAGGGGAAGGGTTGGTCGTTATTAAGATGTAGTCAAAATAAAATTACATGTTTAAGTATGTAATTATCATGTCGAATAGTTTACTATTGTATCCCTTCTTACTTTGGACGCCCCTCCCAGTATTTACAGTTGTCTAAATGTTACTACCATAATATGTACAATTTAAATTTCTAATGAACATGTTATTTTCTTTACTATTTCATCCCGTATTACTTTAGACACCCCTGCCAGTTTTATTACTATTTCACGCAACTATATTGCCTTAAGAAAATTCATCGTTTACAAGCATACAATAACTTCAGAAAACCTTAAAACATTGTCAGTTATATTCAGCTGGAGGAAAGCATTTCAGATATCTTCCTTCTCTTGGTTGATGACTCTGCCAGGGCCTTGGTATGTCTACCAGGCTTCCATGAGCTAGGCCTATCTCTTCCAATTAAATCAAGCAGGGGCCTATCTTCTGGCATGCTTTTCCTAGCCTGCATTGGAAATAATTATTTCAATTTGAAAGGACAAGTAGAGCTTAAAAGATTAGTGTTGTGGCCTCAGAAACTCACATTTCTTATTATGTTTTTCTTTCCCCTCACAACCTTATTACTCCAATTTGGATCTTGAGGGCAGCCCCTAGCATTGTGTCCTGTTTAAGGGGGGAAAATACTTATAGCAAAAAGGGGATCACAAATAACAAGAGGTTAAAAAATAAACATAGTAGGCAACAAAAAACATACCAATTTCACTGCAATTGCTGCACTTCATTGATACAGCTTTCCTCCTAGGCACTGTTTGTTTAACATTCTGAGATTTCCGAGATTTCTTAGATTTCTGAGATTTCCTTGACTTATTTCGTCGACCACTCTCAGCTTGAATAACTTCAACAACTTTTCTTTTACCTCTATATATTGTCAAGTAGGGAGCCTCAGCATTGTACTTCTTCAGCTCATCCCTTAATGCTTGGAATTCCACATCTGGATTCTCTCTCAAAAGAGGCAGTAATTTGTCAGCAACCCATTTACAGTCCACAAACTTGTTCACTTCAGGTCTGGAACATGTATGTTCCGGGAAATATGTCTTCACCATAAACTCAGGCTCTCCCAAAACAGTTGGGCTTGCATGAATCCTCCATGTGTAGCCAGTTGCTGCACATTTTACTGTAACCCTCTTCCGCTCATTCTTGATTCTATTCAGTTTGATTCGAGCCCTTACGGCATGCTCTTCTAATGCTGATCTAAATGCAGTAATTTTATAAAACACCATTCCTGTGACACAAGTAATTCAAACACCATTTTTACTAAACAACTAAAATTAATGCAAGTACTAATAATTCAAATAATACAATACAATTAGTGCAAATCATACCAGCTTGAAACTCAGGAATAACCAGTGGATCTTCAGGAATAACAAACACAGGTCTATCATCAACCTCATCCTCATCTTCTTCCTCAACCTCATCCTCATCCTCTACAGCAGCATCCTCATCTTCTTCCTCCACATCATCCTCTGCAGCATCCTCCTCTACATCATCATCTACACCATCCCCCTCTACATGAGCATCTCCACCATCATTATCCTCATCTACACCAACATCATCTCCTCCTTCATCATCTCCTCCATCCTCAGCATCTCTGACAACATCATGTACATCATCCTCCTCATCTACACCAACATCATCTCCTCCATCCTCATCATATCTGGCAGCATCATGTACATCATCATCCTCCTATAATACACTTCGATCATCCTTTGGTGCAGAACAACCATCATCCTTCACTTCATCCTCTCCTACCTCTGCATCCTCCATCAATTCTTATGTATCATCAACTTGTTGATCCTCCTCTACTACCTCAGTAGCCTCCATCAATTCATCAGTATCATCTCTTGCTTCTGAATCCAACACACCCTCTATAATGTTATTGTATTCATCAGAATTATAGGTGTCTATTAGATCCTCCAAAGCTTTCATTCCCTCAGATTCATCTGTCTCATCTGTAGACCCCTCTTTACCTGTAGTTCCCTATATACCTTTACATACCTCTTCACCTTTAGCCCCCACCTCACTTTCTGATCCCTGCAGGTTATCCTTACACCTCTTCACCTTCAGACCCCTCTCTTAATCCAGTATCCTCTTTACCAGAGTCATCTCTACTGTGACAACCCTCCTTACTGGGACCACCCATTTCCTTCAACACATTTCGGATAATCATATCAGGGTCAATTGAAGGCAGTAGATTCATCATGTCCAAGGCTTGAAGTTCTTCAGGCACCTCCAGTTGAAAGACATAAGAGTTCTTGTTTTCTCTAAATATTTTGTCCAAGTCAAGATCACTCAGAACATACCGCTTATTATGCAAACCCTTTTGATAAACAATGTACACAATATCTCTCACTACTTTTAGATCCTTTGACAGAGCCATTTCATAAGCATCCTTCCTCAATTGATCAAACCTATACACCCCAGAAATCAAATCATTTATTTCAACCTCGTCGCCCAGAAATTGTAGGAATATATGTAAACCCTTCTTATCCTCCCCATCACTATTATTAGTTGATTCACTACTTGAACTCATCTTCGATTGTTTCTCCTTATTATCTCAACTAATCTGTGAAACAATAATAAAATATACATTAACACCCCCCCCCCCCACCAGAAAAAAACCGTAAATAGCATTACGAGTGTTAAAGTGACCAAAACCATGTTAACATTCACAAATCATACATGTCCAACAAACATTAAGGTAATTACTGACATACCAACAATGACGATTTACAAACCCTAGTTTTTAGCAAAACATTTGATTTCAATTAACAACATTCCCAGATGCGTCAAACATAAATAGACTCAACATATGTGAAATTGAAGATGATAGTACAACAGAGATTAAATTGAAGATGATAATACCTTGAACAACTTCAAAAATCACGATTTCTCCTCTAACGAAAGACGAAATTCCACTTATTTGACTTGCGCCTCGCCGGTACTTCTTCGGTACGAAATCCAAAGTTTTCTCCCAAACACAGTAAGTGAAACGATTTTGGAAACTGCAATGAATGAAAATCGAAGATTGGGAAGAAACCGTTCAATTGAGGGGGAAATCGTTCAATTTAATTGAAAATTGAAAAATGAGTAAGGGTAATTTAGGATTTCACAGTATAACCAATCAACTTATAAAAGTTACATTAACACCCCTTACCAATGCAAAGCGCGACTTGGCGAACTGTAAAGCCTTATGTCGGATTCATCACCCCCAATATAACACTCAAAAACCCCCCCCCCCCCCCCCCCAAATTAACAAAACCAAACACCATTCTCATTCAACAAAAAATTCAGTCACCAATGGTTCCTGAGTATTCTTGGTTTGATGAAAGCAGTGAAAGATCCCACATTTGGCCCATGTCTTCTGTCTCGGGGCTTTACCAGTACTGTGAATGCAATCCTCCATTGATTGTCACCGAAGGTGTATCTGCTAGAACCCAACCAGGTCGTCGCTAATTGTTTTAATTTTGTACTTTTTCGGTGTTTAGGGCTTCTCATTCTGAAAATTACTTGTTGCTTGAATGGGCAGGATGATGGATGCCAATATTTCCGCTGGGTCGGGGAACGATTGGATCGAGATGTTGAGTGAATTATCCGGAGTTTTGATACGAGGACTGACGATGCAGTAATAAGCATTACGACGAAATCCATAGAATGTGACACTCTTCAAAACCAGAACTCAGAGTTGCTGTCTAAATTGAAGAAGTATGAAATTGTGTTTGTTGGAATGTTTATCACCATGTTTGTTGTTGTGATTGCCTTGGTTGTGTCTCTTAGGATGTAACTAATATGTATGATCCTTAGTTTTTGTAACATATCACAATTCATCTTTTCGCTGAGGTTGTAAGAATTGTGATGCACTGGCAGTGTTATGGAGATTATTAGTGTTTCTGACTTACATTTAGACCCCTTAATGTTACATGGTAACTTGGGTTTCACAACCAACCCTAATACAAAGAAAAATGCGAGAAAAAATTGTTATTTAACACGACATTACATTATGACCCCCTAAGGGTATTTCAGTACTTCCAGATTTATATTAATAAAAATTATTTTTATTAAAATTAAAAAATAATTTTTAATTAATTAATATATGACGTCATTAATTCAATAATGACGTCACCAAACGTTGACTAACGGTGGTCAACGTTAACGTGAAGGACTAAATCTGTTTGGGGGGGGGGGGGGCAGGGACTGATCTATAATTTCTGAAAGTTGCGGGGTACAAAATGTAATTTACCCTATATACATATTATATAAAACTTTCTTTATATATGCAATATGCTCCTTATTTTAGATTGATGTTCGTATTCGATTGAAAAGTTGAAAATTTTGTTTTAGATTTTTAGAAAACACATGTGTAATAAGTCGAGACTTATATATTCTCTAGGGACTTGGATTGAAATTAATTAAAACCTAGTAAAATTAAAGAAAAGAGAATTGAAAAGAAAATAAATAGGGAAGAGTAAAAAAAAGTATAAAATCAAAATAATGAGTGGCATTTTCGTGAATATATCAAACTTTCTCTTCCACATCATCAAAAAGAGAGTCCATGTCACCAGACCCTTTGACTTTTGGACCCATCTGTAATTAGAAAAAATCCGTAGGTCATTTTTTGGACGAAAATGTAATTCTTTCAAATTGAGAGTTGAATATGTAACTGGACAAAATTTAAGGGGTACCAAAAGAAATGTTTCCGTTTGTTTATTAATGGTGATGTACTATCAGCTGGGATTTTTGCTGTAACTCATTATCTCCTCTATCAAACCACAAAGTCTCTATGTTATTAATAAAACCATAAATATTAGTACTTATTAATTAAAATGTACTATATGTTATTAATAAAATTGGTCTATTTTGTAATATTAAAAATCACCAATGTTGATAACTTTAAGATTTGCACAAAAATGTTTAAGCTTTTGTAATCGTGAAACATCACGCAAGAATATTGTATCTCGAATTTAAGTCACGGTAGCTTGATGATATTACTAAACCAAGTTAGAGGTGTTATTCGGGCCGGGCTGCTCCAGCCCGCTCCATTTAAAGGACGGGCCGGACCGGTTCATACTTTTAGATGGGCCGGGCCGCCTTTTTTTTTTCTTTGTAAATTAATTTACAACTAAAATCTGCCAAACTAAGAAGTAAAACAGATGCTGCCTGCCAAAGTAATGAACCTACTACCTGCCAAAGTAATAAATACACTTAGGCTCTGTTCTCCTTAACTGAAAACTCATTCAGTTCAGTTCCATTCAGTTCAGTTCAGCTCGTCTTCAGTTCAGTTTAGTTCAGTTCATTAAATTCATATTATTATTATTATTGTTGTTGTTGTTGTTGTTGTTCAATTGAGTTATTTTCAACTTTTTTTCTTTATTTCTTTCTTTTTAATACGACTTTTAGTAGATCAATGAAATAAAGAGTATAGTTACAATTTGAATTATCCTTCTTTTTTACCGTAAAATGTGAGTTAAGATAAGAAACTACAGGAACCTGAGAGTACCATACAATCTGGTTAACATACTCTGTACGTACATCTCTAACAAAAAATCTACATGTTCTTTTGTTGGAAGATATCAGAACAATGGAATTAAACTCAGAAGCTAACGTTGAGTTTTTTTTCTCAAACTTAACAAATAAAAAACAAGTTAAGCCAAACCAAAGTCAAACCAAACTCTACAAGTCTTTCAAATGACTCTCAAAAACTCCAAAACAAGTTAAACCAAACCAAAGTCGGACCAAACTTTATAAAAAGAACATTATCACAAATATTGAAAAATGACATTTATTCCTCCATATTATCTTCCTCAGACTCTATATTATCTTCCTCGGGCTCTATATTGCCTGGAATAGAGCGCCAAATTCTCAATGTTATCTCCTTGCGCACCCTGTTCATTGCTTCTTTCCTTGCCGGGTTCAATAAATCATTCCACTCCACCTTGAAGAAATTATTCCAAGTGTGTCTCTTCTGTTATTATTGCAAAACTGGTTGATTATAACAATTACTTGCAAATTACCAAAAAAAAAAAAAAGTATAAAACAAAGTTACGTTAATCAAATATACTTAATTTCTTTTCATAAAAGTTGAAGAAGCAGTTTGGAAAATGGAACAAGGCTGGAGGTTCTGGACAAGAAAGAGTGTTTATGTAAAGTTGTTGGCACGAGCTTGTGCATGGTTTATGGACTAGTGATTTTGGTCTAGGTTTTAATTATTTTATTTGTCGAACATTGTCCATGCTCTTGTAAACGTTTTCAAGTTGTAATAAATTTCACCGATTCAAAAAAAACTAGATAAAGACAGTTTGTACGACAATTAAAATTCGGTTTTAATCGAGTTATCATTCTCATATTGTTTTCCACGCGGTTGGTTTTAAAGTTTGTTATACAATAATAAATAAAAATGTAAAGTGACAGAAAAAGAGTAGGAAGAGTGTGAGAAAGATGACAAAAATAATATTTTTTTTTAATTGTGATTATAATATAATTGTTATTATTATTACAAAATAATTTCTTCGGTTCAGTTCAGTTCAGTTCGTTTCAGATTTAGTTCAGTTCAGTTCAGAAATTGCAGTTGAAGAGAACAGAGCCTTACTTTGAATAGTCAGATTATGAAAACAAGAACAAAAATTACATGTTGCTTCTTGAACATTACAAAAACACATATACAATTACACAAACTAAGAAATAAGAAGCTGCAAAATAAAAAATCCACCAAAACTCATAAATCATAATGCATAAACTAAAACTTGAAATTTTATTATAAGTGTTGATACGGAAATGTGTCCAATCCGTTAAGGGCGCCATAGAGCGTGTCCTAAAGCGCATCACGGCTTAACTAGCCAATTCAGTACTGGTCCGACCTCACATGGTCCGACCAAAGTGAATCGACGCTGAAGTCACTACATCTCCACAGCTAGTCCGAGCTGGCTAAGGAAAGGACTTCCAAACCTGACCATGACAGTACAGAGATGCCTAACGGACCATACGAGAGAATCTCGGACGCCACCATTACATTAAGACCAAACGTATATAACAGAACCACTGAGATACTTCCGTGAGACTCTTGGCTCGGACATCCAGTGTTACCCAAGGGCAGATCAACCAAGCAGACAGATCTGTCCGAGGGACTAACACGGATCCAACAGGCGGAACAGTACCCTCGGAGGGAAAAGGTCCAAATTACCCGCCCAAGCCCACTTTGCGGTATTGGACTACTGTTCACTATTGGGCTATGGGCCAAAGGGAGCATTGGTGTCCAAACCTGAATCATACACTTGGCATCATCTTATGAACCTCTTCATAAGTATATGATAACTATAAATATAGCACATGGTCCAAGACCTTAAGGTAAGCAAGATCAAAGCAACTATGCCTAAGTCTTCTTGAACATAATACATTTCCCATTACTATTGCATTGAGAGCTATCATCTCTCCTTTGAGTAGAGCCTCCTTCCGGATTGACTTCGGCAATCCGGGTAACCATTCTAACCCCCCCCCCCCCACTTAGTCCTTTCAGGTGCTCTTGCTCGGACAAGCCTTTTCTCGGACTTCAAGTCGGAGGTGGATCTTAGATTAGGTTACTTGCAGTAGTAGTGTTGGTGTTCGAGGTTTACCCCTCAACAATAAGGAAGAAAATTGACCGTTGTTAATTAATTGATATCAATCAGAATTCTGAAAATGGAAAATGAAAGAAAGAAAGAAGGAAGAGAGGCGCAAAGAGAACAAATAGACGTTAGGTGGCTGCTTGTGGAGAAATTGGATGAAGAAGAGAAAATCCTATTGATTTGGGCTTGACTTTCCAATTGGACTTGAATGGTATGACTATGGATTTGGACAAAATAGAGTAAAAATCCAAAAATAACATCTAAACGAAACGATCCTTACCGGGCTAAACGGATCGGACCTTCTGGTTCGGGTCCGTCCGGATCAAGCGATTTAACCGTTACTGGTCGGTCCGGGGCCTCAAAACAAAGGCCCTATGGCCCACATAACTTAAATGTACATGGGTGGTCGACCAAATATTAAGCAAAATGTTAGGTAGGTTCTAGCGTCTTAATTTGTTATGCGATCGGCCCAAATAACACCTATAAACCAAGTCTAGAAAAGTAGGTTGTCACCAGGCAATAAAGACAAAAAAAAAAAAAAAAATCCCCACTTGATGATATTACTAAACCAAGTCCAGAAAAGTAGGTAAACACCAGGCAATAAAGACAAAAAAAATCCCCGTGGATTGGTGATTCTCTACGCTTGGGATCGAAGAATCCCGAAATTTTTTGTTTGAATCTGACTCGAAAATGGAGGTGGAAGCTTTGTTGCAAGAAGATGAGACACAGGTACTGTCGGAAAATGTTGGGATATTTAGGGAGTGTGTGAAGCTTCTTAAAATGCCTTGGGATATAATGATTGAGTGGATTCCGCGAGTGAAAAATCGAGCAGCGGATGCCATGGTGAGTTTTGCAAAATCTTTGGAAGTCGAAGTTGGAGACGATACCTTTTGGGAACACCCTCCGACTGTTATTTTGCCTTATTTAGCGTTTTGATGCAATTTAGTTACTTGTTTCCTTACCTTACCAAAAAAAAAAAAAAAAAAAAAAAAATGACAAAAGAATTTTGGCAACACCAATCTCCATCACCACTTGCTTTTTTCCGTAACAAATAACAGGATTGGTGATATATGCCTAGGGCTCTGTTTAGCACTAGCTCGATAAGCTTATTTTTTACATAAACATGTTATGTGAACGTCTAGCTAATAGTTAATAAGTTAGCTGATCTGATAAGCTTGCTCAGGTTATAAAAATTATAAGCTATAAAAAATACTCCCTCCATTTCAGAGAAAGTGTTACATTTTGACTTTGACCGATCAACTGTCTTCGAGTTTGACCACAAATTACTCATAAACGATAATAGTAAATAATTTAATAAAATCATATAATAAAATTTTAATTACTAAATTTTTATTATATAATTTTAATAATTTATTTATTAATATCGTTTAAGAGTAAATTTTGGTCAAACGCGGAGACAGTTGACCGCAGAATAGTAAAATGTAACACTTTTTCTGAAATTGAGGGAGTATAAGCTAGTTTATCAGCTAATTTAATTTACTAAACACTTTCATCAAAATTAAGTAGCTTATCAGCTACCAAATCTGCTACTTCAAGCTAACTTATAAACTACGAAATCAGTTTACCAACTAATTTTGCTAAATCGAACTTAGAAGACCGTGGAACACCATATCATACCTCCTCCTATAGTTTGTCTAAGTTGTATAAGTAAGATTACACTGCTAAGAATGTCATGACAAAGTGTTGATAATTTATACTTCAAAATTGAATGGTCATGTATATTTAATTTGCAGCAAGAGGACAGGTACGTAATTAATTTATTATGCAGTAAAAAACTCAGAATACATACCAGTACTAGACAATTAAAATAGACTCGGACTCATCAATATATATGACTGAATTAAATTAGCCAATGTGTATGCCTGCTAGTTTAACATGATCTCCGCTTGCAATGATATATCATTAGGCTGCTGGTGCCACGGTCGGACCATCATCGTCGTCATCATCATCATCTGCCTCTAACCGGCTATTATATACTGAATCATAATCTCCGTGGACGTATTGTTTTGCAGCCATCTCGGAGTAACCAACATTCTCCCCGCGAACAATCACCATTTTACTCGAATGAAATTAAAGAAGAAAATCAAACAAATTAAAGGATTAATTGAGATTTCTGTGAATATAATTCTACTGGCCTGGGAGCCTTGCATTTATATTGTAGTTCGGAATCGGATCATTTGCTTTTCATATATTCTTGTAACAATAGTAATCTTCAGGTTCCTATACATATTCACAGTGTAGTTAATTTTATTTCTCAATTACTAATTTGTTTCCACCTACGTACAGAAATAATCTTCCGGTTCCTGTACATATTCAGTGTAGTTAATTTTATTTATGGGGGTATATTCCTGTAATTAAGAAGCTACGATAGGTAGCTATAATTGCAGCTTGCTAGTGTTAAGCTTATGGAGTTTGTTGTTTCACACGTGGTTCCACGCACATTCTTCATGGGGATCGTGTGTTCAAACTTCAAAACATTATTTTCCGTAAGGTTCGGTTTATGAAAATTAGTTGATAAGTTAACAATTGGTAGTTGATGGTATATTTGTTAAATTAGTTAATTGATTTTGTTGGAATTATTTGATAAATTAATTAATTTACAAAGTCTTATAAAAGTTACTCATTTGTGAGAGTCTAAAAAATTCATCTAGTTTCACATAAAAATTGTCTATGTTTTATATTTGTCCATTTTAATATTTTTTGCTGATTTGGATTGAGGGTGGATTTTTAAAGAATTGGATCCGAATCCGAATCCAAAAACGATTTTAGTATAAAAGTCAATTTTTTTGGGTTTTCTTTCCCTTCTTCATTTTCTTCATGTTTTTCTCTCTATCTTTCAATCTATTTCTCTCTCTCTAAAACCACCACCCAACCACCACTAAATTCACCGTAACTCCGTCGTCCGATCACCAATACTAAATTCGATTGCATATTTGAGTAGCTCATGAGCCGATCTACCATTCTATCGGCGTTTTTCCGTTTTATCGACTTTCAAAATTGTTGATCGGACTTCGAAGCTTTCCGGGCGAATCTCCGACTACTCAACACACATAAGTCATTACCTTATTGTTTCCTCGATTTTCAGGCCACTTATGTTTTTCCCGATTTGTTTGGTTTTTTTTTGTATAAATGGTCTACATTTTAGTCGAAAATATCTATGTTTGTTCAGTGTTAGTTTGAATGTATATATATGATGTTTCGAATGAGTATCCATGCGTTTTATATGCTTTAATTTAGTAATTTTCTATATTTTGGTAAAAATTGTCTAGTTTTTTTTATAAATGTCCTATGTTTTAGTAGAAATTGCCTATGTTGTTCTTTGTTGTTGGTTTATTGTGAAAAGATAGATGTGTTGTATATTGTCTAGTTTTTTTTGTATAAATGGTCTATGTTTTATTAGAAATTGTTTATATTTTTCGTTGTTGCTGGTTTAGTTTTTTGTATAAATTGTCTATGTTTTAAAATAAATTGTTTAATTTTTTTATTTATATAAATGGTATATGTTTTAGTAGAAATTGTCTATGTTGTTCGTTGTTGCTGGTTTAGTTTTTGTATAAATTGTATATGTTTTAGTATAAATTGTTTAGTTTTTGTATAAATGGTCTATGTTTTAGCAGAAATTAATTGTGTATGTTTTTGAAGAAATTGTCTATGTTGTTCGTTGTTGCTGGTTTAGTTTTTTGTACAAATTGTCTAGTTTTTTTTGTATAAATGGTCTATGTTTTAGTAGAAATTGTCTATGTTGTTCGTGTTGCTGGTTTAGTTTTTTGTATAAATTGTCTATGTTTTATTATAAATTGTCTAGTTTTTTTTATATAAATGGTCTATGTTTTAGTAGATATTGTCTATGCTTTTCGTTGTTGCTGGTTTAGTTTTTTTGTATAAATTGTCTATGGTTTACCATAAATTGTCTAGTTTTTTTTGTATAAATGGTCTATGTTTATGTATAGATTGTATATATTTTTTTATGTTTTTGTTGTATGCATTAGGTTTTCGTAAAAAATGTGGTCGAACAAAGAAATTAATTGGTCACAAAAATTGAGATGTTGTGGAAGAAGGGGTCGACGAACAAGTAAAGAGTGTGAACAAAGTTATTTTGTAGATATATTAAATGTTTTTGAAAAGACATGTATTTTTATAGGTTGTACTTTTTTGATTTTTTAAAATGATTTTGTGTATTTAAATTTATTGGTTGACGAATGAAATTGAAGTTCATGTTTATTTTTCTAAATATTGTGTTTTGATTGGATAAATAGGTTGTTACTAATGTCTGCATGCTAAACATAGACAATTTCACGATAAACATAGACAATTTGATGATAAGCATAGACAATTTGATGTAAAAATCAACATATATGGATTTGGATGAACATTGATTTTTTCATAAAAAAATTGCGGGTCGAACCGGTCCGGCCGGGTCAACCCGCAAAAATCAGATTGTCTAGTTTTTAGGGTAAATTGTCTATGTTTGGCTGTTATAGAGGACTTTCGGGACTCTCGAATATGTAAGGGTCTCTCGCAAGACGGACTCTTAATTAATTGTTAAGCTGGCTGATTAATTTGTTATTATAGTATATGAAAACAAATAAGCTAGCTTATTTTTTATAAGCTATCTGGACAAATTTATCGATCAATTAACTTATAAGCTACAAACTAAATGTTTACGTACCAAGTTTATTTAGAAAATAAGTTCATCGAGCTAATAAGGTGGCTGATAAACTAGCACTAAATAGATAACAACTCTTTCCAACCCGGGGTGCACGAAGTGAAAGTACTATTATACCCATGTGCAAATGTATTTGAATAAAATGAACAAATAATATTTTACGTAATGAAAGTGACAACTATCAATTGTGGCATGGTGGTAATTGGGTTGAGCATAAGAGCTCTCCTTCTTCCTTGGTAGGGAATAAATCCCTATCATCAACACATATTTTTAGAGTAAGTATATTAAAAGGGAAGATTTTCAAAAATCCAATTTTCACAATAAAGAACCGGTCAGAAACAATACAAACCAGTCAGTAGCTTTTATATAAATACCTCAAATTATTCAATAACAAAATCTATCACAAAATTCATACTAACCATATTTCTCTCTCTAAAAAAAACAAACATTCATACCCTTCTCTCTCCATATTGACCTGTGTCAATGCTCGTCTTCATCCAGGTCGGAGTATCTTGCCGGTGACATTCCGGGATCTCGGCGACCGAACATGCTCCGTTGAACTCCTATCGACAATCCCGTCTTGAGAGAAAAAGCTCGCTTCGTCTTCTTCTTACGGCCGATTGTCGAGAACCACGACGGAGAAGCTCCAGGATCCGAGATCGGACTGGAATTAGACTCCGATTTGCTCAATCTGTTCTTCGATAGGGAATTCCGAGAAAGGAGAATAATCCTGCTGTTATACCTCTTCCCTTTCTTCTGGCAATTGACATCCATAGTCACTATGGTTCGTGGATCGAATAAATCGAAAATGGAGGATGAGAAACCTCTACAGGTAATGGCAAATGCTTTCAAACAACTCGCTGATGCCATAAACAATTCTCAAGAAGGTACAAAATCCTTGCTCGAGCTTGCCCCTTTCTCTCGTGCCTGCTCTTTGGTCTCGCCCTTCAAATTTGCCGAACTCGATTATGTTGCCAAAGTAAGTTATCTTCTAATTCTACAGAATTTGAGTGACCTCACTTCTTCATGTCTTCTCGGTTATCATAGATGAATGGATTGATGATGGTATGTAGTGGAATATATACGGGAGTGTTTGGAAGCTGTAGATGAATGGATTGATGATGGTATGTAGTGGGTCCAAAGATGTTTTGCTTTCTTTGATCTAACTTTTTGTTAAGTTAATAGAATTAAATCATTTTTTTTTAGAAGAATCGAATTTCATTCAATCATCGATGCAAAATGCTTACAAAGATCACCTAAATCAGACAGGTAAATCCGTACCACCATCACTATCACTAACTACATTCTTAGCAAGATTATGAGCCATCAAATTACCAGTACATAAAACATGTTGGAAAGAAATACTATGAAAAAACTAATATTGTTCTTCATGACTTCAATAAAACTTCTTCCTTCTAGTAGACATGTAGCTGCTGAATTCAATGCATTTATCACCTCTAAACAATCATTCTCAAGGACCAAATCTTGCCAGCCATATTCCACAGCTAGTTCCATACCACAAACAGCAGCCAAAATTTCGGCAGTCTGCGGCGATGAGATGAAATTGAACCTGCACCTTCGCCATGCCAAGATCTGTCCACTGGAGTCCCGTGCCAGAACGCCAATGCCAGCAACTCTGTGGTGATGCATAACGGAGGCATCAACATTAATTTTGATGGTGTTGCCTGCCGGTGGTACCCATTGCGGGATGAATTTCGGTGGTCGCGGTGCATCAAAGTGGTACTTCGTTGCCTTGTAACGATCTCGATAGTCAGCAGCAAAACTTAACAACTCATGTGGCTGGACTATTTTGTTTACATAGACGATTTGATTGCGATGATGCCAAACACTCCAGCAAATGCAAACAAAAAACTCAAAGTCATCCGCCTTCAATCCCTGTTTAACAATAGAAACCCACTCCCAAACATCAATGGCAGAATTATATAAAACATGGGAAGGTAGACCAGACAAAGCCCAAATCAATCTCACAAATGCACAATGTTTGAACACATGTAAGATCGTTTCAGAAAAATTCGAGCACAGAGGACACACATCTACAACACTAATATTACGCTTCTTTAGATTACTAGTAACAGGTAGGCCACTCTTAAGCAAACGCCACAAGAAAACTCGAAGTTTGTTTATCTGCCACACAAAATTCCAATTCCTCTCACTCAAAGTAGAACTCGAGCCCCCACGATTAATCCGCTGTTTCTTAAGCTCCCGGGCTGCATGGTGGGCGGATTTGACGGAATAATAACCATTACTACTATAAAAACATCGCCTCCTATCCACCCCCTGTCCCCCTACCGGACTTTGTATAATGTCGTCAACATCACACTCCCACAACACCTCCCTTAGCGCAACAATATCCCACCCAAAGCCATTCTGATTCACAAAGTTAGCAACGGGAAAATTCCCAAGGCCATAAAAGTTTGGAGTAAAAGGACGTCGAAAGGATTGACGAGGTATCCAATTATCGCGCTAAACATCAATCTGTTCACCCGAACCAACCTGCCAAATCAACCCATACTTCACCAACTCAATCGAACTAAAGATACTCTTCCATGTAAAAGAGGCATTAGCACAAAAAGCAGCATCCAAAACATCACAATTGGGAAAATATTTTGCTTTAAGAACACGGCTAAGAAGGGAGTTAGGATTCCGAATGATACGCCGAACTTGCTTGCCTAACATAGCTAGATTGAAAGAGCTAAGATCACGGAAACCCAACCCCCCATCACGCTTACTTTCACAAAGGACATCCCACTTAACCCAATGAATCTTTCTTTTTCTACCATCACCCCCACCAAAACTGAGAAATAAGAGATTCTAACTCATGTATAAGGTATTCCGAAAGTTTGAAACACCCCATAACATAGGTTGGAATCGCTTGAAGAACAGACTTAATCATTACCTCCTTACCGGCCTTCGACAAATGTTTTTCTCCAAAGCCCTGTGTCTTAGCCCAAAGTCTTTCCCACAACCAACTAGACACCTCCCTCTTGGATTTCCCCATCTCCGTAGGTAGACCAAGATACTTCTCATGTTTTTCTACAACACTAACAGGTAACACACTCCTTATCTCCTCCACCCTCTCTCTCCCAACATTCCTACTAAACACCACCGTAGACTTATCCAATTTAATAACCTGACCAGAAGCCAAACTATAAGAGTGAAGAATATCAACAATAGCATGAGCCGAAGCCTGAGTAGCCTCACAAAAGATCAATGTGTCATCGGCAAAAAGTAAATGGGAGATCCGTGGTGCACTAGACGTGACAACCACACCATGTAAAACCCCTCTACCCTCTACCTCCACAAGAATCGAACTAAAAGCTTCCGTACAAAACAGAAACAAGTAAGGGGATAAAGGGTCCCCCTGACGCAAACCCCTCTCCGGCTGAATCGGACCAAAGGTTTCTCCATTTACTTTAACATAATAAGTAATGGATCTCACACAGAGCATTATCAACTGAATAAAATCATGCTCAAAACCTAATTTATCTAACACTCTTTCAAGGAAAACCCATTCGACTCGATCATAAGCTGTTGGTCCAGATAACGGCAAAGTAAAAGACTAGGAGGGGGGGGGGGGGATGAATAGTCTTTTAAACTTTTGTCGATAAACACAGTTTCTCAGAAACCTGGGGGTTTCTGATACTTAAATTCAGAGCGCGGAAGACTTTAAGATAGGTAAGTGCAGAAACAATAAGTAAGTGTGTGCTTTTTGAAAGATAAATACAGAAAGGTAAATAACACAGCAAGTATAGTGGTATCTGGAGGTGGCGTAATCCTCCAACTAATCCACTTCGGTCTTTCTGAGACCTAGAATTCACTAGAACAGATAATTGAGTTCACCTTACAAAAATCCTATTCTAAGATTCTTAAACAATTGGTTCCCAACCAAATGTTCCCCCTGAGTTATTCCCCAGCTCCTAGAGCTAAGTACTTCCTCTACTCAGATAACCTTGGAGTTATTCCCTGATTTCCCAAATCAAGTACTTCCTCTACTCCACGCCTTGATGGTGTTGGTTATAAAGTTTGTCAGAGAGGCTTCTCGTATAACTTTTCAGTTATGTTTTTAGAGAGCCTAATAGAACAAGACTACTTAATACACTTGTTCAGTGTATGGCAATCTGCTCTTTACTGACCCAAGTAATTGATGTCCGTTCTGGAGAATGAGCTTCAGAAAGGTTATCGGTGATTAACTCTATCACGAATAACAATCTCTTGTTAAGGTTCGGACAACTTAGTACTACTAGTGATTCTTCAAGCAATGTAAAGCTTTGGAAAGGGTAGTAGAGTGCTTGAGAGAATACTTTACTAGATTGTAAGTTTGCAAGTTAGATCGTTCTTCGGTCGTATTTCTCAGCATCTAAGTGTGTGATATTTATAGATGAATTAGAGAGTCGTTGGGATGTTATCCGTTAGGCACAATTCAAATTCAGTCTATACTTATCTTGAAATGAGTACTCAGAAGTCCTTGTCTCATATCTCGAGAGATCGTATGCTTTAGCGGCTTTTCTGCCGATGCAATTAATGCATATGTACTATTTCTTGTCCTGTAGTCTTCAACGGATACATTATCCTTTCTGATGGCTTGCATGCTCCATACTCATGATGTCATATGTTCCAGAATCATGTTTCAAAAGTATCTAAATGTACTTAAGAAAGGATTAAGGACATAGTCTTTCCGAGTGAGACTAAACCTTGGTGTCTTCATAAATCTTGTGCAATCTCCGGTCTTGTAATCTTCAGAAAAGCTCCATTGCTAGGATTGATCTTCATGGTCTTCTTAAAATAAAAATTACACTCAGAGACCTATAATCCTAATACAAGATTTACTAGACTAATTATACTCAGTGATTTCCTCTTTTACAATGTTCAAGTGAACCTAGAGTACTTAATCACCTTTCTGGCTAAGATAGGAACATGTGATGAATGATCAAAAAAACTAACAGATATTCCTAACAAATTTCCCCCTTTTTTGATCAGTCATCCATGACTATCTTTCAAAGTCCTATTACAAAGTTGTAATCCTGGAAGAGAAAACAATCCACCACTTAATCATTTCAAATGATATTCAATTTTAGTTGAATTAAGTGCAGAAAGTAATCATCAACCAAATCACAAGAAGTGACCTTTGCTGATAAGTTGTCATCTATTAGAGTGTATCTGAGAGTATGATCTTCAGATAGGTACATATTACAGAATAAGATGCAACTTTTACGGATAGAGGAAATTAGAAACAATCAGCAAGATTACAAAAAGTAACAAAACAAACTAAGTAAATTAGAACAGCAGGAGAGTCCAAGCTCCAAGTAAACATTCTAAGATACTAGTCTTCAAGTCTTCAAAGATTAACTTAGGTTCGGAAACCTCAAGTTCTTCAAGACACCTTTCGGATCGATTGACATAATCATCCACTTTTACGCATTCTTGGACATAGTCATAAAGTATCCTTCGACAGAAAGTTACATCTTTCTGGATAAGATACAAATTTCATGGTAACTCTTGCCAAGATTGTAGTTCTTCTTCAGAAAGTGTTTGACCCAGTAGTATTTTCCCCAGACCCAGGCATGGTCTACTTGCAGCTCAGATAGGTTGAAATACTTGTATATTTCTTCAAGATAGTGAATATCATCCAGATATTCATCCTTTGTCATGTAGAATGACTCATAGGGATGAACACCTAGCTTGTTTAGCTTGCTGTAGGTACCATCCAGTTTTCTTGTCTTGTGCACATCTTCTGGCTTGGGGTAAGGACAAGGAAAAGAAAGGTCCATCTTTCTGGCATCATTTCTCTTTTCAACCTCAAAGTTTAGCCAGGCATGAAGGTGCTCATGTTTTAGCAAATTTGGCTTGCCTTCACTCCATTTTAGGATCTGGTTGAAGATGGGAGTTGGAAACTTATCATTGACAAGTAGATGTTGCAGTTCCAGAATCCAATACCCTTTCTTGTTCAGAATGCACCTATATGAAGACTCTTCATTACTGGTCTTCACATACTCAATGTGGGCATCAGTTGGCTTTTCTTGATGAGTTTCTTTGTTTGCTCTGCCAAACTGAATATCCCTTCTAGCCTTTCTGTTAGGTGGCCTTATGTCAGGAGATCCTGTGACTCTTTCTTCACCTTGAAGGTCTTTGGTGGAAGTCCCTTAAATTGACTTGGTATTTCCAGAAGGGTTTCTGGCTGCTAATGGCCTTCTTTGCCAGAGGAGGTTGTAAGGGGCTTGCTTGCCTTCTTCTTTTGTGAAGTGGATGTTCATCAGTATCAGATTCATCCGCATCATCATCATTGATGTTCCAGTTATGAGGCTTGCAGCTCTCTTGACCTCTTACCTCACCTTCTTCTTGATTTTCTTCTTCAGAAGCTTTCTGGTTGTTCCCATCTGAGATCCTAAGGGACTTGGTTCCCCTAGTGACCATACTTCTCAGCTTTCTGGCTGGTTGATCTGGAACAACTTCTTCAGCAGGGGTGTCTCCAGTGGTGTCCTTAATGACTAGTTGACTTGAGGAGGGGAGATTTGATTGTTTTCTTTTTCTTCCTCTGCCTTTCTGAGGCATCTCTCCTTCCCCCTTAGTCATGAATGACTGACTCATGATAGCATAAGCTTCAGAGAGTGATTCAAAGTTCTTCTGGAGGTTGTTATGCACCCTGACCAATTCTTGGATTTCTTCTTTCATTTCCTTGTTTTGCCTAACCAACACTTGCTCTTTTCTGTTGAGCTCTTCAAGAGGCTTTAGAATAGCCTCAGCTTGTTGAGTAGCATAAGTAGCATCTGCTAGTGCTTGATTGGCATTGTTGCAGTCTTCTTCCCTGATCAGAGCTAAGTCTTTCTGAGAGAGCTATGCTGGTTGCTCTATTTAGCAATGCAGTGACCAAATCTTTCATCTCTTCTGGATCGATCAGGACTTGGTTGTCTTGAGCAACAAGTCTGTCTCTTAGTTCCAAGAAAACAACTGTTCTGGACCTGTGCTCATCACTTCTTGAAGCACCTAGAGCAGAGAAAATTTGAGGCGCCAGAAGGGCTAGCTTTTCCTTAATGATTAGCCTCTCATCTTCTGCTTGGGAGATCAAGTTTGGGTTTATTTCAGCATCATTCTCATAATCCTTTTCTTGGATTGTTTGCAGAGTGGCAATCTTTTGTTTGCCTTTGAGTATCTTGTATACGAGAAGTAGAAGGTCTTTCTGATGCAGCCTTAGCATAATGCTCTTCATCATCATTGTCATCCATGGCATCTATCTCAGCAGCAGTGACAACGATGGCATTTTTCAACAACCTTTGCTCATCTAGGAGTGCTGGTTCCTTAGCATTAGCTTCTCTGAGCTTTTCGAGTTTGGCTTCCTTTTCTTCAACAAGAGCTTGACACTCTAAGTTGATTCTCTTCTCCTCTTCCAACTTAAATCTGAGTTGTTCAATCCTGAACTCAGTGGCTGTGATTTCTTCAATTGTGTCTTGTTCAGCCTGTTGGGTATTTTGATGAGACTTTGGTGGTGATGATGATGGGGCTTTCTGAGCATTGGAAGGAGTAGCCTTTTCTGCACTTCCTTTGCTAATTTTCTGAATCCCGCCGTTTCCAGGTTGGGGATCATCATTCTGATCATCATCATCATCCTTTTTCTTGTCTTCTTGACTTGGATGCTCAGAAGGAGGTTCTTGGTAATCATTCTCATCAGTTTCCTTCTCATCTTCAGAAACCAGGTTGATCACATTAGGAAGTGTGATCATCCTCCCATTTACTTCTTCTTGCTCAGAAGGGTAGGTTGTGAGCTTCTTTGGGCAAGCGGGATGGGTCACCATCTGCTCTTGGGTTTGAGCATCGTGACTTGAAAGTCTGCTAGGAGTCTTTGTGCTACTTCATTTAAGTTATCATCCATCGAGTGGCAAAAGAATATGATTACTGGGAAACATAGCATGGATATGGTCTTCCAGATTGATTGCTATGGCCCTTTTCTCTGGGATGTCAATTACTCTTGCAATTTCAGAAAGATCGGCCTTTCTGAGTTTCTGCCATTGTCTGAAGCACTTTAGATGTTTCTTGAGAGTGTGCTTCTTAAAGGCTTGGAGTAAGTTGAGTGGCACTAGACTTTGAGCCTGAAAGAAAGGGATCAAGTTAGTTTTGTTCAAACTACTTGTGTTAGTATCTGTGTGCAAAAGTAAGCTTTCTGAGCATACCTGTGTAGAAACACTAGGCTTATTTGCTTGGACTTCTACTTGTTTGGGCACAGAGGCCTCAGATACCTTGATGTGAGGCGAAGTCTGATCCTCAGCATCCTTTCTTTCTGATTGAACCTGAGAAATAGAATCAAATATGTTTAGAAACTTGTTATCAGAAAAGATAAGTGAAAAAGCTTTCTGAGACTTCGCTTACTTCCAAGCGAGGAAGCTCAGTGGCATCTTTCTCAGAAACCTTGGGGGTTTCTGGAACCTTTTCTTCAGATACTGCTTGTTCAGCAGTTTTAGTTTCTCTTAGAGGAGATGAGATCACATTCTCTCCGTCCAAGTGTTCTTCTGATTGAGCATGTAAGATAGAACAAACATATTGATTAAGTAGTGAATTTTACCAAAATTTTCTTAAGGAAAGTTTACTGATACTTACCTTCTCAACAGAAGGCTCAGTAACTACTTCCTCAGAGTGCTTTTCAGCCTCTGGAAACTCTTGGTGTTGGGGTGTTGGTTCCACCTCCACTACTTTCTCAGTTGTAGCCTAAGAAGAGACATTAAGAATATTAGAACATAAGAGCAATTTTAGTTAGTTATTCCTTGTTCAGAGATAACCTTTACTACTTGTGGAACAGGCTCTTCTTGATGTTCTGAGGTTGGAGGAACCTCTTCTTGATTCAAGGGACTGAACAAGTTTTCTTCCCCCTGAAATTGTGTCTCCAAGTTGGCCTGTAACAAATGAAGTTTATGAGTAACAAGTTAACATTTTAATGTTGACAAGTTAGATACAAACTACTTTTGTTACAGATAAATAAAGGTGAGTTTGGGTCTCTTGGACTAGTGGAGTTTCCACAGCCTCTCTTTGCTCATTGTTGGTCTCCTCTACAATATCTTTCTGAGTCTCCATCTCAGTTTGATCCCTTTCTGAGAGTTGAGCTCTCTCAGAAGGTTGAGGAACCTGTTCAAGAACAGGGTTTTCTTCAGCCACATTAAGTGCTGGCATTGTGAATGTGGAAGCAATGTCAACATCTTCCATCACTCTATCTTCCTCTTCTAGGCCTTCTTCTTCCTGCTGGACAGAGGGGCTCCTTTCTTTCTGAGGGGCTGAGCTTGATGCTCCTCCATGGATCTCAATCCTGGACTTTTTGAATACTTGTGTAAGTACTACATCATCATCAGAGTCACTGTCCAGATTGGGAGCTGACCCATCTATGATATTTCTATCATCTCTGGAGATTTCTGGAGCAGCCTGTCTCAGAATTCTTGGGGCTTTCTGGTGTTGCCTTTCTGGCCGAACAACATTTTCTGAGATCTTGTCTCCATAAGGTTGTGCTTTTTGTACACTTTGGGACTTAGATGCTTTCTTGCTTTGAGTCCTCTTTCTCTTGGCAACTGGAGGTTGAGCAGGAGCTTGCTCAGAGTCCTCTTCACCTTCTTTGGCGACTTGAGCTCTTACGCCTCTTTCGAGCTTTCTCGGTAGCAATTCTCCTTTTCTTCAAAGGCATGTCTGAAAAGAGAGTTGGTGACTGGGATTTCTTGTCTCTTTCTGAGAGTTATTCCCATTGTTTCCAGAATGTAGCAAATTCTGAGACCAAAATGCATATTGGCCTTTGTCTCAGCAAGGCCATTGATGATTTTAGGCTCAAATTCCTCAATGTGCCCAAGAAATTTGTTGAAGGCGTACTTCCCCCAATTAAAGTGGGTTTCCTGCCCTTCATGCTTCTTATTCAGAAGATGCATCATCATCCATCTCTCCATGCTTATCTGGTCTACCCCACCTTTGTTGCCATCAAAGCAACGGACCAGAATGAGAGCCAAAGTACTCCAGTGTTTCTGGAGATGATTGGTTCTGATGGCTTTCAGAACAAAGTTTGCTGGGAAACCCTTTGCATTTTCAATCTGGATTGCCTCAAATAGCTCTTTAACACTTTGAATCATGGAGGCATCCCTGATGTTGATGTCGTCGATTGTTCCTCGATTTTTCAATCGGAATAAGTTGCAGAAAGTCTTGCAGTCTAGGACAATTTCTTGTCCTTGAACTTCAGTCTGCATGTACTTCTCTTCTACATCATTCACAACTTTTGTGAAGATTTTGGAGTTGTTGTAGAACTCCAACACATCCAGTGTGGAAAGTTCACTGGGTGCAGCACACATAAACTTGTAGATATGGGAACTTTTCAACATTCCCAATATCAGTTTTCTATATGCTTTTGAAGAAATGACTGCAGAAATATATTTCTTCACAAGAAAAGCTCCCCAATTCATCTTGTGACTTGGATTCCAGTCGGAAGGGGTAAACTCTCCTAGAAGGCGTTTATTCAACACCTTGAGTTCTTTTCCTCCTTGCTTTTCAGCAGGAGCAGATGATGCGGCCTTAGGGTTCTTGGTGGTCATCTTCTTTGGTGCCATATCTTATATAAAGTCTTTGAGTGAGTGTTTACAGATGAGTTTTGCAAGAATAATCGAGATTAGTCTATCTTTTCAGAAGACTAAGCACAAGAAGTTGAGTTGCAGAAGAAGTTTTGCAGAAATCTTGAGAGATTTTGCTATTTTGATGCAAGTATGAAATTTTGGATTTGGTAAAAGTGTTTGTCTTTTGCCCAATTCCTATATATATAGCAGACAAAACGTACATAGATACAACATACATATAGCTGAATATGAATGCGTGTCTTTGTATCTGCATAGGCGTGGTACGACCTTTGTACTTCATTAAATGCTTAGTGGGCCATGTCTGCATTTCTCAACAGACATTACTTGCTTTGTTTTAATCTCAGCCGTTGAGATCAAACGTTTATACATCAAGGGTTTATATTGAATATCTTGTAATGATATCAATCAACAAATGGTATTGTGCCGACTTGATGGATTTTTAATATGCTACATTCATTGTGTCACTTAGTAAAGAGTAGGAACACTTAAACGTTTGAGCTTATCATTCTGAGTGTCAAGTCCTTATCTTTATATTATTTATCATAAAAATGGCAAAAATACAAGACATTGGACATGTTTGACTCCCAGAACTTATACTTTTTCGGGCTTTATGTGTCTTTTCTCTTTATGACTAAATAGTTTCCTGAATTCAAGAATCAGAAACTTCAGTTGTTTGAATGTATTTGACCCACTCTTAGTAAGTAAGTTCTAGTCTTATTTACTCATTGAGTGTGTACCAACCTTTGCCTTTCTGGATACCCGTTCCAGAAATGTTTTGCCTTTCTGAGTGTTGCTACTCAGAAACCTTTGCATCACTTCTTAACAACTTGGCTTTCTGAGAGCATGTTCTCAGAGGCCTACTTCTTTTCTACCTTGCTTACTCAGACTTTAGAGATTCAGGAAATTTTACAGTCCTTAGGCAACTCCATTAACCCAAGATTATGTCTTAAGGTCAAGAACCGGCTTTCCTGTAGGGGCTTGGTGAAGATATCTGCAAGTTGGTCTTCTGTGCCAATCTTGAGTATCTCTATATTGCCTTTTTCAACATGGTCTCTGATGAAGTGGTGTCTAACATCAATGTGCTTTGTTCTGGCATGGAACTTGGGGTTCTGTGTGATTGCAATAGCACTTGTGTTATCACAGAAAATGGGAGTTTTCTCTTCATTGAGTCCATAATCTCTGAGTTGTTGTTGAATCCACAGAATTTGTGTTGCACAACAACCAGCAGCAATATATTCAGCCTCTGTGGTAGAAGTTGCAATTGAGTTTTGTTTCTTGCTAAACCATGAGATAAGTCTAGCTCCCAGAAATTGACAAGTTCCTGAGGTACTCTTCCTATCAAGCATTGATCCAGCATAATCAGCATCTGAGTAACCAGCCAAACTCAATCCACTTTCTTTAGGGTACCACAAACCTACATCTACTGTACCTTTCACATACCTTAATATTTTCATAGCAATGTTGTAGTGTGATTGCATCGGATTTGTTTGAAATCTAGCACACACACCAACTGCATATTGGATATCAGGTCTGCTTGCAGTAAGGTAAAGTAGTGAACCTATCAATTTCCTATACTTGTGTTCATCAACACTTTTATCTGATTCAGTATAGGTCATCTTGGTTCCTATGCTCATAGGTATCTTAGCATTCTTTTCAGAAGGCTTAAGATTGAACTTTGTGAGCATGTCTTTTGCATACTTTGTCTGATTAATGAATATTCCATCATTGAGTTGCTTGACTTGCAATCCTAGGAAATAGTTCAATTCTCCCATCATGCTCATCTCGAACTTACTTTTCATGAGATTTGCAAAGTCATCACAAAGTTGCTTGTCCTTAGATCCAAATATGATGTCATCAACATATACTTGAACTAAGAGCAGTTTCCCATCATGATTTAAGGTAAATAAAGTTTTATCAACTTCACCTTTCTTGAAACCACTTTCCAGAAGGTATTTGGCCAAAGTGTCATACCATGCTCTTGGAGCCTGTTTCAGTCCATATAGAGCTTTCTGTAGCTTGTAGACCATTCTACTTTCTGAGGAAACTTCAAAACCAGGTGGTTGTTCAACATAGACTTCCTCAGCAAGTTCACCATTCAAGAATGCACTTTTGACATCCATCTGATAAACTTTAAAGTCTTTATGAGCTGCAAAGGCCAGAAAGAGTCTTATCGCATCCAATCTGGCAACTGGTGCATATGACTCATCAAAATCTAAGCCTTCAGTCTGGGTGAATCCCTTGGCAACCAACCTTGCTTTGTTTCTGGTTATTTCACCATATTCATTCATCTTGTTTCTGAAAACCCACTTGATTCCAATCACAGATATTCCTTCTACAAATGGAACTAGTTTCGAGACTTTGTTTCTTTCAAACTGATCCAAATCTTCTTGCATTGCAGAGATCCAGTCTTGGTCTCTTAATGCTTCTTCAATAGTTTTAGGTTCAATGTTTGAGATGAAACATCCAAAGAGAGAATTAGCATTTTCGGCTATTGCTCTCCTAGTCCTAACACCTTGATTGATTGGTCCAATCACATCCTTTGCAGGATGATCCTTGATCCATCTCATCATGGGTTTTGGGCTAGTAGGGTCAACATCTATGTGATCTGAATGTGAATCACTATGATTATGGCTTGATACTTCTTTAGTATCTATGACATTTTGTACCACAGAAGGACGTTGAATGTCTGACACTTGCTCAGTGTGAGGGCTTTCTGGGACATGCCTGTCAAAGAGGTCATTTCCAGAATTAGCTCTCTGATGAACATCTTCAGTTTCCATTTCTGGAAATCTCATAGGAAATTCTTCATCATGTCTGAGAATCATCTGGTTGTTACTAGGCATTTCATGCTTTTCTTCGTCAGAGTCATCCTCTCTTTCCATAATGATGTTTTTCCTTTCTGAGGGTTCTTCTTCAGAATCCTTTAACATTAGTTCCTTGAACCTTTCTGAGATTTCATCAGCAAGGGGTGATTTCTTGCTTTCTTCATAGAATACAACATGAACTGATTCTTCAATCTTCTTTGTTCTTTTGTTGTAAACTCTGCTATTCATAGAATAACCAAGAAACACTCCTTCATCTGCCTTTGGTTGAAATGTTCTTAGATACTCTTTTCCATTGTTAAGAACAAAACATCTACAACCAAACACTTTCAGATGTTTAATATTAGGGGGTCTACCAACCAAGAGCTCATAAGGGGTCTTGTCATGGTGTTTGTTTATCAAACATACATTACGAGTGTAGCATCTTGTGTTTCTGACTTTAACCCAATAAACTTCACTTATTTCGATGTCACCAAAGATTGTCCTTGCTTCTTTAAGGGTTCTATTTTTCCTTTCGCAACACCATTTTGTTGTGGTGTTCTTCAGAGGAAAGTTGATGTTGTATACCTTTTGTACAAAACTCCTTTATGTACTGGTTGACAAATTCAGTACCATGGTCTGTTCTGATTGCAGATACCTTGTCATTTTTCATGACTTCAAGCTTATTTAGCAAGTTTGGTATCTCCACCCTAGCTTCAGATTTGTGCTTGGAAAGACAACCAAGTGAATCTTGAGAAGTCATCTTCAACAACTGACCATACTTCTTTCTGCATAACTAGTTACGTATGATTCAAAAAGATCCTTGTGTAATAGTTGCAGTGGTCTAACACTAGAGTGTCTGATTTTGGACTTGAAGGAGATCTTAGATTGTTTCCCCATCTGGCAGGCAGAACAGATACCATCCTTTCTGAAAGATGTTTTGGGAAGGCCAACCACTAACTCTTTCTTGGCAAGTTTGTTCAGAGTTTTGAAGTTCAAGTGACTCATTCTTTTGTGCCATAACCAAGGCTCTTCATGTGACCAGATTGACTCACCATGAGACATTCTTCAGTTGTGGCAGATGCCCAATCGGCAACATAAAGACTACCTTTCCGCCGAGCAACCAAAACTGTCTGCTTTGACTCATTGTCAATAAGTTTGCAAAACTTTGCTTTGAATTTCACAAGAATCCTTTGTCCGCAAACCGGCTCATGCTAAATAGATTGTATTTCAAACCCTTAACATGTAATACTGGCGTAATTGTTAAAGATCCCAATTGACGTTGCAAATCCCAGAGAGGGATTTAATTCTCCTCTCCAAGAACTGATGTCCGTCCAAAGGTTGCAAGCTTTGTAGTTGATTTGCTTTGTCTCCGTCATGTGCTTTCCGCATCCACTATCAAATAGCCATTGAGCCTTAGTCCAAGAGGCGCTCACAAAACAGAAAGCAGAGTTAGGTTCTTGCTTGAGAGATAGAACCATTTAGACTAAACATTCTTCCAAAGAGGAATCCACATTTTAGTGAATTTCTTGGGAGTTTGTTTTTGTCTAACTCAATGTAGGAGATGCAATGAAATTAGTAATTTTGATCTCAATCTTCCTTCTTGGGTGTTTCTAGGTGTTCCATTTGGTGCTTTACGGATCCCAGGTTTCGGGGTTGCTTTTAAAGAACTTAGCCTTTTCCGCCAAGTTCCTTCTAGCTTTGGCATTCAGTTTTTAAGTGGTTTGAGATTTCTTCCACTTCTGTTTATTGCTACGTGCAATATCAGCCTTGCGCCATTGTTCTTGTCCTTCCTTATATTGTTGTAAAAGGACTTTTCCAATAGCACGATAGCCAATGCCATTTCGAACACCTTGGGCTTTCTGAATGCGGTCTTCAGAAGCCTCACTAGTTTCTGCACCATCTTTATTTTCATAAAATGGTATAGTTGAGAATTTGCCTATTCCAGCAATTCTTCCCTTCTTAGTAATATAGCACTGTGGATGGTTGCATGTCTGAGGGTTGTGTTTCTTTTCAGAAACCTTATCCACATATTTCTTGTGAACTTGTTGTTCTTTCAAAGGCTGAGTTGCTACTCCTTTTCCTTTGTCAACTACCCTAGCTTTCTGACCAATGCTATAGGTGGTTGAAGAACCATTCTGTTGACTTTTTACAAAGGTCAACCTATCATCACCCTTCTTCAGAGGAGACGAATTGCTTGATTGTTCATCAAGTCCAAGTCCACCTTTCTCATAGGGATCTCTCAGATATGATTGAACCTCAGTGAGAGTGTCACTAGCCTTTGCATAAGATTGGAAGGATAGCTCTTTCTTTCGGAGTTCCTCATTCTCAGAAAGCAGCTTCATCATTTTCTTATTAAGTTCATCCAAGGCTAGTTTGTGAAAATTTTCATTTTCAGATATCTAACTTTTCAGAAGGGCTATTTCAGCTCTTGTTCTCAGATACCCTGGTTAGCTCAGAAACCTCTTTTTCAAGAGTTTCTTTGCTTTCCTCTAGAATTCTAGTTTTAGAACGGGTGCATCGCTCAGAGACATACCTACACACTTAACACACAAATTATATATTCCTCAGAAAGGGACAAAGTTTCTTCACCTATCTGGGGATCTAGGTTCAGTGCAGAAGGATTGGGAACCTCCTGCTCTGATACCACTTGTTGGTCCAGATAACGGCAAAGTAAAAGACTAGAGGGAGGGTGAATAGTCTTTTAAACTTTTGTCGATAAACGCAGTTTCTCAGAAACCTGGGGGTTTCTGATACTTAAATTCAGAGCGCGGAAGACTTTAAGATAGGTAAGTGCAGAAACAATAAGTAAGTGTGTGCTTTGCTGAAAGATAAATACAGAAAGGTAAATAACACAGCAAGTATAGTGGTATCTGGAGGTGGCGTAATCCTCCAACTAATCCACTTCGGCCTTTCTGAGACCTAGAATTCACTAGAACAGATAATTGAGTTCACCTTACAAAAATCCTATTCTAAGATTCTTAAACAATTGGTTCCCAACCAAATGTTCCCCCTGAGTTATTCCCCAGCTCCTAGAGCTAAGTACTTCCTCTACTCAGATAACCTTGGAGTTATTCCCTGATTTTCCAAATCAAGTACTTCCTCTACTCCACGCCTTGATGGTGTTGGTTATAAGGTTTGTCAGAGAGGCTTCTCGTATAACTTTTCAGTTATGTTTTCAGAGAGCCTAATAGAACAAGACTACTTAATACACTTGTTCAGTGCATGGCAATCTGCTCTTTACTGACCCAAGTAATTGATGTCCGTTCTGGAGAATGAGCTTCAGAAAGGTTATCTGACAGTTCAACTCTTTCATGAATAACAATCTCTTGTTAAGGTTCAGGACAACTTAGAACTACTAGTGATTCTTTAAGCAACAGAAAGCTTTCAGAAAGGGTAGTAGAGTGCTTGAGAGAATACTTTGCTAGATTGTAAGTTTGCAAGTTAGATCGTTCTTCGGTCGTATTTCTCAGCATCTAAGTGTGTGATATTTATAGATGAATTAGAGAGTCGTTGGGATGTTATCCTTTAGACACAATTCAAATTCATTCTATACTTATCTTGAAATGAGTACTCAGAAGTCCTTGTCTCATATCTCAGAGAGGACTGTGCTTTAGCGGCTTTTCTGCCGATGCAATTAATGCATATGTACTATTTCTTGTCCTGTAGTCTTCAACGGATACATTAGCCTTTCTGATGGCTTGCATGCTCCATACTCATGATGTCATATGTTCCAGAATCATGTTTCAAAAGTAACTAAATGTACTTAAGAAAGGATTAAGGACATAGTCTTTCCGAGTGAGACTAAACCTTGGTGTCTTCATAAATCTTGTGTAATCTCCGGTCTTGTAATCTTCAGAAAAGCTCCATTGCTAGGATTGATCTTCATGGTCTTCTTAAAATAAAAATTACACTCAGAGACCTATAATCCTAATACAAGATTTACTAGACTAATTATACTCAGTGATTTCCTCTTTTACAATATTCAAGTGAACCAAGAGTACTTAATCACCTTTCTGGCTAAGATAGGAACATGTGATGAATGATCAAAAAAACTAACAGATATTCCTAACATAAGCCTTACTCATGTCCAGCTTTAAAGCCATAAAAATGTCTTTGCCTTTCGTTTTTCTTTTAAGAAAATGATTAATTTCATAAGATACTAAAACATTATCAGTGATCAAACGATTAGGCATAAAAGAAAATTGGGTCTCGGCTATAATATGGTTCGTATAAGGCTTGAGTTTATTAGTAATAGCTTTAGAAGCTATCTTAAAAATGACATTACTCAAGCTTATGGGTCTAAATTGGGTAATAAACTCTGGTGCTTGGCACTTAGGAATAAGAACAATACGGGTATAATTCAGTTTGGGATTAAAAGTGCGTTTATTCAGAATATTTAACACACAATCAGTCACATGAGGTCCAAGAATATGCCAAAATTTCTGATAAAAGAGAGCAGACATGACATCAGGGCCAGGAGATTTAGTAGGAAACATGTCAAAGAGTGAATTTTTTACCTCAAGTGCAGTGAACTGTCTGGAGAGATCCCGGTTCATATTTTGATCCACTTTCAATCTCATAGTCTTCACCACATCGTCCAGTTCCTGCTAAGAAGGCTGTCTGCTTCTAAAAATGTCTGTGATCCACAGCAATATTCCCCATTATATCCAAATCAGACTGAAGAACCCCCATTCCATCTCGCAAACCAACAACATGATTTCGTTATGCCCTTTTCAAAGCTTGGGCGTGAAAAAACTTCGTATTATGATCGCCCTCGGCCAACCATTGCGTTTTTGCCCTTTGCTTCCAAAGTGTTTCCTCTCGATCAAGTAAATCGTCCAACTCTCTTTTCAATTTACCCTCCTCCTTCTTAATATCAGTTGAAAAAGGAAGCCGATATAACCTTTCTAGCTCCTTGTCCACCTTCCCGATTTCCCGGCGAATATTTGGGTAAAATGCTCGACTCCAATTCAGCAAGCCAATACTGCAATCCTCCATATTTTCGGCAAGATTCCAAAATTTAGGTGTTTTATTGAATGAGGAGATTGATGTGAATTGAATGTTTTTTTGTGTGTAAGTTGTAAGTGGTAATTGTATGTGTATATGTCGATTTTAGTATTATAGTTTTAAGAGGGATTCATATGGTTTTTATAGCTGGTGTTATAGTTTTAATCATCATTGTTATATTTTTATCTTGTATTGAATGTTTATGCCCGTTATTGTTTTAGCGCATATGTGGTAGTTTTAAGACCTATCATTGTAGTTTTAAGCAGCAACGTTAGTGTTTTTAGCTTTTGATGAAATATTTATGATTTGATTTTTTGTAGATATTTTGTTATAGTTCTACAAAGAATTGTTATTATTTTAAGAGGCACTGTTATGGATTTAAGCATCAATATTACTGTTTTTAGTTTCTGTTGTATGTTTCTGCTTTGTTATAGTTTTAAGATGCATTGTTATAGTTTTGAGATGCACTATTATGGTTTTAAACTTCAATTTTACTACTATTTTTAGCTTGTGTTGAATATTTATGCCTGTTATTATTTTTAGCGCATATGTTATAGTTTTAAAACCTATTGTTGCAGTTTTAAGCATCAACATTTTTTAGCTTCTGATGAAATATTTATGATTTGATTGTTTGCAAATGTTTTGTTATAGTTTTAAAAGACATTTTTATTGTTTTACAAGGCACTGCTAAGCATCAATGTTTGTTGTTAGCTTGTGTTGCATATTCCTACTTTGATATAGTTTTAAGATGTGTTGTTATAGTTTTATGAGGCACTGATATGGTATTAAGCATCAATTTTACTATTTTTGGTTTGTTTTGCATGTTCATTTTTTTTGTTTTAAGCACCAATGTGATAGTTTTAATGAGAGTTGTTATGGTTTTAACCCAGTTTGTGAATGTTTTAAGCAGGTGATAACGATGACATTTGTATTGAAGCACAAGCACAAGCAACAAAAGTCAAGAATCCAAAGTTCTACTCAGTTTGCATTTGTATGAAAAACACCGAATGAACGTTTATTGTAACTTTTTTCCTATGAGAATAAGTGTTTTAAAACCTTTGAATGACTAAATGTTTCAAAATTGTAATAACAGATGTCTCAAGTAGCTTATTTTAAGCTTGTTTATTAATGTTTTAATGGCATCCCTGAAACTCTTAGACTTGTTTAATAGTGGTATAATGATACTCCCTCAATTTCAGAGAAAGTGTTACATTTTGACTTTGATCATTAATCGTTTTGAGTTTGATTACAATACTCATAAACGATAATAGTAAATAATTTAATAAAATCATATAATAAATATTTAATTACTAAATTTTCATTATATAATTTTAATAATTTATTTATTAATATCGTTTAAGAGTAAATTGTGGTCAAACGCGGAGACAGTTGACCGAAGAATAGTAAAATGTAACACTTTTTCTGAAATGGAGGGAGTATTAGATTGCACTTAAAACTATAACAAACCATCTTGAAAACTATCATGTAGCTCCTTAAAACCATCGCACCTCTCTTAAAAATTAACAAAAGAGGTTAAAATTATGATTGAAACATACAATACCGACCCATTAAAACCATCACATCATCTCTTAAAACATTAATAAAATACGTTAAAACTGTAACTATAATTTTCAATGCTAACAACTTAAAACCATAACATAATCTATTAAAAGCATAACGAAAAATGCATGTCTCGGTGATTTTTTAAGAAACTCGATCGGTCAAACCTCTAAAACCCAAAAATCACAAAAAGCCTTGACTTTCCTATTTTTTTAGGAAAATCTCACATTTTCCGAGACTTTGGCTTATTTTTAATTTTCAGGAATCATTAACTTTTCTCCTTAAATCAACGACACTATTTCTTATTACTTTATACTAATTTTTAAACACATACTTCATATAAATAAATAAAAATTATTAATAAAAATTCAATATTATTTCACAAATGATATTGTGCTACGGCTACCCCTCACATAAAGTTTTGCGTTCGCCCCTCTTTCCAACCCATAATTTCTCTATTTAATGCTAATGTTTGTATTTGACGCGTTTTTATCAGTCAATTTATGTTGTGATTCCACCTTATTTTTTTAATTATAATTTAATCATACTTTAACTATAATATATCGATTTAGTGAATGTAAATGATCATAAGGTGAGTTGATTTATCATTTAAATTCTACTTTACATAGTTTTAATTTTAAAAAGTTAAGGTTACATATAAGTTACCAATCACGTTGTAGGTGTTTAATTACTCAGAAGAGATCAATCACCAAACTAATGTAAAGACCGGACCAATATGGTAAAATTCGTGGGCCAACCCAATGCAAATTTATTGAAAATAGTAAAATACAGCTTGAAACATTTAGCAGCAATGGAAGGTTTCTTTCTTTGCAGTGGAAGGTTATTTTCGACATTCGATCCCTCTCCCGTCAATTAGAGCGTGCATTGTCAAGCAATCTGTTCCTTTTTCTAATCTGCAAAGCTTGCGGATTCAATTTCATTCAAGAAGTATAAATGGATTGGAACGAGCACGAGAGATGTTATTAGTATTTTTTATAATGTAAAAATTGTTTTGTTGATGATTTGGTGTGACTTCAAGTATTCGATGTAGCTTAATTTCATTTTTTCCTATGCTAATTGAACAAATTTTAGTGAATTTCATATGTTTTGGTGTTTTTCTTTATTCTATACCTTAGCCATTACGTACTCATGAAACCTTCGACAATTTTCAAAATGCGTTGACCATTTATCATAAAATATTAATACTATACTAACCCCTCTTTGTTGGAATTTGAATATAGTTCAACATTTATAACTTGAAACATACTATCATATCTCATGAAACCTTCACCATTTTTTACATATATTTACTGCGTGCGTTTTGATTTGAAGTTTAAAGTATATATAAATAAACGGTATTATATATTTCTATTTACCAAAACACAAGAGCGTGAAAATATACATTATGGACTCAAAGATCTTCATGACCGCTCGAATTAACATTTCCATGTTCCAATTCAAGATCGACTTCTTTGGTTCCGGAAAGAGCATCTGGGGCAATGTTCATTCCCGCAAAACCAACCATTACAGCAGCAGCACCAACATAGTTCGTAAGAGGGAGATTATGTCCCCTCAGTAAGTCCACGATAGCTGCCAACGGTACCTGTATTGAAAGGCCTGCAGTTGCTACCGTGGTGGTTGTGAGGAGCACAGCCTTGGCCCATAGATAATCACTCAGCACATTATCCAGCAAACCTAGATGTTAACGTCGGACATTCAGATCTCAAAATCATATACTGTCACAGTATTATAACACTAATAAATACGTAACAAACATAAAATGTTTGTTTTGCTTCAGAACATTTTGCAACTAATCAATATGATGGGCTAAAAGCACCAAGCTCAAGACGTTGTCACGTGGATACTCAAGGGTTAGTCTAAGTGCTTAACACAATGCCCGTCGGACCTAGTGCCACTACCATGCTAAGTTTAGGTCCTCAATCCCTTGAATGTCCTAAAACTCAGGAGACGTTTGCCTATTTATATTTGAGTATATGATTATTGTCCAAGTCATGCAGGATAGGATGCATTCATACTTCCAAGTTCCAACACTATGATAAGCAACTTGAAGCTCATTTAGACATTTGCAGAAAAGAAAATTTTTCAACAAAATAACTCTTCTGACAATAATTTTTAATAGAACAACTGACAACCAATACTATGATAAGCAACTTGAAGCTCATTTAGACATTTGCAGAAAAGAAAATTTTTCAACAAAATAACTCTTCTGACAATAATTTTTAATAGAACAACTGACAACCAATACAAGCTCAAGCAGAGAATGGAGAACAATTTGCAGACAACTGTATCATCAAATGACTGGCAGCCAGCTCCATTGCTTGATCTTACAGGCTTAAATTTGTATATAACCACACAGAATGCTGCTTAACATGTACATTATATACGGAATGCATGCTCACCAAAATAAACCTCTATGGCCAAGTCTAATTCTCGCTGTGTTTAAAGTTCTAATCTAACACTGGGTTCAGTCATTGAAACAGCAGTTACCAACATCTGAGAAAATGAATGGGAGCTGCAAGTTAAACCAAACCATTGTGATTTAGGAAGATCAACAATGGCACTGTAACACCTTGGAACAACAAGACGTTTTTATGATTGTTATAGTAGATACCAGTAAATTTTGTTAAAAAAAAAATGGATAGTTATATAGCCAGCTTCTGGAATCCAGAAAACCAAAAGCATGAATCTACCAATGATTATGTGATAATTCCCAGATAATCGTGATAAACTATTTTCATCATTTGCATAAGATGCCAACTTAATAGTTGAACTGGGCAGGTAGGCAGAATGTAACCCCTTAAAATTTTAGTTTCTAAATTATTCTGTTTCCATGGAGATACTCCAAAGGAATTATCAGTTGGATTAATAGGACATGACAATAAAAGCTATAAAAATAAAAAGTAAGCACAGATAGACTTCTTACATATGTTCTACTTTAGCTTCACATATAAAGAAACAGAACATCATAAGTGATACATCTATATAGTTAGTTGAAAATCACAAAGAAGATGCTCCAGTTCCCTAGATGCCAAAAGATGATAAATATCATAAAACTCATATGACTGAAGAGAACACACATATTAAGAACTAAGAAATTTAAACTGACGGATATTTCAACACTAAACAGTATGAGCAATCAGCATGGCATGAAAGACAAAGGAGTTAAGCAAGTCTAGTTCTAGTAAGACATGTGTGTATATATATAGTAATAAAACTATGCATACCTTTGCCAACAATAAGGCCAATATGTTTCCAGGTAAGCGAATTAAGATTCTCAAGCCCCGCAAAATATAGTATGAGGGCAACAGGAAGAAATATCAGCAGGTTGAAAAAACCCAAGAAGCCAAGAAACTGTGCCATACTGGCATGGCCTTTAGATGCATCGTCTTCATCAGGTAACTTTTGTCGAATGAGAGTAATATAAACTGCATAAAATGCTGAAGAAAGAAGAGCCAGAATATCTCCAAGAACAGGATTCGAGGCAAAACTACTTGACTCTCCCCTGTCACCCCAGCTGACAATACCTGTTCCGCCCATGCAAAGCAGAACGCTAACAAGCTTGAGCCAAGTAAATTTCTCCCCCAAGAATGCAAGAGCAACTAAAAAGGTAAACAGACTGGAGGCACTGCTCAGGATGGTATTGGACTGCAGACAGGATAGAAACAAAGTTAATGACACGAATCGCATATACATGCTGGAACATAAAGGCAGATATGGAATCAATCAGTCCAAAATTCTTACTGTAACTGTAGTATACTTGAGGGAAAGATTAAATGAAAGCTGTGCCAGAAACCAAAGTGGACATATCAGCAGACTGACTTTCGCGATTCTTGTACGTGTCCAACGCCCTTTCTCATCCAACCCCGAAGCATTGGGAGTAGTAACCACATTTTGCCCCAAGATAACATCTTCTTCCTGCTTTTCAACGTCATCTCTCAGTGAGACAACATCAAGATTCAATCTTTTAGCTTGATCCTGATTGTCCTTGAGAAGAACTGTCTGCTCAGAAACCTTCAATGTTTTAAAATCATCATCCTCACGAGTTCGCCAGAACAACAAGCTTCCATACTTATCCTCCAAATACTGCCCGATTTCAACTAAAGGTATATACACTACAAACAATGAATTGCAAATGTATGTAACAATAAACGGCGGAACGCCCTCGTCGACAACAGATTGCACCACAAAACTAGCAGCAATCCATATTGTTGCAACTGCAAGAATGTAGATCAATCCTACAACCCACTTCCACGCTTCCGTTTTCATCAGCTCAAATGATTTTCCTAATACAAGTCAATCTTTCTTTTTCGTTTTCAAACTATCTGCCGAATCCCAAGGGTGAAAAGGAGACCCTTTTCTTAGATCAACAACAGTTCATGTCATTGCGAATTTCTTTATTTTGAAACCTAAACCATAAAAATACAATTTTACAAGAAAAACTCGTAGAGAAATAACAGAGTTATATATACATTGACTAGCAATACGATAAGAAACACAGAAAGAATCTTACCAGGTGAGATTGATTGGCGTGGAATCTTCGAGGTAGAAGAGACGAAGAAGAAGGTGAGGTTTGTTAAAAATTGTCGAATCAAGTGTTTTGCAGGTTTTCTGGATTTTTGCCCCAAATGTTTTTGATCTCCAAGACGCGTGGAACTAAAATTGAAAATTGTTTTTATAACCCTCAAATTCTTCGTTATTGCAATTTTTTTGTTGGTTTTAGAAAGAAAGAAATAAAATGTTTCTTATATCATCCTTATTCCTTCATTTATACTTTATAGAATATAGCTAAGATGAAGTTGAAATTGTGACGGATCAAAACGGAATGCGAGAGTTTGTGATTGAGAGGATGTAGTATTATTTGATTTGAAAATCTGCAATGGAATTTTCGTTCATTTCACGCTTTCAATAATAAAAGCTACTTTATATTCACCATCTTATTTTTATAAAAGAAGAAAATGGATGATTTAATTTTAAACACGTAACAAATCTTTTTGGGTAGGCTACTTAGTTTGTAGCCATGAAAAGTCCTTATTCGAATGGTTTTTGGGCTTTTAATTTTAGTGTTAAAAAGATTGAAAATCATTAAATTGCTAGTGACCTAATATGGGGAGTTCAACTTTTGTACTTCATAAATAAGTAGTGAGTCCGGTCCGATTTATGTGAAATTAGATAACACAATTACCGTGCAATGGGAACACGATGGTGAAAACACCGCATGAACTCAATGTTAACTAACTTCAATCATTCATTCATCCATGTGATGACTGGTCAACATCTATTATACCAGTTGACAATACTAGCTTGTGCAATTCAATTAACCTTACTTTTGTATTGATTTTTTTTGTTTTTGTTGATGTGTCCTAGTCATATATGGTTCTCCAAATTATATACATTGTCTCATGTATGATCACTTTGATAAGTTAGTCTTGAATAAGCTAATTAATATAATGGCCAAAGAAAACACTAACGATTTATCCTCATATATCCTAATTTTAGGGATGAGGCCCGTCGTTTGACTCACTTTAATAGACACCATCATTTTGAAGTTTAATCAATTCGATACATCTCATGAATACTACGCTGAAGGTTATTCATGTTGATTAAATAAAAGTGTTTAAATGTATGTCTCATATAAGGATATAAGTAAATACAAACAGATAATCGTTAGATCAAGTTTAGATTTCGATGAGCAATCATACATGTCTCCATAGTCTTAGCAATTATGGTATTCTTAGTCCTCAGATTGTTTAGGATGGACCTTTTATAGGAACCTTATTGACTAATAGATTGCTGTAAGTTGTGGCTTTTCTGGAGCTTTAGTGTTTGGCAGATAGAATTTGACAAGATAGTAGAGTCGATGGATGGACTATCTCTCCTTAAGACAATATTGACCCGCGATGGTGCTTATGGTAATTGTATAATAGGAAAAACTACTTAAGACGACTTAGGAGCACTCCTCAAGTCGAATCTGATGAACTTACTTTGAATAATAAAGAGTGCAAAACAGAGCAAAGAGGGAGAATGAGAAGTATTTGCTTGAATGCTTGTCTTTGAATATGTGAGTTTGATCACATATTTATACTTCCTTTGAATCCTTTCCCAAGTGTTACAGCCCCTTAGAAAGTGTGCTAACTCTTCATCTAATAGATACAAATTATTTGGATAACAACCACACTTGAAGGGGGGGCAGCCATTCATGAAATAAAATTTAAAATCTTCGCATATAAAACGAAGGTTGTGACCCTTCTAGAGCTCACCACCATCGGCTATCTTTCTGGAGTGAGCTCCATCCAGAGTGGTGCTCACAGTGGTGAGCACCCCGTTTCAGTGGGGGATCATTTGATCCTCCCGGCTTTATTTCCGTGAATCATCTTTCAATTTCTTGGCTATTTTAACTTGAATTTTAGCACAATGTAATAAACATCCATGTGTTTCAAATGCCTTTCATTCATGTATTGATCATCACATAACGTGCATTGATCACCCTTTCACCCCAAGGCGAATTTAGTGAATAACACGTAGTGACATCCATTTACAAAATTGAGATGCACGTGTAGGAAATCTTGTTTCCAACGTGGTTGTGCCCATATAACCAATACATTGAATGGCTTTAAAGCTCATTCGTTTCACTAAAATTTCCAGCATAGATTAGTACAATTTGTATAGGCGTTAGGTTTTTAGCAATGCAATTTTATTTTTACTTGTTACTAAGAAGACCAAGATTTGAAGTTGCGAACAAACACCAAACGGAAGGCAAGTTACTAAAGACTTAGTTAGACCGACAACTTTACTAAGAAGGAGATTTTCTCCAACAGTGGTAGTCTCAACAATGACACTCCGTCAAGTAAAAGTCTCAAAGACATAGTAGGCTGTAAACTAATTATTAAAGGACTACTTGCTAGAAGGTGTAATTACTGACGAATCGTACGTGGAGAGAAGCCGGCCTTACATATCACACTTGAGCATTATTACCGTTATTACTGTTATTTATATTATATTTTACTCGAGTAATTTAGCCGTTGGAGACCTGTTGCAGTTGGTGGAAGCACCTCAATGTGCCATTCCTAACTAATTGCATGGAAATGATCACAAATACTTGAACATGGCACAAAGGGAATCATTGTGGTGTTATTGAGGTAATTCCTCTCAACATCGTTGCAAAATACAATATTATACTTTGCGAACTCTACCTAACTCTGAATATCTTATGCAAGTGTCTCTCCGACGATCCATCAACGTATTTCTATTGTTTACTCTGTTATTTTTTATATTTTGGCATGTAATTGAATCAGTGAAGTATTGAGGTGTTAATTGATTGTGTGACTGTGTTTTAGTAATTTTGGTCATAACATTTTATTTGTAAATTTTATTTTAATTCATTTTGGCCCCTAGACTATAATTTTTAGTTTCAAAAATATTATAAGCATGACTTACATTTGAAGATAGTTTTTGGATTGTTAGACCTGCTAATTTTATATATGGGAGGACTTGGAGTGATGTATTTTTTGAAAATGTTTTGGTTTTGGTTGTCATCTTCTAGTTGTAACCTTGCAAGAGCACATGGCATAGCATTTGTCCGATTACATACCAAAATATTGGAATTGTTTCGACTACTACTAGTCCGTGGTAAAAGCTCAAAGCAAGAGCACTTCCTTTTTAGTCATAAAATCAACAAATTGATTTTATTCTAGTAGACAAAGAAACCTCCACTTTCATGAGTCCTGTGAAATCACACCGTCTCATGTGTATACATTAAACGACATAATTAGAATCTGATTGCACATATAAATGACTTATATTTAAAGCACTGGTTAGTCCTGTTTTTATAGCTTTTATTCAACTATATTATGGTTTGTGCTTCTCAAGTATCTGGTTCTTAAAATTTAGGGATCATTGTGATCCCGTAAGATGTACCAAATGTATGCTGGCGACTTTCATTTACAATGATACTTGTTTACACGTAGTTTTTGTGCCCATGTGCAACCGTTCTTAGTTTTTCTCTCTCTTAAATTTCAATACATTGCAAATTAGAGTGTTCATATAGTATGTGGCCGACTAACAATCCTAACGACCTTGGTATACAGATGTGAATTTAGATAATTTGCATCCGATTGGAATTGAATTCTAAATATACATAAGAGGGCTACAGGATATATAATCGCGGGGGGGGGGGGGGGGGGGGGGGGGGGGGGGGTTATAGATCGTGTCCCTACTTTTAAACGTAAATGTTGAGTAAATTGACATTTCTAGTTAATGACACACAAAAAAGATTAAACATAAATAATTGTTTTTACTCCCTACAGTACTTCAGACGTTTATTTTAGGTGAAAAGATAAAGTGAAATGATAAAACATAAAAAAGAAGTTGTAAAATATGTACGTTCAATGGCAAGATATATATGTAATTGAAGTGTAAAAGTAACAACTTTTAATTCTATTCATTTAGAAGTTTTTCACTTTGCCATTTAGGTAGTTTTATTTAAATGAATTCCACTTTCCATTTATAAAAACAACTTCATAATAGATACCCTTCAACCTCCACTTATTTACATAATATGTCACACAATTAAACAATAACAAACCAATTTAGATACATAATTTAGGGGCCACATTTGTACTTGTTGTACTTTATGCTATTTTTCTTAATCTTTGTGCCAAACCAACGTGGAAAACTTCTAAAAGAATGGAGGGAGTATTTGTTATCTGTGGAGTAGTTTTAGTGACATAAAATATTAAGTGGAAGAAATATGAAAAATCTTCGATTGCACATAACAGTTTTACACAATGTGTTTCATTTATACAAATCCCACATGGTGTATCCTTTACAGGCCTGCATGTATAATCATGTGCCTTTTTCTTACTCCTCATGAACAAAAAATAGCGCACATGAAAATTAAGAGATTTTTTCAAGTAGTGTATTCCTCCTAGAGCTTGAACCCCATGCTATGGCTTCCGCAACTGCTTGCTCCCGTTCCTTGGCAGTGATATCACTCCGATGCCGTCTCTGGTTGTTTTCTTCTGTCAAGTTTGGAGAAGGACAAGAAGCAGGTGATCCAAGTCTCGCATCTGGTTCTATCCAAAGGTAACTTAGTGCGGTCACCACATCACTTATCAAAGGACGGATAGACGCATCTTCCTGAATACACATAGCTGCCACTGCAACAGCTTGGTTGAAATTCTTCTTGTGTATGTTTCCTTTAAGAAGTGGATCAACCAGCTCAAAGTATCTGTGTGGTTCTTTGAAAATTGGTTTAGCCTGGAATCAGAACAATAAATTATAGAGTTAGTATGGTAAAACATTTAATTTTCCTAAAAAACTGCAAAAGCACACCACGATAATATAAATAAGGCGAATGTCTCATACACTTGGATTTCTAGGAAAAAAATTCTAGATTTGTAACTTCTTTTGATCTAGTTTACATAGTAAGCTACTGTATGCAGCTGAAATTGCTCATTGCTTCTTAATTTGTAGTGAAGCAGACAATAAATGTTTGCATAAAATATGTGTTGGTAACCTGCTTTAGAGAAGCTTAAAAGATGACTCAGAATCATTATTCTAAATCACTTTTAAGCAACGAGAAGCATATGCAAAAGGAAAAGAATAAGGACGTACCCATGTAACTAAATTTTGTTCTGATGATATCCGTCTTGGATCAACAGCTCTTTTACCTGTGATCAATTCCAATAAAACAACACCAAAGCTATATACATCCGATTTTACAGTGAGTTGACCTGTTCTTTGATATTCAGGAGCACAATATCCATAAGTTCCCATCACTCTTGAAGATACATGCGACTTATCCCCAACTGGTCCAAGCTTTGCTAGCCCAAAATCAGACAGTTTTGCATTGTATTCCGCGTCTAGTAATATGTTGGATGATTTAAGGTCACGGTAAATCACAGGAGGATTCGCCTTATCGTGTAAATACTCTAAACCCTTGGCTGCATGTAATGCTATTTTCATCCTCATGCACCAAGGTAATGGAGGCTTATTTGGTGCTACATCTACAAAACATATATACTGATCGTATAAGATTTCTACACATAGATAGGGATAATTAATGTAGGTCGCTCTCATAATGTTGGAAATAACACTTTGATCTCTCTGATTTGAATAATAACATTTCAGTAAAAAAAATCATTTTCTCCGCTGATAATCCAGAAAATGCATTCCACGTTGAAATTGAAGTGATAAATTGCACATCAATCCCTGTCTAGTTTATAAAATTTCACAATTGACCCAAAATAATTTTAATCTTTCATTTTCATCTTCTTCTTCATCAAAACATATTATTTCTTTCCAAATTACAAGTATCTTTTTCATCATGAACACACAATTTACATTCAATTTTTTTAGATTCACCATTAATGGAGCTTGAATCTCCATCAATAGAGGTCAAAGCTCCATTGATGGAGATTTTAAGCTCCATGGTTGGAGCCCGATGCCAAAGCTCCATTAATGGACCTTGAACAACTCCATTAACGACTTGTTCAATCTCCGTAAATGGAGCCTGAACAGTTCCATTAAATGGAGTTTGAAAGTTCATTATTTTTGTACAGTGTTACATCAACAGTTAACTTAATAACTCCTTTTGTTTTGTTACATGGTATTCTGGTAATATTGCCATCTTCACTAATCTTTAACCTAGTTCGACAGTTGTAGTTTCTTGTGTTAACATGTCAAAGATTTCAGAGATTTGGAAGAAACAAAGGAGTCTTGCTAACTTGGTGTATTTACGGAAAGAGATCAAAGTTTGGATTCTTTAAAGACAGTATCTTGGACTGGACGCTTGAAGATTTGATAAGCATGGAAAGTAAAATCTGGAAGATCTGTCCTTGGTTGAAAAACGATGCTATATATACAAGGTCAAGGACGGCTTCAAAGTAACAAGGCAAGAGTGATCAATTTGCAAGACATTATTGAAGTTACTTTGTGTTTACTAGACTTTGCAGTTGTAGTTTGATAGAGAGTGTTTCTCGATCATCTAGGTTTGACTAGATCTGCAACTATAGAATAGGTAGCACCATTCTACTTAGTTTGATTTTTGCAGTTCAAGGCTTCAATCTGTGGAAATTTGAATGTTGTTTTGATAAATTCACTTAATCAATATAGTGGATATTTGCCTTTGGCTCGGCTGGTATATTATACCAGCTAAGAAAAACAACTCTGAGTTCTATAGTTTATTTCCGTTGTGTATTGTTTTTCTGTTTGAGTTAATGTTATATTAACAGTTATATCAACATTGGTATATACTGTGGTGTGAGTGCAGTTTAGTACAAGTCCGGGTCCTTACGTTCTTTCAATTGGCATCAAGAGCCAGGCACTTAATCAATAAGTGTGTGGATTTTGTACTAATTATGGATAATATTAATCCAAATGCGAATAGACTGCCAATACTTGATGGCACAAACTATTTGTATTGGAAAACCAGACTAAGAACTCACATCAAATCAATTGATGTATGCTCTTGGAAGTCTGTGTTGGAAGGGTACCAGTTTTCGATGCTACCAGATGCTGATGGTGATGTAGTACCGAAACCTGAAAGCCAATGGACTGGAGACGAATGGACTGAGTCTGCATATAATGAAAAGGCACTCAATGCTATTTTTCGCTATGTAGACTCCCATATGTTCATGTTGATCCAGAATTGTACCACTGCCAAGAAAGCTTGGGAAATATTACAAACTCATTGTGAGGGAGATCAAAGTGTTAAAGAGAGCAAAACTAGATTACTTTGGAGCCAGTATGAGAGGTTAAGAATGGGTGAAGATGAAACCATCACAACCTATTTCGAAAAACTCAGGACAATCTTGAATGAATGTCAACTACTTGGTGATCCTATCTCTAACAAACAGCTTTTCTATAAAGCTGTTAGAATTTTGTCCTCAAAATTTGAAACCAAGCGAACTGTGCTTGAAGATACCAAGCATTTGGCTACTATGAACTTCAATGATGAACAACCTCAAAAACTATGAGATGAGTTTGGAGGAACAAAAGAGTAATAAGAACAAAGCCATCTGTTTGTATACAGCTTCCAAAGGAAAATAGAATGTAGGAAATGATGTGAGTGATAGTGAGGATTTATCTCTTGTTGCTTATCAAAAGGATTACAATAATCTTGTCAAAAAGTTTAATAGAAACAAACTTTTTGCGTCTTCTTCTTCTGAGAAACGTGTGTCAAAATCTGTTGATCTTGCAAAAAATGATCCTAAAGCTCTTGAAAAAATCCAATGTTATGAATGCAAAGGGTGGGGTAATTACAAACATGAGTGTGTTAACACCTTAAGGAAGGCTGGAAAATTGTATTTTGTGAGCATGAGTGATGATGAGGATGAGGATGAACAGGCTAATGAATCCTCTGGGTACTCGACAAGTTATGTCTTTGTCCACTGTCATTAGTGAAAATGATCAGTGTTTGTTCAACAGTGATAGCAACAACTCACTGGACCAAACTGTTTATCTAGATTATGATGACTCTGACTGTGTGGATGAATTAAGTGCCAATTGTGTCACTGACTTTAACCTGAGATGCTTTCTAGGTTCTCTTGTGTCTGATGCAGAATACCCCCATGAAGAGGAAATTACTCAAGAACAGATGATTGGGGAACTAACAAAGATGTATGAAGAGCTGGTTGAGAAATTCAAACAGATGAAGAGATCTGTGAAACCACTGGAAAGAGAGAATTATCAGTTGAAAGAGACTATTGTTCACTTGGAGATTGCACTTACCAGGAGAGAAACAAATGTTGAAAAACTTCTTACAAAATTGCACAAGGCTAAATCAATCATTGCTAAATGGAACTCGAGTTCTTCCAAGCTCAGTGAGGTAATTGATCAAGGTAACGAAGGAACAACTGGTTTAGGGTATCAAAACCTAACTTGTGATGCTACTGTTGATATTGATTGTACCAAAGACAAGATAAAAACCTTTAGTTTCCTAAAAGATGCTCCTATTTTTTTTAAAAGAAAATGATGGCAAGGTCAAAACTCACAAGAAAACCTTTGTCTGTCAATTCTGTTTGAAAACTGGGCATAAGAAACCTTTTTATTACCTTTACAAGAAGTCTTTGGTCAAAACTTAGAACCCAAACACTGAGGAGTGTTCATAAGGTGTTAAGAAAACTAAGAAAATTGGTGGAAAAGCTTCAAGTTCTAGAGTTTTGAATGTTAAAACAACTGTTGGGTCAACATCCTCTGAAAAGCCCAAGAAAAATACCAGAATGGTTTGGAAACAAAAAAATGAGTTGGTCTGTCATATAGTTCTGTTTGTTGTCTCTTCTAACAATGCAGGATGATGGCTTGATAATGGCTCCAAGGACATGACTGATACCACAGATTCCATGGTTGATAATTCTCTTGAATCTATGTTTGAAGACCATGCTTCGTGTGCACAGGTTGATGAGCAGGTAACTGGATCAAACCTAAGCACTAGAAGTGTTGATGACACTGTTACTTCAACCCTTAACCTTGTTGACATCATAATCCATCATTTCTGTAAGGTTAAATCTTTTATTGAGTATGTCTTCGGCACTACAAATCCTGTTTTATGTTTTTTAAAAGAAAGAAATACTACTTCCTCTGAAGATAGTACTTACATTTGGACATGTGAGTTTTATAAATGCACAAGTGATGGTAAGTTTTCCCTAAGAAGAAACTTGGTATCATGGTTTAGTAGAAACCGAATTGATGTTTACATATCTATTGCTGAACTTAAATGTGTGGTCCCTAGTAGTTGTGTCACTCAATTGCCTTGTGTGAATTGCATGATAACTATTTTAGATGGCATGAGTGACAATGTCCTAATTCTTTGTGATTACCATAGTACCACCATCAGAAATCCTGCCAAACTCATAGGTATAAGGCTTCATCCCAGTAGTTACCTGAGTAGGGTACATGTTGTTGATACCCATCACACCGATTCCCAAAAACAACTTTGTAAGTCACTAGGGTGTGAGAGAATTTTTGGTCAAGAATCTCTCATTTTGTGTACTACTTGATTAGAAAGATTGATTGCACTGTTGACTTAACATCACAGTCCAGTAGTGTATATTTTTGTTTGTGATGTGTTTTCATGTTTATCTGTTTTTCTTTCTAGATAGTTGTTTTTGACAAAAGTTTCATGCATCTTGCTTGAAGAAGGGTACTTGGAAAGACTTTGAATCTTAATATTGGTGTTAGCACATTTCTTTCTCTCCTATGCCTTACTGCAGTTTTCTGTGTCATGGAAGCAAAAAAGATGGAAATAGAGCCAATGGAGGCCAATGCAAAAGAGCCCAATGTAGGCCAAATGGAAAAAGAGCCCAATGGAGGCATTTTTTTACTTTATTTGTTGGCAATCTCTGGGTTTACCTCATTTCCTTAATCTTTTGGAATTTTGACTCTCTAAGACTACATTGAGTCCTTTTTGGAAACTTAAACAGAGCCAAACACTTGCTTCTTGTTTTTAAAATTTTGCAGTCATGTGCTTATCTCTTCTCTTCTCTCCCTATGTGCTTTGGTTCAGTTAAAAGTTCAGTATTTCTAGGCCAAGTATTTCCTATTCAAGTGAGATACTGCATGTCTTAATTGTCTTTGTTTCTTTTACTTTTGAGTCAGGGTTTTTTTTTTTTTTTTTTTTTTTTTTTTTGAGTTGGTGGTTTTCCTGAGGGGGAGTGGGTATTTGCTTGTTTGCTTGTCAAGAACATCCATGATTAGGCTAAAGTCACCATTGATTCAACAATAGCTGCTTAAACTTTGGTTTGTCACTCGAATCATGATACTAAGAGTTTTTCAAAAGTAAGATTTTTAATCATTTGTGTGTTTGTGATTCTACTGTTGTCTCCAACTTTGTCTATTTTTAAGAAGAAAATCTTTTATTTATAGTACTGGAGATTTGTGCAATTGTTGATTTAACCTCAGATTTGACAAAGCCCAAAATCAAGCCATTTGCGTGTACCGGTTCCGAATTGGCACCTACCAAACAGGTGCAATGATTGCCTAAACTGTTACAACCTTGGGAACCGACACCTTTTCTTGATATCCTCAACCCTCTTTAAAAATCCAGTTACCAAAATCTCTCATCATTACCTACCAACATCCTTCTTTTCGAAACCATTCTTTCACACTCTATTCCTTTCCTCTTTCTAATCTCCACTCTGAGAAAACCAAAATCACCATGGAAAGCCTTGCACAAGCCGCTGAAATACTCGAAGCCACTTCTCCCTCCAAGCCTGTGGCTTTAATTGTCCCGTATTCCACCTCCTCAAGCTCGTCCCATGAAAAATCTGACAACCCTAAGGAGACTGTCAATCCAACGAAAACTGAGAGAGGCCACTGGGGAAGATCATTCTCATTTGAAGAGGAGAAAGTTGAATGTTGATAATGTTGATTCAACTCTGAATGAACCGGGTTCGTCAAACCCTAATTCTCAGAAAATTGGGGATACTCCAATGGAGGAAGCAACTCCACGCAAATTCAGAGGGAGAACATGAACAAGATGGTCAATTTACTGATGTGAGTGATGAATCTCTGGGGGATCTTAAAGCCAGAGCACTTAAAAGATAAGCTGCTGAAAAACAAAAGGCTAGAGAAGTCTTCTAGAAAAGAATTGAAGATGAGGTCTCAATGAAGAACAAGGGTCTGAGCAAGATAGTTCTCAGGCTGAAGAAGAAGAGAATGATGTGCCTGAGGAATTGCAGGAAGAAGAAGAGGATGAAGAGTCCAGAGATTCAGACTATGAGAACCTCAGGAACCAGATGATGCTATGTCTATTTATTCAACTATTGCACCAACTACTGATGCAATGGATGATTTATCTGAGGTATCTCCTCCACACTCTCCTTACTCTTCTTTTGATGAAGTTGCTCACAGTGATGTCTTCTTTACTTAAAAAATTGCCGACTCCTGGTCTTCATTTAATCACAGACCTATTTTGGTTGAGAAATTTATTGTGGAAAGTAGTTTCAAATAGTATAAACTGTATGAGTTTTTGAATCAAAGGGGTTTTATTGGAACTGTGGAAGGGCTTGATCCTTTTGTACCCACTGTGATTCGTGAGTTCTACTGCAATCTATCTCCTCACTTTGCTGTATCTGGTTCACCCAAGCTTGGTAAAGCATATATGCGAGGTTATATTTATGAGTTTTCTCCAGAAAAGCTTAATGATTTCTTGGGAACACCCAATGTTGAAGAAACAAATCTGGAAGTTAGCATGGATGAAGTTGTTCAGGTGATAACTGGTACCACAAGAGTTCTGTGGCGTTCAAATTTCCCAGCCAAACTCCTTACAGCTATGATGGCTGTTTTGTTTCGAGTTTGCATTCACAACTGGATCCATACTACCAACAGTAATCATGTGTCTTCCAGTGTTGCTGTGTTGTTGTATAAGCTCAAAATGGGTCTAAATGTCAATTTAGGACATAGAATCTTTGACCATTTGGGAAATTTCTCAAGCAAAGGTGAAGTTGGCAACCTTATGTATCCTTCATTGATGTATGGTTATCTAATTGATGAAGGCTTTACTAAGGAAGCAAATGAGGTTACAATGAAGAAGTTTAAAGGGATCAAGGTTACTCATCAGGTTCTTACCACAGATAGGGTTCAAGATCTTCCTTGGCAGGCACAGACACCTCCTATTCTAGCTCCACCTGTAGGAGTTGCTCCAACTGTTACTTCAACAGTGCTTTTTCCTCATCTTCCCCATCCACTTAAATCAGTTTGAGCAAACAGTGGTGGATCAGATCCAGGCTTTGGATGTCAGCATTCAGGGTATGTTTGATCAGTGCAAAATTCTGGTTGATTTGCTTTCATCACAACAAGGGGGAGAAAATGAAGGTGGTGAAGCTGAAGCTGTTGCTGGAGAAGAAGATATTGCTGAAGAAGAAGGCACAGAAGATCAAGAGGAAGAAAACCAAGAAGATTGATGTGTTATGATATTCTATTGGTCTGTACTAAGATATTTTTTATCTGTTTTTTAACTTGTTTCTCTAGAGTGTTTCATGATCAAACTGTTGGATCTTCTGTTAAGGGGGAGTTATTTACTTTGATCTGTTATTCCTTATGGTTGTTTGTCTAATTAGGTGTTGTGAAGAAAGGCAATAAGGTGGAGATTAAAAGTTCACTGTTTTTGTACAGTGTTACATTAACAGTTAACTTAATAACTCCTTTTGTTTTGTTACAGGGTATTATGGTAATATTGCCTTCTTCACTAATCTTTAACCTAGTTCGACAGTTGTAGTTTCTTGTGTTAACATGTCGAAGATTTCAGAGATTTGGAAGAAACAAAGGAGTCTTGCTTAACTTGGTGTATTTAAGGAAAGAGATCAAAGATTGGATTCTTTAAAGACAATATATTGGACTGGACGCTTGAAGATTTGATAAACATGGAAAGTAAAATCTGGAAGATCTGTCCTTGGTTAAAGAACGATGCTATATATACAAGGTCAAGGACGGCTTCAAAGTAACAAGGCAAGAGTGATCATTTTGCAAGACATTATTGAAGTTACTTTGTGTTTACTAGACTTTGCAGTTGTAGTTTGATAGAGAGAGTTTCTCGATCATCTAGGTTTGACTAGATCTGTAACTATAGAATAGGTAGCACTATTCTACTTAGTTTGGTTTTTGCAGTTCCAGGTTTCAAACTGTGGAAACTTGAATATTGTTTTGATAAATTCACTTAATCAATATAATGGATATTTGCCTTTGGCTCGGCTGGTATATTATACCAGCTAAGAAAAATAACTCTGAGTTCTATAGTTTATTTTCGCTGTGTATCGTTTTTCTGTTTGAGTCACTGTTACATTAACAATTATATCAACATTGGTATATACTGTGGTGTGAGTGCAGTTTAGTACAAGTCTGGGTCCTTACGTTCTTTTAGAGTTCGAACAACTTCAATTATGGAGCTTCAATCTGGGTCTGAATCGTTCCATTTGGGTGCGATTTAGAATTCATTCATGGAGAAATTTTTCAAAAAAAATTGAAGCTTCATTTTCATCTCCATTAATGGAGGAATGATGCTTTGTATTGGTTTATCAAGAAAGAAGATTAAAAGATTTCATGTGAAATTTGTTTTTGGTTGAAGATGAATAGGAAAAAAGAAATATGGGTTTATTTGAGTATGAAATAAATAAGCCAAATCATTTTCCTGAATATCCATGTCACTAATTGTCCGCCATGTAGGACATTTGGGTTGACTTTGGGCTAAAATGTAATTGATTTATGAAAGTCCTATGGTGTTATTGTTGAATACGAAGGGACGAAATTGTTATTACCAACATTATTAGAGGGACTTACAGTAATTTTACCTTTTTTCTAACATAATATTTTTATGAACCAGACAAGTTTTATGCCATACAAATCCATTGAAGATACTAATTCCAAAGTCTTGAGAAAGGGTAAGAACGATACCTAAAAGATGGTCTTCGAGAGATCCTAAAGACATATATTCATACACCAAAAGTCTCTGCTCTCCATCAGCACAATACCCGATTAGATTCACTAGATGATGGTCGTGTAAGAGACTCAACATCAAAACCTCTACAAGAAATTCTCTGTTTCCTTGTAGCCCATTGCGGTCCAGTTGTTTAACAGCCACAACCTGAACACAAACAACCACATGATCTGCTTCAATCAACAAAAAAATAAGGGGAATAAATTAAGTTCATTCAACTAGTAGTTGAAAAGATCTTAATTGTGACAATATAATTATTACCTGGCCAGATTTCTCAAGGAAGCCTTTGTATACACGACCAAATCCACCTTCACCTAGCAGACATTCTTGCCTGAAATTCTTTGTTGCCGATGCAAGCTCCCTGAACGTAAACGTTTGGGCAGCAATATTGTTATCACCTTTTTGGCATTGGTTAGGCCTATTCAGTTTACCTCCTGGTGCTAAAGACCAACATTAAGAAAAAAAATGCATCATTGTCTATTTCTTCTCCTAAATAAAATAACAAAAAAATCCATCTACATTAATTCAGACATGGTGCATGTAAACAACCTGTTCGCATATGTGATGTCTGAGCCGAAGGCTGGTGGTATTGTGGCTGACACATCGGTTCCTTATGCGAGCTGGAATGTGGCAGTTGTCCCTTTCCCTTGCTAATAAGCATCTTTGATGCTCTCCTGTCCTTAGATGAGAAGCATGAAAAAATACCCATTTTTTTCACCCTTGAATCCTTGTATTCTAACAGGATTATGATAATGCAATGTATTGTCTTTTCTGTTCAAGATCAAGATTATCACAATGTTGATTTCTTGATCCTATATGTAGCATTCAATGATGAACCCGACATAAATGAAGAATCTATTAGATGGGATTATTTACTAAATTAAGATGAAGAATTCTTCAAAGGCAAATGGTAAATACCATTAGGCAAAAATGATTAAAATGAGTTGGAATATTTTATAGTAGCCAGCCTGATTATTGCAAGATGCCAAGAATTAGCTACTATTTTTATTTATTTCAAATCTTTTTGAGGAAATGTGAGAATGATGAAAAGATCCTACACATATTGTGTGTTTTTTTGCTTATACAAATATGAGAAAGAAGGAAGAAGAATCATAACAAATTGAGAAAAATGCGGTATTTGTTTGTTTTCTTCTTTCTCCATGAATATAGACCTATTTAGAATTGGCCTTCACGGACAATTTGCAAATAAAGTTGCGTAATGGAAGATTTGCCAAACTTAGTGAATTTTGATTCTAATTGTATTGTCCCGTTGGTTCAATCACTTCTAGCAAAATGGGGGAATATGCAGACAAAATTAAAGCTATATGTGAGCTTGACAATTTAACGCAATCAATTAATACTCGTTTAGAGTTTGTCTTCATTATTACTCAACAAACCAACTCGATTCTAAGTCAGCAATATACTTCATTAGTCCCGGTAAAAACTTTTCATCTTGCTATTTTAGTTGTACCAAACAAAACTTATCATTTCCATTTTTGGTAATGGGACTATCTACCTTACTTAACCAATACCCTCACAATACATTCTTATTTACAACTTTACCAGCTCACTCTTGTTTGATGATTAGCTTCAACACCGGAAATACACATGACACTGAAATTCACAACCAAACATCTTATTATACAAGAGGAGTTTTTAATGGCACTTTAGCATTTACTCCCTCTGCCCCGGTTCGTTAGGTCACGTTCTTTTCGGCATTGTTTTTAAGAAAATAAATAGTATTGATACGAAAATATATCCAATCCGTCATAGACGCCTTCGGAGCATATACTAAGGCGTACTAAGCTGTCAAGATCAATTACAAGAGGTCCGACCCAATATCCCTCCAAAGTCAACCTCTCTGTAACAAGCACTGGGAACCTTGGCCTTAAGGACAGGTAGTCCGACTCCACTCATGGTCCGAGATCATTATGGTCCGATTCGAACACTGCTATGGCTCATTTGATTTGGACATACGACCCTAACCTCATAAGGAACCAAGTGAACTGGCACCAAGGGAGAATGTACGGTCTGAAGCTAGCAAGGTCCGAACCAAGTTACTTTTGAAGCTTGACTGGGATATCATACACTTAAGGGAATCCCGTTCGGACCATTGCTCCGAACCTGCACTTTCGGACGAAGGTCCAGAACGGACATCAACTGTCTCAACTCTCTCAAGAAAGACTAAACTGCCCCTGAAAGCCTAAAAGGGAAATGTATTAAGTCTTCCTTGTTGGCACAATCTGAGCCTTACACTTGGCATGATCTAGTGAAGCTCTTCCATTTTGGGAGAACTCTATAAATATGGCACAGATTCCCATGTAAACGGTAAGTCATCATTACGAACTAATCCCGATCACTATACAGAGCAGATCTTCAATTTCTCTCAAGTAAAGTCCTTACCCGGTTTGACACTTAGCAAACTAGGTCTACGATTCTAACCCCCCCCCCCCCCAAAGTTACTTGTGCAAGTTCTTACCCATTGGTACTTTGGAGTGCTTTGGACGTTCTATAGTGATTTAGACTTAGAGATTTAGGAAGAACTTATTAAGTGTTTGGGGGACTTTACCCTCAACATTTTGGCGCCATCTGTGGGAACCTTTACAAAAAATTTCATAGCTCTATAAGCAATGGCAAGACCAAGAAAATCAGCGAGAACCGCTACTACTGCGGTAGGAAATCCTGCTCCTAGGCAGAGAGGGAGACCTCCCACTAGGAGAGGACGAATGGAGAGTGGCGCATCTAGGAATGCGAATGAATATCCAAGTGATGGTAATACTGCTAGTGTCTCTTCAGAGGAGGAAAGAGTCGCTGATTTACCAACGAGAACCCAAGGACTTGGAGTGGCAATCCTAGGAGTGGGAGGACAAGTTCCTCCAACAGGATGGTCCTCCACCAGTAAGGAACTTTACTCTTCCAAATGGCCAGATCATTTGTCCAAGCGAGTTTTGGATGAATGAGAACCATTTTGGCCTCTTACTCACTACTATCCAAGGATGCTTTGGTTCTAACAACGTTCAGCCTACTCAACCCACTCCACCCTTGGCGATTCCCAGGCAAGTTGAGCCCACTCAATCTATAAATGAGCATTGTCCAGTTCTGGAAAGAATAGGTGAACAAGCTCGGCCAGAGGACCTGTAAAACCTTGTCAACAGAAGAGTCACTGCATCTCAAGGACAGTGAGAAAGAAGCCCAAGTCAGACCAAGAGTGAATGACGCTGGTCCTAGTCGCCATACGGCTCATCAACCAAGAGCGAGAGATCACATGGCCGAAAGTATCCCTGTGGTTCCAGTTGACGATCTCCCTCCTGATCTGGCAATCAACCCTAGAACTGGTGAGAGGCTCACCGCTGAAGAGATCTACATCCAGCAGAAAGCTTTGGAGACTCAGATCGCCAGTCTAGGCAAAATGGTGAAAGCTCATGAGAAAGTAATGATAAGAGCTCCAAACCCATTGAGTGATAAGATAAGAAGGGAGAGAAAGCGTCCTGACTCCAACATCCCCAACCTTGAACATTACTACGGGGATACTTGTCCTGTTGGCCATCTAACTAGGTATGAGAGTAAGATGGAATCTAATGGATTGAATGACAACATGAAGACTCTCACTTTCTCAACCACTCTTTTCGGAGAAGCGATGGATTGGTGGATAGCCCTACCAAATGGTTCCATCAAGATCTATGCAGATATCACCTCTCTCTTTCTGAAAAGATTTGAGAAAGAAAAGAAGAGGAAAAGGTCAGTGGAGCATTTGGCGGGAGTCATTCAAAAGGACAATGAGGATCTTAGAACCTTTCTTGACCGTTTCAACGCTGAAGTACGCCAGGTTGAATCCCATAGCATCAAAGAATGGGTCCGACACCTATATGCTAACACCTAGAATGATGATCTTAGAAAGAAGCTCTCCAATGAAGAAATCACGACTGAAAAGTACCTGGAGGATATTTGTGAGGGAGTCTTGTACGGTGAAGAGTATCGAAGAAATGTTCCAGTACAGGACTAAGAAAGGTAAAGAGCCAATGAGACAAGATCCTGCGCCTCGTTCTGGGAAGTTTGATCAAAGAAAGGATTTCAAAGATAAGAGGGAACTCCGGAGGGAGAGTGTTAGGAATATCTGTTAGTATTTTGATCACTCATCACATGTTCTTATCTTAGCCAGAAAGGTGATTAAGTGCTCTTGGTTCACTTGAACATTGTAAAAGAGGAAATCACTGAGTATAATTAGTCTAGTAAATCTTGTATTAGGATTATAGGTCTCTGAGTGTAATTTTTATTTCAAGAAGACCATGAAGATCAATCCTAGCAATGGAGCTTTTCTGAAGATTAGAAGACTGAAGATTGCACAAGGTTTATGAAGACACAAAGATTTAGTCTAACTCAGAAAGACTATGTCCTAACTCCTTTCTTAAGTATGTTAACTTATTTTCGGGATATGATTCTAGACATATGACATCATGAGTATGGAGCATGCAAGCCATCAGAAAGGCTCATGTATCCGTTGAGACTAAAGGACAATGAACAGTACTATGCATTAAATGCATCGCGTAATGTCTTTAAAGCATTCCTCTCGAAAATGAGATAGTGACTTACAGTACATAGTTCAAGTTATAAACGGATATAATTTGATAGAGAGCACAACGGATACAATTCAAACGCCTCTCAAATTTATCTATATATATCACACACTTAGATGCTTGAAGAACATACCTTAGAACGCTCTATCTTGCAAACTTACCATCAAGCAAAGTATTCTCTCAAGCACTCTACTACCCTTTCTGAAAGCTTTCTGTTGCTTGAAGAATCACTAGTAGTTCTAAGTTGTCCTGAACCTTAACAAGAGATTGTTATTCGTGAAAGAGTTGAACTATCAGATACCATTTCTGAAGATCATTCTCCAGAACGGACACCAATTACTTGGGTCAGTAAAGAGCAGACTGTCATCCACTGAACAAGTGTATTAAGTAGTCTTGTTCTATTAGGCTCTCTGAAAACATAACTGAAAAGTTATACGAGATTCCTCTCTGACAAACCTTATAACCAACACCATCAAGGCGTGGAGTAGAGGAAGTACTTGATTTGGGAAATCAGGGAATAACTCCAAGGTTATCTGAGTAGAGGAAGTACTTAGCTCTAGGAGCTGGGGAATAACTCAGGGGGAACATTTGGTTGGGAACCATTTGTTTAGGAATCTTAGAATAGGATTATTGTAATGTGAACTCAATTATCTGTTCTAGTGAATTCTATGTCTCAGAAAGACCGAAGTGGATTAGTTGGAGGATTACGCCACCTCCAGATACCACTATACTTGCTGTGTTATTTACCTTTCTGTATTTACATTTCAGCAAAGCACACACACACTTACTTATTGTTTCTGCACTTACCTATCTTAAAGTCCTCCACGCTCTGAATTTAAGTATCAGAAACCCCCAGGTTTCTGAGAAACTGTGTTTATCGACAAAAGTTTTAAAAGACTATTCACCCCCCCCCCCCCTCTAGTCTTTTACTTTGCCGTTATCTAGACCAACAAGTGGTATTAGAGCAGGAGGTTCACAAGCCTTGTGCACTGAACCTAGATCCCCAGATAGGTGAAGGAACTTTGTCCCTTTCTGAGGACTATATAATTTGTTTGTTAAGTGTGCAGGTATGTCTCTGAGTGATGCACCCGTTCTGAAGCCAGAAAACTCCGAGAAATGGAAGAACAACATGATGCTCCATCTGGAGGCCATTAGTGATGAGATGATCTATGTCATCAATGAAGGGCCTATCAAAATCAGACAACTGAAACAAGTTACTGAGGTGTCTAATGGAAGAAAAGCCTCAGACAAGGAAGATGGAAGCGAGGATATGGTTGCTCGTGATAGTGGTCATGTTGCTCGTGGAAACATTATTTATGAAGACAAGCCAAGAGAGCTCTGGACATCTGAAGATGCCAAGAGACACAGATTGGATGGTCAAGCTCGTAATATAATCATCAGATCGACACCTGAGCACATACAGTGTAAACTGTGGGGTGCTAAAACGACGAAAGTTGCCTGGCAATTGATTGAAGAAATCAGGCGAACCGAAAACCAAAGAAAACAAGTTCAAAGTTCTTAAATTGAAGTTCCAAAACTTCAAACAAGGTCCCACTGAAACTCTGGAAGAACTTGATTTCAGATTTACTACTCTTATGAGTGATATAGCTGCACTTGGTGAAAGCAATAGATACTCCCAGTCAGAAAAGATTAAGACTATTGTCAGAAGTCTCAATCACAACTGGGAACACACTAAGTTCTTTTATTTCAATCAAGGGATGCCAAATATTACTCCAGTAGAGCTCTTCTCTCATCTTGCTACTGTAGACTATGAGACAACTCAGAGTGAACAAACAGCTGAAAAGTTGCAAAGTGTTGCTCTAGTTTCGCAAGGTACTTCTGAAAAGAAAGATACCAAAGAAGCATCTGAAGAAAATGCTCTTGCAGTAAGACACATGAAGAAATTTGTGAGTCAAGAGATTGAGAGAAGAAAAGATAAAGAAAAGCTGAAAAAGCATCTTGGCCCAAACTATCATCAGTACAAGAACATACAAGTGAACAACTCTCTGAACACCCCATTCGTAAAGGTGTTAGATCTTGAAGTCACAGAAATAGGAAATGATATCTGCTTCTATTGTCAAAAGCCTGGTCACTTCAAGAGAGATTGTCCTGCTTTAAACAAGCTCAATACAGGTGACAAGAAGGACAGAAGAAATTTCAAGAGAAATCAAAGGGCCTTACTGATTGAAGAATGGAAGAAGATTCAAATTCAACTTGATGCTCTAGACTTTGAGACAGATTCTGAAGATGGAGATTCAGATGACTCAAACCTACCATCACCAGAATTGTGTAGAATCACCCACGATGTAATTGACTTCAGCCTTAAGAAGAAAGAAATGTGTGGAGTTGCTGAGATTGCTGGTCCAGACATCTCCAACATTGAAATGTGTCTTATGGCTGATGAGGTAACTAACAATTCACAATTTCTGTACTATGAGAGTGATGATGGAATTGAGGATCTGGAGTTGGTCAAGAGTGAATTGGATCGTTATGAGAAAGAATTTCTGGAAGAACAATCCAAAACCAGAATTCTACAGGAAAGCAAAGAAACTCTTGAAAAAGAGGTTTCTGAGCTAACCAGAGTATCTGAGAACAAGAACGCTGAAATAGCCTTTCTGAAATCTCAGATATCTGAGAATGAAAATTCTCACAAACTAGCCTTGGATGAACTTACTAAGAAAATGATGAAGCTGCTTTCTGAGAATGAAGAACTCAGAAAGAAAGAGCTATCCTTCCAATCTTATGCAAAGGCTAGTGACACTCTCACTGAGGTTCAATCCTATCTGAGAGATCCCTCTGAGAAAGGTGGACTTGGACTTGATGAACAATCGAGTAATTCATCTCCTCTGAAGAAGAGTGATGAAAGGTTGACCTTTGTAAAAAGTCAGAATGGTTCTTCAACCACCTATAGCATTGGTCGGTCGAAAGCTAGGGTAGTTGACAAAGGAAAAGGAGTAGCAACCTGGACTTTGAAAGAACAACAAGTTCAAAAGAAACTTGCGGATAAGGTTTCGAAAAGAAACATAACCCCGGACTTGTAACCATCCACGATTGCTACAGATTAGGAAAGGAAGAATTCTTGGAATAGGCAAATTCTCTCGTACCATTTATGAAAATAAAGATGGTGCGAGAAACTAGTAAGGGTTCAAGAACGATTCAGAAAGCCAAAGGTGTTCGAAATGGCATTGGCTATCGTATACTCTTTGAAAAGTGCTTCCAACAATATAAGGAAGGACAAGAACAATGGCGCAAGGTCGATATTACGCGTCATGATAGAAGTGGAAGAAATCTCAAGCCACTGAAAACTGAATGCCGAGCTAGAAGGAACTGGCGGAAAAGGCTAAGTTCTTTGAAAAGCAATCCCGAAACCTGTGGTCCGTAAAGCACCAAAAGGAACACCTAGAAACACCACAAAAAGGAAAATTGAGATCAAAATTACTGATTTTATTGCATCTCCTTCTGATCAAGTTAGACAAAGACAAACTCCCAAGAAATTCACTAAAATGTGGATTCCTACTGGAAGAATGTTTAGTCTAAATGGTTCTATCTCTGAAGCAAGAACCTAACTCCTGTTTCCTGTATTGCAGAACGCCTCTTGGACTAAGGCTCAATGGCTATTTGATAGTGGGTGCGGAAAGCACATGACATGAGACAAAGCAAATCTGGTCAACTACAAAGCTTGCAACAATGGACCAGACATCAGATTTGCTGGAGGAGAATTAAATCCCTCTCTGGGATTTGGCAACGTCAAATTAGGATCATTAACAATCACTGACGTATTACATGTTAAGGGTTTGAAATATAATCTATTTAGCATGAGCCAGTTTGCGAATAAAGTTCTTGTGAAATTCAAAGCAAAGTATTGCAAACTTATTGACAATGAGTCAAGCGATGCATCTTGGTTGCTTTCGGAAAGCGATCTTTATATGTTGCCGATCGGGCATCTGCCACAATCAAGAATGTCTCATGGTGAGTCAATCAGTCACATGTAAGAGCACTAGTTGGCACAAAAGAATGAGTCACTTGAATTTCGAGTCAACAAACTTGCAAGAAAGAGTTAGTGGTGGCCTTCCTAAACATCTTTCGTAAAGGATGGTATCTGCTTTGTCGGATGGGGAAACAATCTAAGATCTCTTTCAAGTCCAAAATCAGACACTCTAGTGTTAGACCACTGCAACTATTAAACATGGATCTTTTTGAATCATCTGTAACTAGTTATGCAGGAAAGAAGTATGGTCTTGTTGTTGTAGATGACTTCTCAAGATTCACTTGGGTTGTCTTTCTGAAGCACAAATCTGATGCAAGGGTGGAGATACCAAACTTGCTGAATAAGCTTGAAGTCATGAAAAATGACAAGGTATCTGCAATCGTATTGCACCATGGTACCGAAGTTTGTCAACCAAAGACATTAAGGAGTTTTATCGAAGAAGGTATACAACACCAACTTTCCTTTGTAAGAACACCACAACAAAATGGTGTTGCAGAAAGGAAAAATAGAAAACTTAAAGAAGCAGCAAGGACAATGCTAGCTGACACTGAGATAAGTGAAGTTTATTGGGTTGAAACTGTAAACACAGCATGCTACACTCAGAACAGATGTTTGATAAACAAACACCAACAAGACCCCTTATGAACTCTTGGTTGGTAGACCCCCTAATATCAAACATCTAAAAGTATTTGGTTGTAGATGTTTTGTTCTTAACAATGGAAAAGAGTATCTAAGAACATTTCAACCAAAGGCAGATGAAGGTGTGTTTCTTGGTTATTCTATGAATAGCAAAGCATACAGAGTTTACAACAAAAGAACAAAGAAGATTGAAGAATCAGTTCATGTTGTATTCTATGAAGGAAGCAAGAAAACACCCCTTGCTGATGAACTCTCAGAAAGGTTCAAGGAACTAATGATAAAGGATTCTGAAGAGGAACTCTCAGAAAGGAAAAACATCATTGTGGAAAGAGAGGATGACTCTGACGAAGAAAAGCATGAAATGCCTAGTAACAACCAGATGATTCTCAGACATGATGAAGAATTTCCTACGAGAATCCCAGAAATGGAAACTGAAGATGTTCATCAGAGAACTAATTCTGGAAATGACCTCCCTAACAGGCATGTCCCAGAAAGTGTCAGACATTCACCGCCCTTCTGAGGTGCAAAATGTCACAGATACTGAAGAAGTATCAAGTCATAATCATAGTGATTCACATTCAGATCACATAGATGTTGACCCTACTAGCCCTAAACCCATGATGAGATGGATCAAGGATCATCCTGCAAAAGATGTAATTGGACCAATCAATCAAGGTGTTAGGACTAGGAGAGCAATAGCTGAAAATGCTAATTCTCTCTTTGGATGTTTTATCTCAAATATTGAACCAAAAACTATAGAAGAAGCATTAAGAGACCAAGACTGGATCTCTGCAATGCAAGAAGAGTTCGATCAGTTTAAAAGAAACAAAGTGTGGAAACTAGTTCCATTTGTAGAAGGATTATCTGTGATTGGAACTAAGTGGGTTTTCAGAAACAAGATGAATGAATCTGGTGAAATAACCAGAAACAAAGTAAGGTTGGTTGCCAAGGGATTCACCCAGACTGAAGGTTTAGATTTTGATCAGTTATATGCACCTGTTGCCAGATTGGATGCAATAAGACTCTTTCTAGCCTTTGCAGCTCATAAAGACTTTAAAGTTTATCAGATGGATGTCAAAAGTGCATTCTTGAATGGTGAACTTGCTGAGGAAGTCTATGTTGAACTACCACCTGGTTTTGAAGTTTCCTCAGAAAGTAGAATGGTCTATAAGCTACAAAAAGCTCTTTATGGACTGAAACAGGCTCCAAGAGCTCTTTGTGGTTTCAAGAAAGGTGAAGTTGATAAAACTTTATTTACTTTAAACCATGATGGGAAACTACTCTTAGTTCAAGTATATGTTGATGACATCATATTTGGATCTAAGGACAAGCAACTTTGTGATGACTTTGCAAATCTCATGAAAAGTAAGTTTGAGATGAGCATGATGGGATAATTGAACTATTTCCTAGGATTGCAAGTCAAGCAACTCAATGATGGAATATTCATTAGTCAGACAAAGTATGCAAAAGACATGCTCACAAAGTTCAAACTTAAGCCTTCTGAAAAGAATGCTAAGATACCTATGAGCATAGGAACCAAGATGACCTATACTGAATCAGATAAGAGTGTTGATGAACACAAGTATAGGAAATTGATAGGTTCACTACTTTACCTTCGCAGCAATCGATATTCAATATGCGGTTGGGTGTGCTAGATGTCAAACAAATCCAATGCAATCACACTACAACATTGCGATGAAAATATTAAGGTATGTACAAGGTACATAAGTTGTCGGTTTGTGGTATCCTAAAGAAAGTGGATTGAGTTTGGTGGTTACTCGGATGTCGATTATCTTTGGATCAATGCTTGATAGGAAAAGTACCTCGTGAACTTGTGGGTTTACGAACTAGACTTATCTCATGGTTTAGCAAGAAACAAAACTCAATTGCAACTTCTACCATAGAGGCTGAATATATTGCTGCTGGTTGTTGTGCAATACAAATTCTGTGGATTCAACAACAACTCAGAGACTATGGACTCAATGAAGAGGAAACTCCCATTTTCTGTGATAACACAAGTTCTATTGCAATCACACAGAACCCCAAATTCCATGCCAGAACAAAGCACATTGATGTTAGACACCACTTCATCAGAGACCATGTTGAGAAAGGCAATATAGAGATACTCAAGATTGGCATAGAAGACCAACTTGCAGATATCTTCACTAAGCCCTTACAAGAAAGCCGGTTCTTGACCTTAAGACATAATCTTGGATTAATGGAGTTGCCTAAGGACTGAAAAATTGTCCTGAATCTCTAAAGACTGAATAAGTGAGTAGGCCTCTGAGAACAGGTTCTCAGAAAGCCAAGTTGATAAGAAGTGTTGCAAAGGTTTCTGAGTAGCAACACTCAGAAAGCCAAAACATTTCTGGAACAGGTATCCAGAAAGGCAAAGGTCGGTACACACTTAATAAGTAAATAAAACTAGAACTTACTTACTGAGAGTGGATCAAATACATTCAAACAACTGAAGCTTCTGACACTTGAATTCAGAAAGCTATGTAGTCATAAAGAGAAATGGACACACAAAGCCCAAAAGGTATAAGTTCTGAAAGTCAAACACGTGCAATGTCTTGTATTTTTACCATTTTCATGATAAACAATATATAGATAAGGACTTGACACTCAGAATGATAAGCTCAAACGATTAAGTGTTCCTACTCTTTACTAAGTGACACAATGAATGTAGCATATTAAAAATCCATCAAGTCGGCACATTACCATTTGTTGATTGATATCATTACAAGATATTCAATATAAGCCCTTGATGAATAAACGTTTGATCTCAACGGTTGAGATTAAAACAAAGCAAGTAATGTCTATTGAGAAATGCAGACATGGCCCACTACGCATTTAATGAAGTACAAAGGACGTGCCACGCCTATGCAGATGCAAAGACATGCATTCATATTCAGCTATATGTATGTTGTATCTATGTACATTTTGTTTGCTATATATATAGGATTTGGGCAAAAGACAAACACTTTTACCAATTCCGAAATTTCAAACTTGCATCAAAACAGCAAAATCTCTCAAGATTTCTGCAAAACCCCTCTGCAAAACTCAACTTCTTTTGCTTAGTCTTCTGAAAAGATAGACTAATCTCGATTAATTGTGCAATATTCATCTGAAAAACACTCACTCTAAACTCTATATAAGAGATGGCACCCAAGAAGATGACCACCAAGAACCCTAAGGCAACATCCTCTGCTCCTGCTGAAAAGCAAGGAGGAAAGGAACTTAAGATGTTGAATAAATGCCTTCTGGGAAAGTTTACCCCATCAGACTAGAACCCTAAACACAAAATGAATTGGGGAGCCTTTCTAGTAAAGAGATATGTACCAGCAGTTATATCTTCAAAACCAGAAAGGAAACTGATATTGGGAATGTTGAAGAATTCCCATATCTACAAGCTTCGATCTGCTGCACCCAGTGGACTATCCACACTGGATGTACTGGAGTTCTATAACAACTCCAAAATCTTCACAAAAGTTGTGAATGATGAAGAAGAAAAATACATGCAGACTGAAGTCCAAGGATAAGAAATTGTTCTAGACTGCAAGACTTTCTGCAAGATATTCCGATTGAAAAATCGAGGAACATTTGAAGACATCAACATCAAGGACGCTTCCATGATTCAAGGCGTCAAAGAGCTATTTGAAGCAATCCAGTTAGAAAATGCAAAGGTTGCCAGAGACTTTGTTCTGAAGGCCATCAGAACTAGTCATCTCCAGAAACACTGGAGTACTTTAGCTCTTATTCTGGTCCATTGCTTTGATGGCAACAAAGGTGGAGTAGACCAGATAAGCATGGAGAGATGGATGATGATGCATCTTCTGAACAATAAGCATGAAGGGCAGGAAACCCACTTCAATTAGGGGAAGTACACCTTCAACAAATTTCTTGGACACATTGAGGAATTTGAGCCCAAAATCATCAATGGCTTTGCTGAGCCAAAGGCCAATATGCACTTTGGTCTCAGGATCTGTTACATTCTGGAAACAATGGGAATCACTCTCAGAGAGGCAGAAATCGATCCCAACTCCCTTTTCGGACACGCTTTTGAAGAAAAGGAGAAACTTCTTCTTGAGAATGCACTCGGAAAGCGTAGAAGAAGAAATCGCTGCAAAGAAGGTGAGGAGGTCTCTGAGCAAGTCAAAGCTAAACCTCCAGTTGCCAAGAGAAAGAGGACTCATAGCAAAAGAGCCTCCAAGTCCCTAATCATACAAGAGGCACAACCTTCTGGAGACAAGGTCTCAGAAGATGTTGGACGCTCAGAAAGGCAAATCCAGAATGCCCCAAGAGTCCTGAACCAGAATGCTCCAGAACTTTCCAGAGATGATAGAAATATCATAGATGGGTCTGCACCAACACAGAATAGTGATTCTGAGGATGATGAAGTACTTGCAAAAGTACTCAAAAGGTTCAAGTATGAGACCCATGGAGGAGCTTCAAGCTCCTCTTCGAAAGACAAGAGCCCCTATGCCCAAAGGAAGAAGAAGGCTGGGTGAGGAAGATAGAATGATGGAAGATGTTTCCATTGCTTCCACATTCACAATGCCAAGACTTAATATTCAAGAAAACCCATTCTTGAACAGTTCCTCAACCTTCCGAGAGAGCTCAACTCTCGAGAAGGGATCAAACCGAGATGGAGACTCGAGAATCTGCAGAGGAGATCAATAATGAGCACAGAGAGACTGTGGAATCACCACAAGTTCAAAAGATCAATGATCAGCCTGACTCTATTCAGGTAACAAAGATAGTTTGTATCTAACATGTCAACATAATTGTATGTTAACTTGTTACTCATAAGTCAGATTTGTTACAGCCAACTTGAGACACACTTTCGTGGGAAGAAAACATCCACCCCCTTGAATCAAGAAAAGGTTCCTCCAACCTCAGAACATCAAGAAGAGCCTGTCCCACAGGTAGTAAAAGTTATCTCTGAACAAGAAATAACTAACTAAAATTGCTCTTATGTTCTAATATTCTTAATGCCTCTTCTTAGGCTCCAACTGAGGAAGTAGTGGTGGTGGAACCAACACCCCAAAACCTAGAGATTCCAGAAGCTGAAAAACTTTCTGAGGAAGTATTTACTGAGCCTTCTGCTGCGAAGGTAAATAATCAGTAATAGTCTTCTTCAACGAATGCTCTTGAAAACCCACTACTAAAATCTCTTATGTTTGTTCTTACAGGCTCAGTCAGAAGAACAATTGGATGGAGAAACAGCTGTGTCATCTCCTCCAAAAGAAACTAAAACTGCTGAACAAGCAGTATCTGCAGAAAAGGTGCCAGAAACCCCCAAGGTTTCTGAGGAACATGCTACTGAGCTTCCTCACTTGGAAGTAAGTGAAGTCTCAGAAAGCACTTTTCCACCTATCTTTTCTGTTAAAAGTTTCTAAACATGTTTGATTTTAACTCGTGTTCAAGCGTAAAGAAAGGTTGATGAGGATAAAACTTCTCCTCACACCAAAGTATCTGAGGCCTCTGTGCCCAAGCAAGCAAAAATCAAGCAGATGAGCCTAGTGTTTCTACATTGTATGCTCGTAAAGCCCACTTCACATGATACTAACACAAGTGGTTTGAACAAAACTAACTTGAACACTTTCTTTCAGGCTCAAAGTCTAGTGCCAGTTGATTTACTCAAGGCCTTCCAGAAGCACACCTTAAAGAAACATCTCAAGTGCTTGACAATGACGTAAACTCGAAAGGTGACCTTTCTGACGTAGCCAGAGTAATCGACGTCCCAGAAAAGAGAGCAATTGCCCTAAATCTGGAGGATTATATCCATGCATTGTTCCCTACAGAGTCCTACTCATTTTCCACTCAAATGCATGAAGACTTCATTCATGAAGTAGCACAAAGACTTATAGCAGATTTCAAGTCTGCGGATGCTCAAACCCAAGAGCAGATGGTTACCCATCCTGCCTTGCCCAGCAAGCTCACTACTTATCCTGCTGAACAAGAAGACGTTAATGGGAGGATGATTACATTCCCAAATGTGATCAACCTGGTTTCAGAAGATGACGCGGAGATGGACGAAAATGATTATCAAGAACCTCCCTCTGAGCATCCAAACCAAGAAACAAAGAACAAGAGTGATGATGATGATGATCAGAATGATGATCCCCAACCTGGACAAGGCGGGATTCAGAAAGCTAGCAAAGAGAGTGGAGAAAAGGCTACTCCCTCAATTGCTCAGAAAGCTCCATCATCATCACCTCCCAAGTCTCATCAAGATACCCAACAAGCTGAACACAATGATGCCATTGAAGAAATTTCAGCTGCTGAGTTTAGAATTGAACAACTTAGAAAGGTATTGGAAGAAGAGAAGAGAATCAACATTGAGACTCAAGCTCTTGTTGATGAAAAGGAAGCCAAAATCAAAAAGCTCGAAGAAGCTAATGCCAAAGAATTGGCACTCCTAGATGAGCAAAGAAATTTGAAGAATGCCATTGTTGTCACAGCTGCTGAAATAGATGCAATGGATGACAATGATGATGAAGAGCATGATCTTTGATCGCATCGTAAAGACCTTCTACATCTTCTCAGAAGGCCAACACACTTGATGGAAAGCAGAAGAAGATTGTCAATCTGCAAACAATCCAAGAAAAGGATTATGATAGTGATGCTGAAACCCACAACTTGATCACTGAAGCAGAAGATGAGAGACTTGTCACTCAGCACAAAAGAGCCCTACTTGCTCCTCATATATTCTCTGCACCAAGTAGTTCAAGAAGTGAAGAGCACCGTGCAAGGAACAGTGTCTTTTTAGGACTTAGAAAGACACTAGTTGCCCAAGATACAGAAGTGCTAAAATCCATCCCAGAAGAGATGAAGCCTTTGGCTGCCACTTTACTCAACAGAGCAACCAGCATCGCTCTCTCTCAGAAAGACCTAGGGTTGGTCAGGGATGAGGATTGTAACAATGCTAATGCAGCATTGAATGAAGCCGACCATCTCGCAAGCCAACGCCATCCTAAGGCCACTTGAAGATCTCAACAGAAAGGAGCAGGAACTGGTTAGACAGAACAACGAGCTGAAGAAGGAACTTCAAGAATTAGTCAGGGTGCACAACAATCTCTAGAAAAACTTTGACACTCTCTCTGAAGCTTATGCTATCATGAGTCAATCATTCATGACTAAGGGGGAAGAAGAGATGCCTCAGAAAGGCAGAGGAAGAAAAAGAAAACAATCAAATCCTCCCTCCTCAAGTCAACTTGTCATTAAGGACACCACTGGAGACACCCTTGCTGAAGAAGTTGTTCCAGATCAACCAGCCAGAAGGCTGAGAAGTATGGTCACTAGGGGAACCAAGTCCCTTAGAATCTCAGAAGAGAGGAAGACTTCTGAAGAAGAAGAAAAAGAAGAAGGAGAAGTAAGAGGCCAAGAAAGCTGCAAGTCTCCAATTTTGGACTACAATGATGATGAGGATGATTCTGATGAACATCCACTTCACAAGAAAAGGAGACAAGCAACTACTGCACAACCTCCTCTGGTAGCAAAGCCCTTAGCAGCCAGAACTCCTTCTGGAAACACCAAGTCTATACAAGGAACATCCACCAAGACAATTTCAAGGCAGAAGAAAGGGTTAGAGGATCTCCTGACAGAAGGCCACCAAACAGAAAAGTAAGAAGGGATTTCCAGTTTGGCAGAATAAACAATGAAACACATCAAGAAAGGCCAACTGATGCCCACATTGAGTATATGAAGACTAGTAATGAAGAATCTTCATATAGGTGCATTCTGAACAAGAGAGGGTATTGGATTCTGGAACTACAACATCTACTTGTCAATGATAAGTTTCCAACTCCCATCCTCAACCAGATCCTGAAATGGAGAAGGCAAGCGTAATTGCTAAACCCTGAGCACCTTCATGCCTGGTTAAACTTTAAAGTAGAAAAGAGGAATGAAGCCAGAAAGATGGATCTTTCTTTTGCATGTCCTTACCCAAAACCTGATGATGTACACAAGGTAAGAAAACTGGATGGTAGCTACAGCAGGAAGAACAAACTAGGTGTTTCAACTTATGAGTCATTCTATATGACATTGGATGAATACCTAGATGATATACACTATCTGGAAGAAATATACAAGTATTTCAACCTATCTCAGCTGCAAGTAGACCATGCCTGGGTCTGGGGAAAGTACTTCTGGGTCAAACATTTTCTGCGGAAGAATCACAAGCTTGGCAAGAGTTACCATGAAATATGTGACTTATCCAGAAAGACAGAGCTCTCTGTCAGAAGGATTCTTTATGACTATGTCCAAGAATGCAGAAAAGTGGATGATCATGTCAACTGATCCAGAAAGGGTGCTGAAGAACTTGAGGTATCTGAACCCAAGTTGTGTTTTTGAAGACTTGAAGACTAGTAACATTAGAATACTCTCTTGGAGCTTGGACTCTCATTTGTTCTAATTTACTTAGTATGTTTTATTACTTTTTGTAATCTTGTTGATTGTTTCTGAAATTCTCTATCTGTAAAAATGTTGCATCTTACTATGTAAACTGTACCTATCTGAAGATCATACTCTCAGATACATTTTAATAGATGACAACTTATCAGCAAAGATCACTTCTTGTGATTAGGTTGATGTTTACTTTCTGCACTGAATTCAACTAAAATTGAATATCATTTGAAATGATTAAGTGGTGGATTGTTTTCTCTTCCAGGATTACAATTTTGTAATAGGACTTGAAAGATAGTCATGGATGACTGATCAAAAAGGGGGAAATTTGTTAGGAATATCTGTTAGTATTTTGATCACTCATCACATGTTCTTATCTTAGCCAGAAAGGTGATTAAGTGCTCTTGGTTCACTTGAACATTGTAAAAGAGGAAATCACTGAGTATGATCAGTCTAGTAAATCTTGTATTAGGATTATAGGTCTCTGAGTGTAATTTTTATTTCAAGAAGACCATGAAGATCAATCCTAGCAATGGAACTTTTCTGAAGATTAGAAGACTGAAGATTGCACAAGGTTTATGAAGACACAAAGGTTTAGTCTAACTCAGAAAGACTATGTCCTTAATCCTTTCTTAAGTATATTAACTTATTTTCGGGATATGATTCTGGACATATGACATCATGAGTATGGAGCATGCAAGCCATCAGAAAGGCTCATGTATCCGTTGAGACTAAAGGACAATGAACAGTACTATGCATTAAATGCATTGGCAGAAATGCTGCAAAAAGCAGTCCTCTCTGAAAAATGAGATAGTGACTTCTGAGTACATAGTTCAAGATATAAACGGATATAATTTGATAGAGAGCACAACGGATACAATTCAAACGCCTCTCAAATTTATCTATATATATCACACACTTAGATGCTTGAAGAACATACCTTAGAACGCTCTATCTTGCAAACTTACCATCAAGCAAAGTATTCTCTCAAGCACTCTACTACCCTTTCTGAAAGCTTTCTGTTGCTTGAAGAATCACTAGTAGTTCTAAGTTGTCCTGAACCTTAACAAGAGATTGTTATTCGTGAAAGAGTTGAACTATCAGATACCATTTCTGAAGATCATTCTCCAGAACGGACACCAATTACTTGGGTCAGTAAAGAGCAGACTGTCATCCACTGAACAAGTGTATTAAGTAGTCTTGTTCTATTAGGCTCTCTGAAAACATAACTGAAAAGTTATACGAGAAGCCTCTCTGACAAACCTTATAACCAACACCATCAAGGCGTGGAGTAGAGGAAGTACTTGATTTGGGAAATCAGGGAATAACTCCAAGGTTATCTGAGTAGAGGAAGTACTTAGCTCTAGGAGCTGGGGAATAACTCAGGGGGAACATTTGGTTGGGAACCATTTGTTTAGGAATCTTAGAATAGGATTATTGTAAGGTGAACTCAATTATCTGTTCTAGTGAATTCTAGGTCTCAGAAAGACCAAAGTGGATTAGTTGGAGGATTACGCCACCTCCAGATACCACTATACTTGCTGTGTTATTTACCTTCAGATTTACATTTCAAAGCACCACAGACACTTACTTATTGTTTCGCACTTACCTATCTTAAAGTCTTCCGCTCTGATTTAAGTATCGAAACCCCGGTTTCGAGAAATCGCTTTGAGCGACAAAAGTTTTAAAAGACTATTCACCCCCCCCCCCCCTCTAGTCTTTTACTTTGCCGTTATCTGGACCAACAGAGAGAACCCTTCCCAAAAGATATGGAGAGTACACACGCCTCAATAGACCAAGATCCGACATCTTGGCCTCTATTATTGAGAAGAAGTTGGATGCCCAGTGGCCTAAACCAACACGTAGTAGCAAAAGAAGCAGGGCTTCTAAGGAATACTGTAGATTCCATAAACACAAGGGCCATTCCACTGAAGATTGTGTTCAATTAAAAACCGAGATTGAAAGTCTGGTAAGAAGCGAAAAGCTAAAAGAACCAATCTATGAAGAAGAACCGTCCCGACATCAAAGGAATGAACGAAGAAGAGAGGAGCGAGATTTGGAACCTAGGACAGGATCCTTACCACCGCCTCCCACAGGAACTCCATCCCAACATGCCCAACGATACAGTGGGTACCCCGAAGACTTGAAAATGGAGAACCACCCCTATAGCGGATTTATCAGCGCTATAGCAGGAGGTCCAACTGGTGGAGATAGTAGGAATGCCAGCAAAAGAACCGCTCAGAATCTCAGGAACAATGACAGAGCCTACGCTCCTCCCGCTTTGAAAGGGACTAATATGATGATAGTGAAATACCTCCTCCAACGTCTGATGGAGAAGATCTCAGGGATCCAGTTGTTCCCTTGGTTGTTTCCCTAGTCATCGCTACTTACAAGGTCAACAAAGTACTTGTTGACACTGGGAGCTCTTCTAACATCATCTCTAAGAGAACTTTGAATCAGATGAACTTGGGGAAAATTGAAAATGGGAGAGTCTTTACTTCCCTAGTAGGATTTGGAGGTTCAACAGTTCGCCCCATAGGAAGCGTGCCTTTACAAGTTTCTATGGGAACTTTCCCAGCTAGAGTAACACAGACGGTTCTCTCTGTAGTGGTTGATCAGGTCTTCGATTACAATGTTATCTTAGGATGTCCAGGACTTAATCAATTCAAAGCCATCTCATCTCCTCTACATAACAGAGTTAAGTTCCCTACTCCAAACGGTGTAGGAGAGGAAGTTGGGAATGTTAGGGAAGCATGGGAATGCTACATTATGTCAACAAGGAGCGCCACAACTTCGATTCTTTCAGTCACTAAGAAGCCCGAGTCACTCTTACCCGTGCCTCTTACCTCAACGAAAGAGGATATTGGAGCTGGAGCCCTTAAAGAGAAATTTCCCAAAACAGCGAGGATTGAGCCTCATGAAACCTTGAAAGAGATCCAGCTGATAGAGGGAAACGCAAAAAAGAAGACTAGGATTGGAACCGAAATGAGCATTGAAATAGAAATGAAACTCATAGCCTGCCTCAGGGATAACCATGACATCTTTGCATGGAGTACCGACGAAATTAAGGGGATAGACCCGAGGATAGCAGTTCACCGACTGGACATGGATCCTTCAGTAAAGTACATCCGCCAGAAGAGAAAAGATTTCGGTCCTGTGGAAGACGCTATCATTGCCGGAGAGGTTGAGAGGCTCATGAAAGCAGGACACATTGAAGAAGTAAGATACTCAGATTGGGTCTGCAACGTGGTACTCGCTGAAAAAGCTCCAGCAAATGGAGAATGTGAAATGATTTTACTAGGCTTAACAAGTTTTGCCCAAAGGATCCTTATCCTTTACCTCGGATCGACCAACTGGTAGACTCTACAGCAGGATGTGCTCTTTTGAGCTTCATGGATGCTTATCAAGGTTTTTATCAAATCAGAATGGCCCAAGAAGACATCAAGAAGATAGCCTTCTTTGCAGCCGGAGGAGTTTATTGTTTCAAGGTTATGCCATTTAGACTGAAAAACGCTGGAGCTACTTACCAACGTATGGTAAACAAGATGTTTAAGGAAGAAATTGGCAAGACCATGGAGGTATATGTGGATGATATGCTAGTTAAGAGCAAAATAGAAGAGCAACACATTGAACACCTCAACAAATGCTTCTCTATCTTGAGAAAGTATGGGATGCGGTTGAATCCGGAGAAGTGCACCTTTGGAGTATAAGGGGGAAAATTTCTCGGTTATATGGTCACAGAAAGAGGCATCAGTGTCAATCCAGAAAAGATTAAAGCTATTCTTGACTTGCCACAACCAAAGACCATCAACGAGGTTCAACAGCTTATAGGATGAGTGATGTCCTTAAGCCGCTTCCTCTCTAGATCAGCAGAAAAACACCTACCTTTCTTCAAAATATTGAGAAAAGGAGGCAAGTTTGAATGGACCAAAGAATGTGAAGAAGCCTTTGATAGCTTGAAGAACTATCTCCTCTCACTTCCACTCTTGTCCAAACCAGTGGAAGGAGAACCCCTCTACTTATATCTGGCGGTCACAGATGAGGCTATGAGTTTTGTATTGGTTAAAATCCAAGCCAATGACCATATGCCTGTCTACTACTTCAGTAAGGCTCTCCTGGTGCTGAAACTAAATATGTCCGGATTGAGAAATTAGCATATGCTCTAGTTTGCACCGCGCGGAGATTGAAGCTATACTTCAAGTCACATAGGATTGTGGTTCTTATTGGCAAACCTCTTAAACAAGTCCTAGGGATGCTAGATCAATCTGGACGCCTATCCAAATGGGCGATTGAACTGAGTGAGTATGATATTGGATATCAAGCTCCGTCAACAAAGAAAGCTCAGATCTTAACCGATTTCTTAGTTGATTACCCTCAGAAGGATGATGAAAGAACTGATGATCAACCAAAAGAAGTCGAGTGCCTAATGATAACCCAAGAAACTACTCCCTCTGAACAAGTGAGAGCCATTGAGAAAGAAACAGAGTCGAAAGTCTGTGAGGACGCCCAGTTCATAGGATATCCTCAAGAACCTATGACTGATTCCCTCAGAGTGAGACACATGTTCCTCTTGGATGAGATCCCATATACTCTAACATCTGAAACCTCCGTCTGGAAGCAAGAAGAGACTCACGAAGAAAAGAATGTTGAAATAGGAGCAGAAACTACGGTTCTTACTCCTGAAACTAAAGAACAAAGCAAAGACACTTGGACGCTGGAAGTGGATGGATCTTCTACCGGTAGATAAGGAGGGATTGGAATCCACCTTAAGAGTCCCGAAGGCGCAGAGTTGGACTACGCTATAACACTTGACTTTAAAGTGACCAACAATGAAGCTGAGTATGAAGCGCTTCTTACTGGACTAAGGATGGCAAAGTCACTCCAAGTCAAAAGAATCAAGTCGTACACTAATTCGCAACTCGTTGAATCCCAGTTCTCAGGATCTTTTGCCACTAAAGGACCAACCATGATAAAGTACTTAGACTTACTCAAGAAAGAGGTGGAACACTTTGAGGAGTTCACATTGGAAAGATTTGCTAGAGAATGGAATGAAAAAGCACGCTTCTACTTTAGGAGCATTGGACACGAGGAGCATCATTCTATTGACTCTTAGAACTTCATTACTTATGAGCCCTGGCTTGTAGATTTTCATATTAATAATGAGCAAAACTAGATGACGGACATCTTCAATTACCTAAAAGATGGGTCTTAGCCAACAGATCCTAAAGAGGCAAGAAGAGTCCTATGTAGAGCCAGTAGATACTTTATCCTTGGTGAGGACCTTTACAAGAAGTCATTCAGTGGTACTTATCTAAGATGTCTCGGACCCCAAGAAGCTAGAACTGTTTTGAAGAGATCCACAGTGGAAGTTGTGGAAGTCACTCGGGAGGTCGAACTTTGGCTCAGAAAATCATAAGACACTACTGGCCAACAATTGATAAGGACGCAGCAAACTTCGCTCGAGCATGTGATGATTGCCAAAACTACGCCAACATCCCTCATCGTCCCACTAACCCTATGATTCCGTCAATCATAGCATGTCCATTCGACCAATGGGGAATAGACATAGTTGGTCCTTTTCCCTGCGGTACTCACCAGAAGAAATTCCTCATTGTTGCTGTGTAATACTTTATTAAGTGGGTTGAGGCAGAAGCTGTATCGACCATCACAGAGAGCAGAGTAAGAACCTTCATCTGGAAGAATATCATTTGCCGCTTTGGTCTGCCCGGAGTCATTGTTTCGGACAACAGAGCTCAGTTCCTTGGAGCTAAGCTTAAGGAATGGTGCAAATCCTTCAAGATAGAACAACGCTTCACATCGATCAGTTGGCTACCCCCAAGCTAATGGACAAGTTGAATCAACAAACAAAACAATTGCTAAGATCCTAGAAAAGAGGCTACGAAATTCTCAAGGCGGATGGGCAGAATATTTGGATGGGGTACTTTGGGCACACCGCACTACAGCAAGAACCGCCACTCAGGAGACACCCTTTGCGCTTGTCTATGGCACCGAGGCAGTCATCCCTTCGGAGATCGCAGTTGAAACCCAAAGAATCCAACAATACCAACATGTTGAGAATGAAATAGCAAGGATCTATGACTTGGAGATACTTGATAACAAAAGAAGCATTGCTCTAGCTAACATCCATCGTTACCAAGCAACGGCTGCACGAGCCTACAACAAGAATGTCCACACCAAAGATCTACAAGTTGGCGACTTGGTTCTCAAAAGAGCAGACATTCTCAGTAAGGTGGGGAAACTTAAGCCCAAGTGGGAAGGGCCGTACAAGATCATTGGAGCAAGAGTCAATGGAAGTTATGAGCTAGAAGATGATCAGGGACGAGTCCTAAAGAGAACTTGGCATGCCAAGAACCTTCAGAAGTTTTATGCTTAGGACTACTTTTGAGAAACTACGTCAGTTGTTTACTTTTACTTGCTTTCCTTTTTGGCCTTAAAGCCCACAGTTGTAATTGCATTTACGTCAAATCAATACAACTCTTATCCTTTTCCATTAAATTTTTTCTGATTCGTCTCTACACTTTAGACATGCTCATCGCTTCGGACCATTGACATACTTTGCATAAAACAATCAATCGAACAAATGAAATTCACTTTTCATTAAAAGAAACTCATCGTACAAAGACATAGACAACTAGGTCCGAGACAAGGACGCTTTTCTATACAAACAAGAGCAGAATGTATTTATTGATCTGAACACAAAAGATCCGGATCACCACGTCTGAAGAATAGAACTCTTCAACAAATCTTTTCACCTTGATGACGTCAGAGTCAAAATCTCTGAAAGTTCCGATCAATCTTCCGGACTCACAGAAGTTTCGATGGACACACATCCGAGCAAGCTTTCTACGAGAGATCCTCGGACCATCAACCTCATTCACCCTTCACCATTTACGAGCTAGATAAGAGCACTCACAGTAAATGGTAAATGGTGGAAGAGGTGGACGGACCAAAGAGTTGACCCTCCGAACCTGCAAGAAGCAACTAAGTCAGAATCCGTGGTTCCACTCAATCCGATGCTATACTTACCTTGGCAGAATATATCCCATTTCCAACGAAATTCCACCAGATTCGGATCCGCATACAACAACTACCTAAAAGACGGCCTGAAGGATAAGCAGCTTGTTCGGAACTCCAAGAATCCGCAGCTCCCCAACATCCGGACCGCCTTTAGGTAGGTACCGTATGCCACCAAAGAGTATTCCCTCGGATCATCGAGGATTACACGTACCACAACTATCTGAAAGATGGTCCGAAGGACAAGCAGCTCACTCGAAACACACACATTCCATAGCTCCCCATCATCCGGACCACCCTTAGATAGGTCCGATACATCACCTCGGATACCTACGATGGAAGCGAGAAAAGTTTACCATTTTTGGCAAAGAATGAGGAAGACAAAAATGACAACAGCATGTCATACACCTCATACTATTTATAGGAAAATTTGACCGTTCACGTTCCAACACGTGGCAATTCGGAACAGTAACTCCGAAGTTGGGCCGAAATTGGGCTCTAATTGGACTTTTTCCATAAGCCCCAAGTAAATCTCTTCGGATCGTCCCTACATTCAAACAAACCAAAGTTCAGGAAACATCCGAACCAAACCACTTACACTTTGACAATTCGTTGAACCAAACTCATTGATCCATGCAGAGATCCGTCAATCAACAGCCCTTCGGATTAAGACGAGCTCCTTATGGGCCCTACATATTAATTGGACTTTTTCCATAAGCCCACCAAGTAAATCTCTTCGGATCGTCAAACAAACCAAAGTTCAGGGAACATCCAAACCAAACCACTTACACTTTGACAATTCGTTGAACCAAACTCATTGATCCATGCAGAGATCCGCCAATCAACAGCCCTTCGGATTAAGAGGAGCTCCTTATGGGCGAATCCCTACATAGGACCATCGAGTCCAATCCAGTTGGTGTACACATCCGAACCATCGGATCCGAATCTCCTACTTTTTCTAAAAGAAGTATAGATTGAAGACAAGAATGGCACAAGAATCCGTACAATATGTGTGTATTTATAGCCACTATAGATCAACCACGACATGACACGTGTAAAGAAACGGTTGCTAGTGGGCTTGGGCCTATTTTGGGCCACAACTATTGGGCTTCCACTCGAGAAATTGTAATCCTATCTCATTCGGATTAGGTTACAAAGTCCGAATCAATCATTCAGTGGATCCCAAACCATTTGCTTGCTCTTTACAATGAGCACTTGTATATTTTTAACAAGCAAGGACGATTCGGACACATGGTCGCACCATATCCTCACACACACACACACACACACACACACACACACATATATATACATATATATATATATGTATATATATATATATATATATATATATATCTGTGGTAAGTAGAAAGGAATTGGAAAGCTGGTGCGACAGTTTGGTTTTGATAAAATCAAACCCCCAATTCATAACCATGACAGAAAACCTTACAAGAGAAAATATTCCAACAAAAAGGTCAATAAGCAAGATTACAAACCAAATAATAAAAATAGTTTTTATAAGAAAAAAGAAAGATTTTATAAAAAAGAAAGAGTCCCTCTAGACAAAATAATATGTCACAAGTGTAAGACACCTGAACATTATGCCAACACTTGCAAGGTAAGGCAAAAGATACAATAATTAATTTCAGACGAACAATTAAAAAATCAGCTTTTAAATATAATTTCTGAAATAAGTTCTGATGAAGAAGGAATAGGAACAGATAAAGAAGATCATCAATTTAATCAGATTCAATCAGATAATGATGAAACATCTAATTATTCAGAAGAAGAAGATTCATGTTACTGTCTCCCTGACCAAATGGGAGAGAGTGTTTGCAATTGTAGTAAGAAACTTTTAGTAATCACAAAACAAAGTCAATATGAATTAATATTTGAAATGATTGATCAGGTCAAAGACCCTCAACAAAAAGATAATTATCTAAAGAAATTAAAAGATATGATTTTAGAAAAAGGACAAGAAACTTCTACTTCAAATAAACAAAAAACAGATTTCAAAGACGTAATAAAAACATTCAATTCATTAAACAAAACAAAGATCTCTGTTAATGATATTCAACGAGAGATTAAGGAAGTAAAAAACAGAAATAAGACAATTAAGGCAGGAAAATGAAGAAATAAAACAAGATATTTTAATTTTAAAACTAAAAGATGAATTAAAAGAAGAAAGCATTACCAACAAAGTTGATAATGTAGAAAATAAGGAAGATAATGGAGAATCATTCATAAATGCTCTATCACAAATTACCTACCAAAGATGGTATGTCAAAATTAAAATTGTTATAGGGACATTTACCCTAGAAACAATAGCCTTAATGGACAGTGGTGCAGACATGAATTGCATACAAGAAGGACTGATACCGACAAAATATTTTGAAAAAACAAAAGAAAGGTTATCAACTGCAAATGCAACAAACCTAAAAATAAATTACAAACTTTCAAGTGCACACATTTGCAATGATGGAATTTGTTTCCGAGCAAGTTTTGTTTTAATAAAAAACTTGAACACCAAAGTCATTTTAGGAAACCCATTCTTACAAATTTTATTTCCTTTACACGTAGATAACCAAGGTGTAGGAACTACGGTCCTAGGAAAGAAAATACTTTTCCAATTCCAATATCCGGTAACAACCAGAGATGTAAATCTTTTACAAGAAACTGGAATTTTTCAAAAAATAAAAAATAAGGAAAAACAAATTATGTATCTAAAAGAAGAACTCAGTCATAAAAGAATTGAAGAAAAAATTAAAAGCCCAGTTCTTCAGAAAAAAATTTTACTTTATCAAAAGAAAATAGAAAAAGAGGTTTGTTCAGAGTTTCCCACAGCTTTTTGGGATAGAAAAAAGCATATTGTAACTTTACCTTATGAGAATGATTTTGAAGAGAATAAAATTCGTACTAGAGCAAGGCCTATACAAATGAACCAGGAATTATTAGAATACTGCAAGAAAGAAATTTCAGAATTACTAAAAATGAAGATTATAAGGCCTAGCAAGTCTCCTTGGTCATGTTCTGCATTTTATGTACAAAAGAATGTTGAACTTGAAAGAGGAACTCCTAGATTAGTTATAAACTACAAACCATTGAACAAAGTTCTCAAATGGACTAGATATCCAATTCCGAATAAAAGTGATTTACTCAAGAGACTTTATAATGCTAAGATATTTTCAAAATTTGACATGAAGTCAGGATTCTGGCAAATACAAATTTCAGAAAAAGATAAGTACAAAACAGCATTTACAGTTCCGTTTGAACAATTCGAATGGAATGTTATGCCTTTTGGATTAAAAAATGCTCCATCAGAATTTCAAAAGGTTATGAATGATATATTCACCCCTTACACTACTTTTACAATTGTTTACATAGATGATGTTTTAATATTCAGCCAGGACATAGAACAACATTGGAAACATCAAAATATTTTCTCAAAAGTTATAAAAGAAAATGGTTTAGTTGTCTCTGCAAGGAAGATAAAATTATTTCAAATAAACATAAGGTTTCTAGGACATCAAATTCATGAAAATACTATCATACCCATCCAACGGTCCTTAGAATTTGGAGATAAGTTCCCAGACGAAATTAGAGATAAAACCCAATTACAAAGGTTCCTTGGAGCTTTAAATTATGTAGGGGATTTTTATCCTAATCTAAGACAAGTTTGTAAACCCTTATTTGAAAGACTGAAAAAGAACCCGCCAATTTGGTAAAACAAACATACTGAGATAGTTAGAGAAATAAAAACAAAAGTCAAAACTCTTCCCTGTTTAACCATTTGTCACCCTAATACTCTTAAGATTGTACAAACAGATGCATCAGAATTAGGGTATGGACGTATTCTTAAACAAATTATTGATAATAAAGAAACAATAATTAGATATCATTCGGGTACTTGAAAGTCAGGAGTACAACAAAATTATTCAACTATTAAAAAAGAAATACTTTCAATAGTCTTATGCATTAACAAATTTCAAGATGATTTGTTAAACCAAAAGTTTTTACTCAAAATTGATTGTAAAGCAACAAAAGAAGTTTTGACAAAAGATGTATAAAATTTGGCATCAAAACAAATATTTGCTAGATGGCAAGCTATCTTATCTATTTTTGATTTTGATATATAATTCATAAAAGGAACTGACAATTGTATTCCAGATTATTTGACAAGAGAATTTCTTCAGGGATGGAAGAAAGAAGGTTAGTACCATTGGCAGCAGCAAGCACAAGTTCCGGAAAAAAACCTATGGTAAATTTAGCACAATATGCACAAAGTAAGCCTGAAAGATCTTTGTCACCAAAACCATTACAAACTATCCGACAAACTAGACAACAAACATCTCTGCAGATTGCCAACAAATTTCAACCTCTTAGCAAAGTAGCATTAACACCATATCCCAAGCCTGAACAATTTCCACCTCTGCACTCAAAATTAGCCACATTACCTACCTACAAATAAACTTTGACACAAACTAAGTCCCAACAAACTTTGACACAAACCAAGTCCCAAATTTCAAATAGCGATGACCAGCCAGATTGTCCCTATTTAAGCACAGGACACTTTCACAAAGAATGTGTCATTGAAGATGACTGGATTCCAGAAAGTTTTCCAAAATAATTAGATAATGATTATACCTCACAATTTGCAGAACAAGGTGCTATCATTTCACAATTTATCTTAGACGACAAATTTTGCAGGATTTATGAAAATCATCAGAAACCACAACAATATTATACGGACATCTTAGTCCAAACAAATTCTCTCCATATTCAAAACAAAATTCCAAAAAACCATCCAGATACCTCATCAGCCATTGGTTATCGAAAAATTTTCATCAACAAAGTTATTAGTCTAGCTGATTGGGGAAACCCTTATACTCTGAGAGAGATAAAACCCCATCTTATTTGTAATTATTTTGATTACATACAAGCTTGGACAAAATTCTTCTACAAACAAAATGCAGTTAACTCCATGTTATATTTCTTCTTAATGGGAAAAACTCTACCACCTCCAGAAGAACTTCCTAACTGGTTTCTTGCATGGTGGCATGATTTTGGACCATTACCAGAAATGTTCCCACACAAAGTTCAAAAATCATTCGAGTACTTTTCAGATAGGTAAAAAAACAAAGTTGTTCTCACAAATACCCCCGATGATTAAATTTTAGAAAGAATTTAATTTAACCTGGATTTTAAGAATCCTACAAAATGTTTGGTATGATGAAAATACCAATTTATATTGGTTAACAAAAGAAGCAGAAGTTAAATGGTGGAACAAAATGGACACCAGTCCACTGGAGAAAGACAACATATCGGAATGGTTCAAACTTCATCCAAAGTTTAGCAAACAAATTGTCTCCCCAGAAAAGGTTCAACAAAATGAAGAATTCCTGATGATGAAAAATACCATTCAAACAAGATTAGCACAAGCAAGCTCATTGGATGAGATGAAAGCAATTCTACAAACTGCAAGTGAAGATGAAGAATCAAGTTCCTCAGTCAATTCTGAACAAGACAAAGGAGGACGATCATATGGATTTTACTCCTATACAAAGAGGTAAAACAAAAGAAAATGATGATAGATTCTCAAAACCGCTTCAATTAAAGAAAAAGAAGGATAAAGTGAAAGACAATTTCCCGACAGACTGATTCAATCAAAAAAGAAGATTCCCGACAGACTATTCAATCAGAGAAAAAGGATAAAGAGGAAAAATCAGCACAAATAAAGCAGCAATATTCAGATGTGAAGGAAAATATTTCAGGTCCGCACAGTGAAAGTTTGGTCTATTTAAGAAGGCACAAAGTTGAGAAGAAGGATAGAAGAAAAAACGACTGAGAAGAAAGAAATCCCAGAGCAAAAAATGTATTCAAAGAGTTTTTTCTTTATTTTGTATTCTTCCAGATTCTTTTATGTTTATGTAAAAATTTCACCCAAAAATGTTAGCTTAGCAATTTTCAGATTCCTGTAATCAGATCAAATTTCAAGTTTAAGAGTCAGAGTTAAAGTTCAGAGTTATCTCAGGTATAATTTCAAGTTATTTTCTTTATTTTTTCTACAGTACCATTAAAATGTATGTTATAATCTTGCCACCTATTCTTCATTATGTATGTACCTGTATTTCCGCTATGCTACCTGATACAAATGGTATCAGAGCCATAAAATCCCCGGGGAGAGTATTAGTTAATTAAACAAACTTGATTTTGTAGTAAGTTTTGATTCTGGTAGACACGCATATAATTCCTTGGATAGGTGTGTAAGACGGTGTCTGAATTAGCTTTTATGAAATCAAGCCAGTAAGATTAATGAATAAGCTTTTTGGGAACAATATGGCTTCTGCCTCATCATCTGTACCAGATACTAATGAAAATGTAGTATCTACTATTGAAAATACTTGGGAAGATAAAGATTTGTTCAATTGGAAACCACCAAATGTAGATAAGAGTACAATATATAAACAAAGCATATTAGACTTTAGATCAGCTTATACTATAAAAACAGAAGAACAAGTCCTTCCTTTAGTAAGTGATCAACAAACTTTACATTTATTCACTAAAAAGTCAATTAGAAAGCATATAGCCAGTGGATACAAATTCTTACATATAGGTCTTGTACAAATTGCTATAAAACCTTTAACAAGAGAAGGATTAGATACTAGCATTTTTGTTGCACTTAGAGATGCTAGACATTTTGATTTTCAAGATTCCCTTTTAGGATTAATTGAAACAAGTCTTTGTAATGGACCAATTTATTTTAATTGTTATCCGAATTTTACCATATCCCTGACTGACCCACATATTTTATATATTCTTACTTTAAATGTAAAAACTCATAATTACAAAATGAAGCATGGTTCTCATATATATGAAGTATTTTATAGAATACATTACAAAGTTATGAATACGGGTTTAAATGTCAAAGCAGTACATTATGAAAAACCTTCTGGACAAACTATTATTTGGAAAATTAATAAGTCAAAGTCTAATCTTACAGTCCCTAAGACTATAGAATGGAAAAATGTTAATCTTCCTGAAGCTTGGTTGCTTCCTTCTGGAACAATACCAAGATCCCAACCAATAGAAAATACTGAAATAGAAAATATAGTAGACCACCCAGATGGAGGGGTTAGTATAAGATTTAACAGACAAAGTTCTATGTCATTTAGAGATTATAGCTCACAGAGAAATAGTGAATATTTATCTCGGAGTAATTCCCATAGAAATTCTTTTAGTATTTTTGAAAGAGATAGACATAATTTTCAAGGAGTTAGAACACATAAAAATGTTGCCCAACCAGTTTATACTTCACAAGGCTTTAGTGATAGCACAAATGATTTAGAACAACAAGAAGAGGATAAACCAACTTCACCAAATCTTTCAAGCATATACGTTTTGACAAAAGAATTTTGTATAGATAAGAGTTTGATAAAAAAAGATTTTATGAGTGATGAAAACAAACAAGAAAGAAAATGGTTCATAGAAACATTCTCTGAAAAACAAAGGAATGTCATAAGAAACAGTTGGTATGAATTTATTATTACTACACAAAATCATATACCATTTTTTACTTATTTTTTTCAAAAGTATGATAAACTTTCAGTTTTAACCAAAACAAAATCTTATTTTACAAAGAAAGATGGCTCAAGTATCTCGCATGAATTTCCACCTTTAGAGCCTGTAAGAACAAAGGTTTTAGCAGATGTCATAGATTGTACGCCAGTCCTTACTGACAACAAAGAAGATGATTCAGGAATGAAACAAAGGAATTACACTAATATAAGTTTACATTGTCTGAGAAAACAATTAGAAAGAATAGAAGATAGTATAGAAAAGAAATTAGGTAGCCAATCTTCAGTTGAGACAAATTTAGCATCCTCAAGTAAAGAACATACCTCGCCAGATAAGCAGATACACAGATTTCCTTTTAAAATCAATGAGTATAAACCTAAGTTAACAGAAACAGAGATTCTTCAGAAAATAAATTCTAAGTTAGGAGATTTGAATTTAGAAAAATTAAATACTTTAAAAAAATCATTAGAAACTGTCCATTCAGGTGATGAGTCTGAAGATAGTAATCATATTTTCCCTGTAGAACACAAAAATTTATATCCTATACCCACTCCCCCAGACATCCAATTAGAAGAAACACATACTCAAAGGACTTTTAATGGGTCAACAGTTTACGAGTGGAATATAGATGGCTTAGCAGAATATCAGATTATAAAAACTTGTCAAGAAATGGTAGTCATATCAAACATATATGGAAATAGAATGGATCAAGTTGATTGTGCAAAAACTTTAATTTTAGGATTTAATGGACAATTAAAAGGATGGTGGGATAACTCCCTTACACCATTAGAACAAAATGTAATATTAGATAGTATTAAACAAGATGACAATGGAATACCAATTCTAGATGATAATAATAGACAAATTTCGGTAGCAGTTACTTCCCTCATTTACACTATTTTACTTCATTTTGTTGGTGATCCTAATTGGTATAGTGAAAGAAATACTGAAATTTTACAAAATCTAAAATGTAGAAAGCTTCAGGATTTCAAATGGTATCAAAGCCATATATATATATATATATATATATATATATATATATATATATATATATATATATATATATATATATATATATATATATATCATATATATATCAGTATCCAAGAGTTTACCACTTGGATTATCCTTACTACGTCGATCCGAGACGCTACTACTTGAAGGACAATTCAGAGTTGTGCCTTCGGACTAATGCATACGAGAGATCGAGATCATCTGTTCGAACCCACTTAGACTTTGGGAATCCGAATTGATTTTCCAATCTTTATCCGAAGGGGCATGTTCACAAGTATTATGTTTTTCATTATGAGTTGCCTTGGACCGAATCTCTTACGACCGAATCAAAAATACTTGGGTTAATTGTGAAGAAAATAAGCACGTTATGTACGCATTCATAACAACACAAAACATTAATTCCCCGAAGGCAACACATTGCTTCGGATAAATACGAGGATGAATTGGCAAACAATCCGAGGCGAAATAACTTGACAATATTCAACAGAAAATAACACTTTCAAATTGTTCACAGGTCCGAAGACCACCACTACAAGATCTACGGGGCATACCCCGCCTTCAAGGAATCTGGCTTTCGGACGGCTCGACCTGTGGGTCGGGCTGCATACCTTCGGGGTTTTCCCCCGGAGCGTCCTGCTGAGTTGCTTGTGCGGCATTCGCCAACCTCTTTGCTAGTTCCTCCTCCTTCCTCCGGATGAACTCCGGACATGCCTTGAACAGATCCAAGTCTCCCTCATACCCTAGCACCGGACCTGGGACCTTCAACCACTCTCGATTGTGGTCCGGGTAGTCCTCGAATGGGACGAAGACATGGGACATTAGCGTTTCCGGAACAAAGTGAGGCATGTACGGACCTCCATGATTGTACTTATTGGTTGTTGTTTCCTCACACACACAAGCTCCACGAACTCGGACTTGAACAGATCCGAGTCGAGCACACCATCCAAAACAAAGATAGATCCATCCGGTTCATTGAAGGCCGAGACCTCTTCAGCTTCCGAGTCTTAGTCACTCGGAACCAGGCCTTTCTTTTAGAGCTGACCCATTGGTGCATCGAACCCGTCCTGCCGAGCTAAATCATACTTGGTCTCCAACAAAAACTTATGGGCGTCCGAGTTTAAGAAGTCTCGGACAGCATTGGTTCGGACATTCAGCAGTTGTTCGATGAGGCGATCCTTGAAATCTCTGGAGACCCCGGAGATCTCACTTATGTCGTTCACCTGCACGTCAAAGTCTTGCTCCAAGGCTCGGACCGCACTTTGCAACTTCTCATTCTCGGCCTTGATTTCTTTCAGCGCGGAGGCAGCCTTCCGTTACTTCTCTTTGTACACCAAAGCCTTGTTGGCCTCGGCCTCTCGGCTCGCCTCGGACTTAGACAGCTCCATCTCCATTGTGGCCCTCCGACCCGCCACCTCGGAACAAGCTCGGACAGCAGCAGTAAGCTACAACAAAAATACACGAAGTCCGAATCAAATAAAGTTGGCATTTTAAGAGTAACAAAAACTCACAGAACCATACGGAACAATAAGTACCTTCCGATGAGCAGCAGCAAGCTCACCAATTCTCTCCATCTCCGGAATCGAGACTAACCGAGCAATTTCGGCATCAATGTCCGACTCCTCAACCACAACCCATTTACCTTTCTTGGGGGGGGGGGATCGGACCTTCGGACGGACGATTCTGTCCGACCGGAGCACTGGCTCCACTGACCGAAGCAGCTTTCGGGCCAGATTTTGAAGGCTTCTTAGCACCCTTCACATCAGCTGCTTTGCCCTTGTCCGAAATGGGCATAGTTTGAGGCTCTTCACCAGCCTCTTTCCTCCGCAGCTCCTCTACTCGAAACTCAGCAGCATTCCGAGGCTCATCAATCGGAAGCACAGTGGACGTCTTGATCAACTGCTCTCGGACGCCATCTTTGATCTCCTTCTTCTGGGCAGCAGCTTGTTGCCTCTTAAGCTCTCTCATGGTCGACATGATGTAATCAAACCAAAACCCTGCAAGACGGAAAAGATACGGATTATTTAAATCAAATCAACTCGGAAGGAAAAATGCTTTGGACACATAAAAGGGCCCGAGTCAAACAAACTTACTGAAATCCTCTTTGCCATCATAAAAGCATGGCTCCGTAAAGCCTGCTAGGTACGGAAGGGGTTGACATATCAAACCCCGAAAGAAGTAGCGAGGAGGTTGCTCACTTCGGTGGAGTGCTTGCATCCACAGTGTCACATTCCGAGCTGGCAGCCTCTAGTCCAGAAGCTTCCCTCGGAAGAACTTTTTCTTAATTAAAGTCCCACTGGACTCTATGTGCTCCGGACTGGCCAGGCTTTAGAGCGGCTCGGACAAAGATGTACCTTTGCCCAAAAAATCGATCAATTATTATAAAAACATAACACCCCATCCTTCTTACGGATGGATGAATTATCCTAACCACACAGACTCTCGTCCGTTCGGATGTCCTCTTTCAGACCATCCTGAAAAATTGATTATTATAAAAAGATAATACCCCATCCTTCTTACGGATGTATGAATTATCCTAAACACACGGACTCGTCCGTTCGGATGTCCTCTTTCAGACCATCCCGAAAAATCAATTATTATAAAAAGATAATACCCCATCCTTCTTACGGATGGATGAATTATCCTAAACACACGGACTCTCGTCCGTTCGGATGTCCTCTTTTGGACCATCCCGAAAAATCGATTATTATAAAAAGATAATCCCCCATCCTTCTTACGGATGGATGAATTATCCTAAACACATGGACTCTCGTCCGTTCGGATGTCCTCTTTTGGACCATCCCGAAAAATTGATTATTATAAAAATATAATCCCCCATCCTTCTTACGGATGGATGAATTATCCTAAACACACAGACTCTCGTCCGTTCGGATGTCCTCTTTCGGAACAACCCGAAAAATCGATTATTATAAAAAGATACCACCCCATCTTTCTTACGGATGGATGAATTATCTTAGCCACACAGACTCTCGTCCATTCAGATGTCCTCTTTCGGACCATCCCGAAACATCGATTATTATAAAACAATAATACCCCATCCTTCTTACGTATGGATGAATTATCCTAACCACACGGACTCTCGTCCGTTCGGATGTCCTCTGTCGGACCATCCTGATTTTACCACTAACAAAAAGCGTTTCTATCTTGCATCCTTCGTCCTCGCTTACAAAATACCCCTTTTGCATTTACAGTCCGAGTCCACGGTCTCGGACTGTAAGAAAAAGGGGGAGGAGAGATTAAGGAAAGGGCGTCAAAGGACACGGACTAAGCACCTTTTTTCTCTTCTTATGAGGGACGGATTGAACGAAAAACAAAAATGTTATCTCTACTTAAAACTATAGTTCCACAACTATCTTCTACTAAGATACTTGAAAACTATTGGGACATATGTTGATACGGAAATATGTCCAATCCGTCATAGACGCCTTCGGAGCGTATCCTAAGGCGTACTAAGCTGTCAAGATCAATTACAAGAGGTCTGACCCAAGATCCCTCCAAAGTCAGCCTCTCTATAACAAGCACTGGGAACCTTGGCCTTAAGGACAGGTAGTCCGACTCGACTCATGGTCCGAGACCATTATGGTCCGATTCGAACACTGCTATGGCTCATTTGATTCAGACATTCGACCCTAACCTCATAAGGAACCAAGTGAACTGGCACCAAGGGAGAATGTACAGTCCGAAGCTAGCAAGGTCCGAACCAGGTTACTTTTGAAGCTTGACTGGGATATCATACACTCAAGGGAATCCCATTCAAACCATTGCTCCGGACCTGCATTTTCGGACGAATGTCCAGAACGGACATCAACTGAAAGCCCAAAAGGAAAATGGGTTAAGTCTTCCTAATGGGCCATGGGCCTAATAGAGCCTTGTTGGCACAATCTGAGCCTTACACTTGGAACGATCTAGTGAAGCTCTTCCATTTTGGGAGAAGTCTATAAATATGGCACAGATTCCCATGTAAACAGTAAGTCATCATTACGAACTAATCCCGATCACTATACAGAACATATCTTCAGTCTCTCTCAAGTAAAGTCCTTACCCGGTTTGACACTTAGCAAACCGGGTCTACGGTTCTAAACCCCCCCCCCCCCCCCCCCAAGTTATTTGTGCAGGTTCTTACCCATTGGTACTTTGGAGTGCTTTGGACCTTTGCTTTGGACGTTCTATAGTGATTTGGACTTAGCGATTTAGGAAGAACTTATTAAGTGTTTGAGGGACTTTACCCTCAACAAATAGTTTATTGTTTGTTGTTGGAAAGAGAAATGATAAAGAATGGAGAAACTATGAAAGATAAAAAAGATAAATAGTAAAGAATAAAAAAATGTATGAGATAATGGGGTTCACTTTTTTTCAATTTTATGAAAGGGGCTAAATCTTAGTCACATAGAGCGAAGTCGAGCAAAAGAGCGGGAACGGAAGCGAGAGCGAGAATTCGCCAAATTCAAAAATATTTGGGAGCGGGAGCGTATATAGAGCTGTTGTTTTAGTATATAATTAAATTTAAATTATAATTTTATACCTATATTGTTGTTAAAAAAACTTATTAATTTTTTTTGAAGATATTCTAGTTCTATATTCAAACATAATATTATATTTACTCCTCAAGTTATATCATAATTCATTGTTTTCAACCCCCTATGCTATGATAAATAAGAAATCACAAGTTTATTATGTTCAAATCATTTTAGCAATCCCATGTAAAAAATGAGACCCCTAAAATTGACATTTTATTCCTAAAATTCTTCGACGATGAACTAAGAAAACTTAATTCGAGAACTAAGAAAGCATAAGTCGGGAATTGGAGAATTCTCCCGAGTTTGGAATATGGATTCGCGCTCGGAATGTGAAAAAAGCTCCGGGGATGAAGAATTATGTTAGTAAGGGCTAAATTAGTGGACGCCCGAAAAAAATAAATACATTTTTGGTAATTAACACCATATGCTAACAAAGCGGACTGTTTGGCACGGAACTTTAATTGAGAGAATTTTAATTGAGGTATAACTGATGAATAATAACTAAATTTCAATTGAGTTGTGTAAATTTGTGTTTGGTATAAAATTAAAAATTTATAGGTATTTTTGTAGGTTTGTTATGTATGTTTTGAGTTAATTGAGTTATGTCTCAATTATAAGATTGCAATGACATCTCAACGGGATGACCAAATACGAAAGTAAGTCCGACTCAATTAAAATGGAACCTAGATTCTATTCCAAACTAATTTTGGGTCGGAGAAAAGAGCAAAACAAAACGATGGAAAAAATTATGATGATGAGAAGCAATTTACGAGAAGAATTACAGTAAGATCTTCGATTTCAGTTTTCAAGATTTTCTCTTATAATGATGGATGCCACTCAGATAGACGTCAAAATCAAGAATAGCGAGGTACCTTACCTTACCTTACCCAGAGCCTATGTTGATTTCACTCTTGTCAAAACGGTTAGTGATGCTATTACCTTGTTTGATGCCGGTCAGGGACGTAGTCAGAATTCTATGCTCGAGGCAAATTATATATACAGGTTTATTTCTGAGGCTAGGATCGAAACCTAAAATTCATTTGTTAGTACATTCAATAAATGTTGGCTTTTTGTTTACTCTCTTGCACACTCTATGTTCGACAAAATTAAATGCGTCAACGGAGTCTCCCTTATGATGAACGAGTACGCATTGTCCATTCTGAATAATTGCTACTCCCTCGTAAACGTTGATCTTTGGTTTGGTGTTTTGGCTATCTTCATCAAATCCGGTCTTGTACCAAATGTTGTACTTCAACTCTCTCATAAGAAGCTGCCGGATGCTGAAAAGTTGTTTAAAAAGCTGTTGAAAGAAAATCTCAGTGAAATTGATCAAGTTACAACCACCATTGTCATGGATGGGCTATGCAAAGCATGACAAACACTTGCTGCACGTAATTTACTTGGACAGTTCGAGAAAGGAAAATGCAAACCAGATGTAGAAGCTTATGGTTGTGTCATTGATAGTGTATGTAAAGATATAATGTAGATTTGATTCGGGTCTGATATCCTCACCTACAACAGTTTGATAAATGGATACTGCATGAAGCTTGCAATCATTTCGTCAAAATTACATTTACTCGTGTCGGGTTACAATACAACACAACTAGCTATAATACCATGCTAGATGGATTATTTCGTGATGGAAGATGTGCTGGTGCTTGGAATATTTTTAGTGAGATGCAAGTGAATCACGTAACTCCTGATGTGATAACTTACACTACCTTGATTGCTGGACTATGCAAGAATAACAAGAACGAAGAAGCATTTCTTGTTTTATGTATGATGGAAGATAGTGGTGTTAATAATACGGGCCTTGCTACATACACAGCTCTCATTCAAGGATTCTTTGAAGACAAAAAACATGAGACTGCAGTGAATCCCTTCTACTCACTTTCTTCCAAAGGATTATAAGGACGTTTAACTTCATTATCGGTGCACTTTGTAAAAGAGGATATCTGAAAGAACCAAAAGGACGTTTTTCATTGGAAATGGAAAATATTTGTTGTCACCCCGACAGTATTACATCCAACTCTTTGTTAAAGCCTATCTTAAACGAAACGGGCTGCTTAAGGCACTACCACTTTTGGAGGAAATGATCAGGAAGGGCTTCTTACTTGATGTGACTTCTTTTGAGATGGTTCTTGATCATTGTCAAGTGGATGATAGAGATGGAATTACTATGGATATGATTGAGAAGCTTGTGCCAGAATACAACTAAGCCAGCTTGTCCTTCTACCGTAAGTTTGATTAAGTTGTTAAAAAGATCAATGCTTAATCAATCTGCTCAATTCTATAGGATGTATTTATTGCGAGCATCTTGTTGCATATGTACATTCCGTTATGCTACAGTAGTCTGGCCTAATAGTTATTTCAGGGCTACTTAAATCTAAATTCTATGAAATTGCTCAAGTGTTATTCGAATATGAAGGACCAAGTTATAGTATTTTATTTTGCATGATGGAGCTGAACAGAGCTTATAAGTTTTCTTTAGGTTGTTTTCTTGTATGTAGCATTTGGAGGCTGAAAAAAGATTCATATAATGACACAATTAATTCTTTGGTTTGATTAAGGTCCGATGTAAATGGTCTGGAATCCAATTATGCTAAACTTGTTCACCTGTCTTGCATTGTCTGTCTTGATTGATTCACTTGTCAAACATGATTCAGCACTTTGCAGAATGTAATAGCACTTCAGCCAACTTGTTATCCAAATAAGTCATGTGATTGTCCTCTCTATGACTTATTAAAAGTTCATTTGATGCTTGACATGCTAAAACAAAAAAAACAGATATCTGTACATTACTTTGATTCAATGTAAACATACTTGCTTACACTCAATCAACATTTATGTTTACAGTCTTGTTGCCATACTCTCATATGACTTAGTAATCTCCAATGATTCTGTTCTGCAACCCACTCTCTCCATGGCGTCAAGATTCCATTCACCGCACTCACTTTGCAACTCTTCACAATTCTCTACTCCAACAGTGAGGCCCAAAATCTATTTTATTTTAACATTTCTTTCAAACTTAATTATTCATTTCATTTTTTTTCTCATTTCCTTTTAAACTTTATTCTTAACTTTATTTTAAATGTAGTTAATTAATTATAACAAAATCACATTAATTTTTTTAAAATACATTACTTGAAAATAAAAATTACATTACTTAAAAAAAATTACAATACTTAAAATTGAAAATTACAATACTTGAAATTGAAAATTAAAATAGTTGAAAATGAAAATTACAACAATTAAAATACTACATTTTACAAATGTGATTTTAATATGTATTTTAAATTTTAGAAGTAATGTATAAGTATATTTCTATTGCTACATATAATTATTATCATATAGAAACCGTCATTAGGTAAGTTATGTAGAGACCGTCGCTTATTAGACTTTATGGTGATATTTTATATGCAAGTGTGTTTCAATTGTTTCAAATATTATTATTAAATTTAAATTATGTAAACAAAATGAGAAAATTGAAACAAGAAAACTGAATAAAAAGAAAGAACAAAACAGCAAAAGAACTAAACCAAAATAAAAATGGCATCATGAAATAATTGAAGAAACAAAAAGAACAAGAGTGCAAACAAATAAAGAATACAACAAAGAAAGAAACAAACCACAATAATTAAAAGAAGGGGGGGGGGGGGGGTGGGAAGTGATGGTGCAACGCGTCCCAAAATTTGGGACGAGTTGCACCGTCTAAATTGGGACAGCAGTACTGGAGCGTCCCAAAGAGCTGCAATGCTTTGAGACTCCATCTCCAACTCTGTTAGAGTTGGACATGACAGAGTTGGAGATGGCCTTAGTCACTAAGTTAACCCACGGGTTGTAAACGGCAAATTGGCAATAGGACTCCTGAGTCGTGACAGCGTAATGGGAGCTTCTCCAAGTGAGTGAACCTGATGAAATTAGTACATTTTCCATAGGCTTTGCCTTCACCACTACTTTAAAGCTTCTCTTGTGATGACCTTTAGTAAATACCAAGCTCATTGGTTTCACTATTATCTCCACTCCTTTTGGAGCGTTGAGTTGCACGAACTATTTTGGAACAGTTTATTTCTTCTTGATCAACTAAACTCCCCATAGAAGAACCGTCTTAGTTTCTGATTCAGGTTGACTTGTGTAGATTAATGTTGAAATCCCTCAACATACTGATCTAGTGGAAGTGTGGAACCACCAAAAGAAGATTGCATATGGTGTGGAGAGCAAGAGATATTTAATGCATGCCAATACTAAGAAGAAACAAGCATAGACTATAAGAAGCCAGACTAAGAGGCAATGAAGTGGAAGATGTCAAAGTCTGTATTCGTTGCACTGTGAACAATCAACACTAGCCCTGGAACAAGTGAGGTATGTATCAACTTTGATCTTTCTGGAGTAGAAAAATTCTTAAGAGATTATCAGCTCCATTTATATACATATAGTGGTTCTGATAAGCGCGTCTAGCTAGTCTGAGTGTTCAGTTCAACTTGTGCGCTTAGAACCTGAAACTTATCTGACTAATTTTATGCAGTTTATCATTTCTGCTCTACTTTACATGAGGCTGAAAAATAATCCAGATTTGCCAGATGATAGTCGAAAAAGGAAAGTCACATACTCACATGGCTGATGGCTAGCTACTATATTGGACCCAAGAGCAAGTTCCATTAAGGATCTGCTCAACATTATACAGTATATCGACAGACTCATTTAGGGGCGGACCTACCACCTAGGCTTTACACCGAGGTCTCCGAAAAAATTACAAAAAAAAAAAGGTTAATTATGTTTAAAAGTGTAAGTTTACATAGTGTAATCAACAAGAATAAAGTTAATATATGTTTTGTAGCTCAATTGGTAACAACCTTATAGAGCTTCAAGGCATTTTTTAACAACCCGAATTCAATTCCTGCTATCAACACTCTTTTTATTATCATTTTAATTATCGTTCTTTTTTTTTTCTTCTTCATATGCACAACGGTGTCTATCATTATGTTCTCCTTATTATACATTTTAAATTCATTATCACTTTAATTCAATTACAACTATTTGTCGACGAAAAATATATATATAAAATATAATAAAAATTTCAATTATTCAAAAAATTCTTACATGTAAATTTAGTCCAGTGTCGAAAATATTTCTGGGTCCGCCTCCGTAAATGTCCATGTTACTTTGTAAGTTGGGCCATACTTGTGTGTATACATATTGTACACATTTTTCTTTTGCTTTTGAGAAAAGGGAATGAAAGGATTCTTGTAAACTGCACAGCAAGATGTTATTAGGTGCCAAAAGCATAGGACTCTTTATGCTTTGTTTAATCTAGAAACAGTAAAGAAAATGAAGTCCAATCTGTCTATCTGCCACCTGAAAAGTGTATGAAATCAAATCCTAGCTCTTCTCGCATCCGCAAGATGTAGCACATTGCCAGAACTTCCAAGAGAAGTATGTTGGGTCGGTCCAGTTACAGTACTCCAGTTTGAACCTAAATTTACTTTCAACCTTTCAGGGTAATTTTTTGCGCTCCTTCGCTGTATTTGACATTGTGCTGTTTTGTTTTTTTTTAAACAACAAAATTTATTCAATACTTGAGTATGCTCTAAAAATACACTTCCAAACCATTACATATACATTTCTCAACACTAATCTTTCTCAACCTTTGAGTTCACATTACATTTTCATAAACCAGTACTTAATGGCGCAACCAATATAATTATCATCCTGCCATGTCTTCAGATTGAGCGCCCAACATCACCAAATGATTCTTTCTCATTCAAGTCTTCAAATATCATATCAGATTGAGCGCCCTTTGTGTTGTGTTGTGTTGCGGTTAATTAAAACGGTAGAATTGTGTCATGTGTGCTTAAGTTTTCTAGTCACATGCAATTGTGGTATGACTTTAGTTTATATAATCGGGTTCGGTTTTGATATTGATCATATGTTCTGCGATTTAGTTTAGTTGGCGAAGTTAAGCAAGAGAACTTATAGTTGCGATTCATTTATTGCGAAACTGGTTAAATTATTGGTTGTACTTGAAAGATAAACGGTTGTACCGCGAGTCTGAACCTCGGGTCGAATTCAATTTCCAAAACTAGGTGAGTACACGTAGGTGAAAGAAAATCTGATTGGGTAGAAAAAGAAAGCTGAATTTGGTGGACCAATTAATTACAAGAGACAAATATGTGACTGTAGAAAATGCTTTACGGGCAATTTGGTAGATACAAAAGCCAAATAGTAGTAAACATTTACTACCAGAAAGTAAATTCACTAAATTAAATGTTCTTACTTTATTTGTTTCCATATTTTGTACAGTTGTAACCTGGTTTTCTTCATCAACAAAAGTGGCTTCAAAATCTAATGGGGCTGTAGTGTCAGCTGTGTAACTGTGTTTGGATATGTTAGTCCCATGTAGGCTCTATTCTCTTCAACTGAAAACTCATTCAGTTCAGTTTCGTTCAGTTCTGCTTAGTTATATTTTATACTACAGTTCAGTTTAGTTCAGTAAATTTCGGTTGAAAAGAACAGAGTCGTACTCGTGTTAGGAACTTAGGTTAGTATTTAACTTCAAAATCGGTGTTCCATGTAGGGAGTGATACAGATGAGCACATCAGTATTTGAATGCGTAATTTTTACTCCATCTTGAAGATACCTTCTCACTTACATTTTCGATCGGATGTCTCGCAGAAAGTTAATCTCCTACCTAAAGTGGATAAATCATGCACCACATCTGTAAACTTTACAATCGTTATATATTGAAAATTACAAATACCAAAATTACAAACCTTAGTAACCGATTGACCCAATAATACATTTTATTTGTACGGTTTTAGAAGAGTGACCATTTAACATACCAAGTCATGTGAACTCCAAACAAATTTGTTGTGTAGTACTCGAAAGAAGTCAAATTTATAATGCAACACAACGATCTCGCAGTGCATGCATGAGACGAAAGTCCTTATGGTATCAAAAATGAACAAATTGAATTATGTTAAAGATAAATTAGAGTAGTATGAGAGTAAGAGTAGAAGAAAGAAGAGAATATAGGGAATAGAATGGAGAGAATATAGAGTTTATTCTTCACATCAAGATGGAAGTACATGATGGGTATTTATACAAGTGGAAATGTATCTCAAGAGGCTAAGAGTATATAAATAGGCAAAGACATCCACTACTCTTGTACATTGATCTCTTCATCCACTAACTATAATGCATTCATCTCTTCATCCACTAACTCCCATCTACTAACTCATTGTGCATTTATCCATAACACTGCCCTTGAATGAACATGATTTGGTGATGGTTGGTACGCTGAAGATATACTGCCTCATTAAAAACCTTGCTAAGAAAAACCCTGTGGGATAAAAAACTTAGTCAAGGGAAAAAGAGTGCAGTGCGTATCCAACTCCCCTAATCGACGCATCATTGTAATTCTCCAGACTGATGCAATTCCAATTTTCCGGGCCAACTTCTCAAATGATGATGTCTGATATGATTTGATGAGCAAATCTTCAAATCTTTTGTAATTTGATGAAATCTTCTTTTCATAGATAATGGTGGAGAATAACTTCTGTAATATGTGGCTCGTCTTTATGTGGAAGAACTTTCCAAATACTTGGAACATCATGTAGTTTCAATGTTCCATAACATCACTCCATAATATTGTAAGGTTGGACCAATAAGTCTCATGACTTTATCTTTATCACATGTATCAAAGATATGGAGATGTGGAGATAATTATATGCGTTTATAATGTTGTCTCGTTAAAAACCTTGATAGGAAAAACCCAATGGGGTAAAAAACCTAGTCGAAGGGAAAAGGAGTGCAACAATTGCTCATGTGTTGTGCAAAAGTACTCAATGATTTTCAATCATTATCTCATTTACTTGTCATATAAAACATACCCTCTTCAGGAGGTATTGTAACGAATATCAAAATTCTTGTTTGACAAATAATTTAGGTACTTCTGGATCATGTCAATCTCAAGGTTTACAATAAGTAACCTTTGTAAATATTCATTCATATACTCAAACTTCAAGTTGAGCTAACATTGGTGTAGCCAATACTACACTTCATGAGTATTGATAATTTTATCACATACTTAAATAGTTCACTTGTGGTGAATTTTATCAACATGAAGTTGATTATAGAATAAGTATAGACATCAAAATAGTTCTTCAAGAACTTTCCTCATTCAATCAATGCTTGTTAACATGATATTTTAGTCTCCTTTTGGGACTAACTGTCGGAGATGATATCTCCCCATATTGAACTTTCTTGAACCATATGACTTGTAAGTCAAACAGTCATTTTCATGTGCACAACCTGAGGGTTGTGTATGAGTTGTAGCATTCACAATATAAAAATAAACATGCGAGTATGCAACATGGTATCTAAGGATACTAGAAAAAACTAAATAATATAAGCTATACAAGAATAAACATAGTAGGATGCATTACTTAGTATATCTAAATGCACATGAAATTTGACTGGATAAACCAACGTACCGTACGTATTTCGAATTCGTTAATCAATCGGACTTCAGGTCCATGAGCTCATTTTCTATCATCAACATGATATCATCGAATGGACTTACAAGTAAGATCCCCATTTACATGTCCAACAATTTATGTCCATCTAATTTTGCATATGCTTATTCATTTCTCGGTTCCATGTATACCGGTATTTCAAATCTCTTTCTTAGATTTTTCAAGTCAGTACTGATAATTGATATCTGAATATTTTTGTAGGTACCATTTCATTTCATATAGGCCATATATTATAATTCAGATATCTATGCCTTTTATGGCATACATTACTCTTCAGGAGTACCAACTGCCTTATTTTGCCATTTTCTTGAATTGTACTTAGCACTAGAACCGTATTTCACTGAGGTGAACAAATCAATAGTACAATAGGCAAGTATCTCAATGTTCAACACATGTCATTCTATAATCGATATGTAACTATGTATGCCTCAAAATAGAATCATAGCGGGTTAACATTCAAATCATATAATTTCATGTTTGAACATATCTTGATATAGTAACATGAAGTTGGAGAGTCAATCTTGTTTGAACTTTCAAATATATGGGATCAATTCGCTCTACGAATTTATTTTTACCAACTTATTCATTACTGTGGATTCTACTACTATAGCGAGTGTGAAACCACCGGAGTAAGACCATGGTTTAACAAACCCATTAGAATCCGTATTCATGCAGGAATGAGTTTTAATTTGAATGAATAATTGTTACTAGTACTGCTACTAGAAGGGCATCAATGAAAAGAGTACCATGATTGTGAAATGATGAGATGAATAAGTTTATAATAGTAGCTGAATTCAAGTTTATAATAGTAGCTTTGAATGAATTCAGCTTTTTTTTCCTTTGGGTGCTGTTTTCTTGGGTGTTGTGTTTGAGAAACAATAGTAGTAAAGCAAAGTCCACAAAGACCATTCAAATTAATAATTTGTTCTTAGGTAAAAAACAAACCAAAAAGAAATAAAAGTCTTCACCCACGCACTATTTCCGACACTCTTGACACTTTCCTTTTTACCTTTGTGACTCATCAAAAATACCACCTTCTTCTGCAAATTAGCAACCGGTTTGGATTAAAATTTTCACTCAATTTTAATTGAGATATGCATGTAACAGTGTTTGAAATGCCACTTTAATTCACCATCTTGTTTCTAAATTTAATTGAGTTTTTACTCAATTAACTTTCTCTTTCACTCCCAAACCCATAAAAACCCTACAAAATTTTAATTTTATACCAAACACAAATTTTAACAACTCAATTAAAATTTAATCACTATTCATCACTTCACCTCAATTATAATGGACTCAATTAAAATTACTCTGAAAGATGATCAAAAGTACATGTACAATCTATTAGAACATGCATCACAATATCAATCCATATTAACTTGCACGAATTATTCAACACCTGTGTGTAATGAATCACTTTTTAACCTAAAATGATTGGGCTATATTGTCATATCCATATCATACATACATCGGAGTGTCGTGTATCAAACATGAGTATGAAGGGGTGAAAACTCTGAATATCATAGTAATTCGTAACTATTGATGGGAATAGTCGAATTTGACACATTGGATAGAGAATTTGATTAAAACGGAACAATCACTTGGCTAGTTTGAACGGAATAAGATAGGGTATAATTGAAATGAATGGCACAAATAAAGTAAATTAAAAGAAGTTATCAAGAATCCATCTCTTTTTCCTGTCAATCACTAAATCAACATCACCAACCATTCACAGAATTTATGACTACAAACAAAACAAGAAAGGAAAAAGAAGAGGAAAAATCTCATAATAATGTTAATTAATCAGTAATGAACGAATTATATGATGACAACTTTGTACAACAAAATAGCCACTGAGATATATGCATATATCATTTATATGAACCACAAGAGAATATCATTAAAAAAAAAACTTAAAAAGAAGAAATAGTTCTAACACTTATATATATATATATATATATATATATTGTTTTAATTTAATTCAACTAATAAATAAACAAAAACCTCACATTACAAATGTTTGTTTGTTCCACCTTCCTTCTAATTCTGAATAGGGTTTGGTCCGCTTGGAACTTCATGATCACTTACTCCAAACGCATCTCTCCTCTTATTGTATACTGCTGCACCACCTCTTTTCGACGGACTAAAAGCTGTCATTTCCGGGGCAAGTGTAGCTCCAGGAGAAGCTGAAGAATGAACAACACCAGAAGAGGAGTCCACAAGAGCAAGAAATATCAAGGAGAGGCTGAAGAGAAGAAATAGGAAATTGTGGGGCTTTTTTGATATTTCAACAAGTAGTGATGTTCTTCTTAGTGATGAAGTTGCCATGCAGTTTTTTGGATATTTAATCTTGTGATCAAAACCTCCCCCTCCAATTGTGCACATGAGATCAATAGCCATGAACCAGAGAGAGAGGAGAAGAGAAGGAGAAAGGGTTAAGGAAAGATATGAAGTTCCATTTTTTTGGTTTGTGGTTTTGGTTTTGCTTTTTAGTGAGTGAGGAATATTTCTGTTTTCTCCTTTTTAAAACTTGGAATGGAAGAATAAGACACATATATTGGCATGGAAAAGGGTTGTATGGTTGTGTGTGCATTTATGTGAAGAACCTACCACTTTGACACATATTGACTTTTTTACCCCTACTAGCTTTGGTGAAGTAAATTATATCCGTTCCAAAAAATTTCCCTCAATACGATAAATGAGTGTGTTCTATAAAAAAAATTTAAAATAATTACTATGATAAGTAGAGATTAGTTTCGCCCTTAAACCAAGATCCAAGACAGTTTTATAGGCGTGCCATTGACACATCCGAGGAAACCTCTCTCCTAGAAGGATTATCGTCAGAGGAGACTGCCAAATAAAGATTGCCAATGAAAACAATACACAAAGTTGAACTCCGAGAACACCTCCTCTCCAAGCATCCATCCTTCCCGAGCACGTAATGCTTCCTTGTACCAATGACAACCTGAGAACATAAGAAGGTGTTGATCAGGACTCGGCCAAGAAGCTTCTAAGAAATTAAAGCCTTTCTGGAATAAAATACATAAGACCCATGAGACGTGGTAATTACACACGTGCGGGGTCAACTTCGCAATGCTCTATGAGAGAAATGACTTATAGGAAGACCAGCTCCGCTACTTATAGGAGTGCCCTTTGAGGGCCTACCTTCATATATGTTTCCAGGGTCCGTCAATCGTAGAACACTTTTCTAATGCCTTTTTAAGGTTCAAGCTTCCATATCGTTTGGGGCTCAAAGTTCACTAGAAAGGTAAGCCTTCCGGCATCCCTCCGCGTCATTAGAGTGACCCACCGACAAGATTATTGGTACTACATGATCTTGTCCCTTCATGTATCATACAAATACCCCACAGTCGTTACACATTTATTATCACCAATATTTCTTGAGTTGCTCCGAACTACTTGAATACTTTATTAGTAATTCACAACTTGATTATATTTATCCACGACAAGCCAGTAAAATTTTCTAAACTTCTAACCCTTACTCGGAGGTTCCCTCGACTATCCTCAAGAGTATACTTTTGAATTTAGTTATATAGCACTATCGCACCCTATAAAGTTCTTACATTATCACATGAAATGTTTCTATCTTTGCTTTATAACATAAACTAATAGTACTATATTATTTGTATCATTTACAAATTATTTATGTATTAACTAACTAACAACAAAATCTTTATTCGACACTAACATCGAAGACAACCATATACTAACTTACGGATTGGAAGACAACCATATACTAACTTACGGATTGGAAGACAACCATATACTAACTTACGGATTGGAAGACAACCATATACTAACTTACGGATTGGATTGACTTCAATTTTACAACTCCTACTTAATTGCTACTCCATCTCACTTATCACTTGATCATCTTGATAACACCTGGCTGAACTAGTTACATACACTTAATTTACACTTTGAAGTCTATTAGTATCAAATTCAGAGAATTGTTTTAGGAGTAAATGGTGTATATTGCTAACACATGTGCAGAGCTTTATTTCGGTTCACCTGTCAAGGTCAAGTTATATATTTCTTTGTTTATAAAAAGATCGAAGATACCTTTGACCAAAATCATATTCGATATATAGTATACAATTGCGAAGCGATCCATAAAGGGTAAATAATCACTACTTTCGATCTTTTACTTGAATTATATACTTTATTTCTAGGGTGGTTTGTTAACATCTTTAGTAGTCTAAAAATGAATAAGAAATCTATACGAAAAAGAATATATTAGATATTATGTTTGTTAGAACTATTATTAGAAAGAAGCAAAACTTCTAACCATAATGAAAAAATTTCTAAAAAGTTTCTATTTATTTTCGCCTAAAAAAGTAGATATAGTAGGAAAACAACAAACAAAATAAAAATTTTAAAAAGTACATTTCTAAATGTGCACCTTGCTGATTGATAAAAATAATTTTTACATTCTTCCTATTTATTATTTCTTACTGGGTTGTTCGGCCAACAAAGGATTTGAATACAAAATAGAAGAGAAAAAATGTAAACATTCTATGTATCGTATCATTCTTTATATCTTTTACGTAGCTTAGACTTTCTAATCAAACATGTAACAAATTAATTAATACTCCACATATGTATACTTGCCGATAGCAAGTGTAATGAGAGACGGTATTTAAGTAATTTATTTAAAGACAGATTTATGTTATAAACAAATTATTGATATTAGTAATCAAAATGTTTATGTTATCAACATTGGTGTTTTACATATTACAAAAGAAATGGATTTCATTACCAACATAGACATTTTGATTAATAACATAGATTATTTTTCTAAAAACATAGGTCGTCTCTAGATAAAATTATTTAGAGATCGTTTCTCATAAGACTTTGTGATACTTGCCCTTGTTTGGCTATGTAAACTAAAATTAAATTAAAATCTGATTATTAGAACTTTAGGTCCCCAAGTGTACATTTTTAGAGATATTATATTCCGACAGGAATTTGGGGTTAATGCGGTACGTTCATATATACTGTATGTAAAGTTTATCACAAAGTCTCATGGGAGACGATATTTAGATAATTTATTTGCAAATGGTCTATGTTATTAATAACCCATGTTATTAATCAAAATGTGTATGTTGTTAACGAAATAAGTCTTGTTGTAATATAAAAAATATCAATATTGAGAATATAGGTGTTTTAATTAATAACATCGATAATTTTTTTGACAATGTCCTTGGATATGCGCTATACTGTGGTTGATTTCCTAGATCTATTTTCTTTCATATTGATGCATCATGCATGTGGTATAAAAATGAACAAGTCAATAGTCCAAGTAAAGTCCTTCAAGAGCTTAGGTATAGTGGATTGTGTTGATTGTGTTACGAGATTGACATGCAAGGAAGAGGTAAGGAATTCAACTAGTTTGGCCAGTCTTTCAAGCTGTGACTTGGACTTACAAACTTAGAGAGTGGAATATTGCAAATTAATTAGGTGAACCTTATGAGGAGTAAATGCTCTCTCATTTATAGTAGAAGACCCAGGGGACATATCTCTGAGGTTGGACGGCCTAGGCGAGATGGTGACACGTGGCGTCAGAGCGTAGTGGTGCATTTGGGTCACGTATAGAGTTTACTGTGTCATGTATGGTCCACCGGAAACTGGAGCTCGGACCTCATGGGGGTCGGCCCTGATAAATATTTATCAATTTGTTCAGGTCTTTCACATAAAACATTATATATAAAGTAAAATATTATTGAATACACTGTACTTATATTTAAAAATATCAGTCCGTTCACCTGATCTCTCACACTAATGTAGGATCCTTACCACGTGAATCTTTACCGGTATAAGACCACTCCCACTACCCAGTGGGAGTGGTCATCCCACGTCGTGCCCACGCAACGGTGCACGACGGTAATTTTCGGATCATAGGGGCTGCAACAGCCCCTATGATCCAGCCGTCACCCTCCAGCCGTGGCACCGTTGGATCGATCATAGATCCAACCATAAGGCTGGCTGGTTCATTTTAAAAAAATATATATATTTTTGTTTAAAATAATAATAAGAAATTAAATATATAATAATAAAATATATAAACTATACCAACGTTCATATTTTTCGTAACCTATAAATTGGCACCGATCTTCACACATTTCATCGCACCTCAACTTTTTCCCTTATTCCATTCTTAAATATTTTTAAGTGAGATTTCACTAATTTCAACTTTTAAATACTTTTATAATATGTTTAACATGTTAATTATAAAAAAAAAATAAAAAATCTTGACGACCATATTTAAGGCATGATCCACTGCAAGAGAATTTTCAGGATTCAACCGTGCCGCAGTCGTGTCCAAAAAGGGACACGACCGTCAGATCTCTCCACGACGCAATGTGATAGCATAACGGTTGTTTTAATTTTAATTTTTTTCTCGTTCTCTTTGGTTTAAGAAGCATCACCGTTGTTGAAACTTAAACAAATGTGGCAGAAATGGGCTTGTCCCCCCGATTGCTAATCTACGGGACCCCCATATATTTTGTTACGAAACATACGCATTGACATTATTTCTTCATGCATATATTTTTCATTTCCCCAATTTCTCTTGAATGATATCATACTTGATACTTCACCGTGATTTTAGGAAGAATAAATAAATTAGTAAAAGAATAAGAAGAGGAGGAAAAATTGGAATTAAATTAATTGACCATGCATCCACATTTCACATTCATGTTATGGGATGAAGTCTATTTTATAAAATTAAATTAGAAGGGGCTAGCATGACAAATTCACAACAGCTACAGCATCCTCTCTAACTGCTTTGATCCTTTGACCATGCATGCATACGCAATATCTATAAACATTCTTTTGGCCTCTACAACAAAACTAGTCCACATTCGAAATTTGATGTAAATTTACCGATTCCATGACATATTTACTCGAAGACCAATTGGAATTGTTAGTTAATCAAGAGAACTTACTATATATTCCTCGATTATTCCGTAAGAGTTTCGAAAGGATATAATTTACGCTTAAAACGAACTATCCGTGAGCTAGGACTAAGTATTCAAAGTGATGAGTTTATGACATTATCCCACTGGGAAAGCTACAATCCAATTTAAACTTTTATATTCTATTTGCATATTGCTATGCTTCGAGTATGTGTTGGTAGAAATTATCAGATTTTGGAAGCGTTCCACCTTAGAGGGATGCTTCTGCGATTAGAGCCCAAAAAAGAAAAGCAAAGGGCCAAATAATCTATTACTATTATAGAAGGGAAGATTCAGGGTAGTTAGCGGACCAACTTCTCTTTTTTTATTTTTTACCCCTCATTTTGATATATTTTTTTCCTTGCACCACATTATATAGTTTATTTTTTTTTTAAATTGCACTATAATCAATAGTTCTACGATAATGTAAATTATTAATTTATAGTTTTCTCCAATAATACCAATAAGATGAAAGATCGCACGCTAGTACAGCGTGCCAATTTTATAGTATTGGCGAAAAAATTGAATTAACTTATGAATAGAACATAACCGTAAACGCAAGTTTCAATTTAATTAGTTGGCCAAGAAACATGACAACACTTGCATGTGCCAATTTGCCCCGTTTATTTTTACAATTTGTGCTCAAGTCAACTTACTGGACCTTTATCAAGCGTCACCATAGTCTCCTACACTTTGTTTATACATGGGCATAGTTTCAAAATGTAACCGAAATTGCACGAGATATACCAAAAACCTCTCAACCATTAACATCAACTAAATGAAACGGACTTAAAATTCGAAACCCCCTATTTAAAAATTTTGTATATCATAAATTTTCCTTTTATAATCAAAATGTTACGAAAAATTCCAGAAAATACTAAAATGTCTAAGAAAAGTTCTGAAACTTCTCAGTTTTTCAGAATCCAAAACATAATCCAATGTCGAGATTGTAATCCATGTTTATACTACACACTCCTAGTTATTAACTACTCATGATATAAGGAATCTCTTTTGTCTATCATGAAGCAAATGCAATTGTGGATATGCTAGCAAAGAAAGGCAGCAACTCATGGACGACAAGTGATGGTTTTGTAGAAACAATTCCAGGAAATGTAATTGCTAGATTTTTTTTTACAATAATGGGACTTTTGTCCTTCTTGGCTTTTGAAAACTGTAAACTTTGATATTTCGCACTCTTTCAGTAGGCTGGTTTGGGATAAAAATAACCTGAATTAAACTACTTAATTAAGTAATGAAGTTCTTTCTTTCAAAAAAAAAAAAAACTACTCATGATATATATGAGTTCTCAATATTTTTATCTTACTTTTTTAGAATCTGTTTGGTCATAAATTAACTCAAATGGTAAAATTGTTTTGTATATACATAAACAATCTAAATGTTATATAATTTTTAGAAAGAGTTTATATATTCCGTAAACATACTTCAATTTGTAATAAACTAGTCTAAATTTTAAGCTTATAGAATTTGATAATAATTTGTGAGGGATATTGCAATTGACATGGTGTGCATTAGGTTGATTAGCTTGAAGGGTTTGGAGATTGTTTGGTTTCTGGTGAAGGGGAGTTTCAGGATTTGCAGATACTGTCCATGACAGATTTCTTGGATTGGTGTTGACTGTGTGTGGAGTGTAGAGAGTGTTTGATGAATTGCTTGAATGAGGAAACTTGTTATTTCTGATTGATTGGAGTGGGAATTTGGTTTGATTCTTATGAAGTATGTTTGGGGTGTCAGAACAAAAAAAAAAAGAAAATAAATGGAGTATAGTGGAAATTAGAAGGAACATAGTATGGTTTACAGAAGCGGCAATCATGCATCATCAAATATCTGTAGAGAATCAGAGTAGCGAAACTTATGGCTGGAGCAGATTGTTGGAAAAGATAATTTGCATATTATCCAATGTTCCAGAAACATGTTAAGGTCGGCAAATCGGAGATGTAAGCAATGGAGTCATCATCATGTACACGAAGACTCTAGATTGAATATTGGGAGTTGTGGTGTAAGAGTTGAACAACAAGCAACTACATCATTTGTTTAATGGCACTATAACCTCAACCAAATCTATAGCGAAAGAATTACACATATAAATAGGGCTAATGTTATGTTATAATGTAATTCCGAATATAAATTGTAATAGAGCATATATAAGAATTTCGGGTAATGTATATAGCCATCGTGTTAACGCTCCCATACTAAATAGGCCAATATAAACTTCGCAAATAATGTATCCACGCCTCGAATCTCATATCTAATAAAATAAACTTATAAACTTTGATGCATCTGTGTGGGGTGTTCTGGTTGGGGGTAGTATTGCGGTGGTTACTCGAAATCATGAAGGTGTTGTGTTGTCTTGGTGTAGACGGGTCCTAAGACATAGTTGGAACTCAGAAGTTGCCAAGGCTTTAGCTGCTAAATTGGCTGTATAATGGGCTCGGGACGTGGGCTGGCATAATGTTGTTGTATAATAATTGGTTATTAATGCCCTTATTTCTACTCGGTTTGATTTCTCTCCGTCGGCCATATGTGTACAGAAATATAGAAATATTGAGATTGAGGCATCATTTTAATCATCTCAATTTTCGTTGGGTCAAGAGGACTGTCAATGTGCTGTACTAGCCCATAGAAGTGTCTATTATGAATCTGATTCTTCTGGGTTACCTTTCAGTTTTGCTGAGAAGGTACTGATAATACCTTTTGAGTGGGATGGATGTAGTAGTTTTCACCTCATTTAGTAGTTTTATGTAAAATATACATAACCATGTTTGTAAATAAAAAAAAAATACTAAAGAATGAAAGAAATAGAACATTAAAATATAACACTATAACCCGTGTAGCGGGTTACCCGAATTCTAGTAAAATAATAAGAGAAGAAAAGTCTTCTTTCAAAAGAAAAAGAACAAAAAAAATTAAAAAAAAAGGAAAAGGTGAAACTTACTACTCACGTCAGATGATCTGAAATCTGCATAAAATTATTGGGCAACCCATAAGTGGTGGATAAAACTAAGGAAAAAGCAAATAAAATTTAATCCAGTCAGACATGAATGCATGGTGGACCGGAATGGTCACCGAATTTAAAATTATGCCTCACAATTTATAGGGGTTCGGCTTGATTGTTTTTCAACAAACTTTTAACTGATATATATTAACTTGATTTTATGTGAGTAAAACACTGAATTAATAAAGTTTTAGCTATAAATCCAACTGAGCATCATGTAACCTTCATTCTAGTATACATTGAATGTATGAAGTTGGATTAGACTTTGCAAGGTTGATGTTCATTAGATAATCAACGACAGTGTCATATCCTTGGAATTGGGATATGAGAATAAAGTCGTTAGTAAATTCATCGGCCATTTTAGTGGGTTGACTTATCCTAGTCAACGATCAAGACAGACCGGGCATGAATTATACTCTGAGATAAACCATATATGACTGGACACTACGAGAAACGAGCATTCGCAACTAACACCGTTGAAGTAGGTTACTGATTAGCTCAAGTTAGTATTGTCACTGATGATCATATGCGACGGGTCTTAACTAGTCATCGCATGACGGACCAATGTGTGTTATCATTTAACTTAGTTTTTATGGAGTGTTCACCACGGAGTGTATCCAGTCTTGTTTACTTGGGTTATTTGTTATCATGTAGACGGAAATGCATGTGATAGAGTTGAATCCACTAATTTTGTATGATGGATAAAAGTTATACTCCCATGTTAAGTTGATTTGGGGTTGCTTGTTTAAGTTCTGAGCTCAAGTTTCCTTAAGTGGAAACTCGACTACTTGCGTAGAATCAATGGCAGTCATGGATAAAGAGGTAAATGAAATAAGGTCAACAGTTTTACCTACATTCGTATCATGAGTCAACTGTGGAGGATCTTATATATTTCTACAAGCTTGTTGAAAGTCGCGGAAATTATGATATTATCATCGATGGACTATTTGTATGATCAAATAAGATATTCTACATCTCAGGGATTTCATCATCACTAGTATAGTTGTGACTTAATGAGGTTTGACATGAAGATCTTCTAATTCCAAGTGTCCAGGATGGGTAAAAGGTGTACATGTTAGTAGCCCAAAGATACTAGGTCCAGTGTCCTCTTTAGCGCCATACATTACCGTACAAGTAGAATACAATTAGAAAGTATATTTTATTTATATGCATTAGAGCATTAGTATTTTGAATGATGTTTGATACGTTCACAATTAAACTTAAGAAGACATGTAATTATTTGGAACATTCGGATATGTTATGATAATTAATTAAAGTGTATGGAGGAAATTGCAATTTATCAAAAGGTACAAATATGAACTTGGAATTATTATGTTTAGGATTGATAATATAAGTGTGTATACTTGGAAAATGTGTATGATCACTTTTGGGATAATTTGAACACTTTAGAGTATACACAAAAAATTCAAGGGGCCAATTTGTAGATAATGAAAAATCTCATATTTCGCAAATGTCATTTATCAAATATGTTATTTATATAATAACCGAACTATTTTATAAAGAACATGTCTTCAATGTACCACAAGTAGTGTGAGACGACCCGGGGAAGAAAAATGAAGTTTAATCAAAATTTGTATCCATTTAGTTATCCAAATTAATTAGGAATCAATCATGTAAGTAACATTTAATTAATCTATCTGTGGTATATGAAAGTGGTTAAATAACAGTGGAACACAATTTTACTAATTCCACTTTTGTTCACGTCACTCGGTCATGTAGGCGGAGGAGATAAAAGAAGGATGTATTATGAGAGAATTCCACGCATAAGTCATATCAAACAATAAGGCAATAATTATGTAATCTTCTTTGACAAAGGGAAACAATAATTTTGCAATCATGGTGATCATTCAAGTAGTAAGGTGTTACCCCTAAAATTTAGATTTTTTTATATCTAATATTTCATATTCATGAGGGAATATGAGTGTATGAAAAATAATTTATAGACATATTCACTCCCATTTTTTATATAAGATATTTAAAAAATTTCACACAAATTAAGATCATTCTTCCTTTTGTCAATAGTCTTGGTAAAACGATTAAGAATAAAAATGTCTGTGGGTGGGACAAATCCACCTATAAAAGATGAGAAACATGCTTAGTCTTTGTAAAATTCAAGACAAAATAAATTAACAATAATAAAATAAAATGAATTTGATGCATAAAAAATGATAAAAATACATAATCACATGGTAAAATCATCTAAAACATCTTATATTTATCAATAGAAAATAACCCAAAATATTTTATATTAATAATGGGACGAGTAGTAATTAACAGGAACTATAAACCGCAAGCAAATATGAATACAGTTACTTTGAATAAAAATAGATCAGAGCAAGTACTAATAGTAAATTAGCACTAAAAATGCTTACGAAATGTGATGTAAAATGCATTGTAAATATGCACTGAAAATGTAAATCAAATATGAACTGAAAATGCAAGGTAAATGTTATCAGTTATATTTAGGCGCAACCTGGAGGATGACATAGCATGGACCTCTATTCCAAACATAAAAAAAAGAATTTATACGTAATATTTTCAATAATTTTAGATTAATTCCTCTCCCGAAAAATAATATAAATATTTTGGCCCCAAAACTTAAATTCCTGTTCCGCCTCCGACTATGCAGAAAACAAATTGTCATCAAGCTGATAATGATATATCATCTACTCTACTGAAGCCCTAAATGACTGATCCATATTTTCATTTCACAATTCCCTCTCACTTTTCCAATCAACTAATTGCTCCTAAACCGACAATTTGACAGATAATACAATGTCTAATCATTCAACCAGTGTTCTGATTGAATATTATTTTCTCATTGATGACTTTTCTAGGTTTCTCGCTCCAAACAAATCGATTTCTCAATGGTATAAAAACGGTTAAGTCCTTTAGCTTAAGTATGATTACTCCAAAACTTAGGTTAGGCCAAGAGATCGCACTTATAGCCTCGGAATAGAACTTCAACCTGCAAGATGAGGTAGGGTGTTAGACCCTTTTTAGCCGGTCTACCTAGGACAAACCGGTCTTGTGATTCAACACACCTAATCAGACAAAGTGGAGCCGAGTAGGTTAGAGAGTAATATATTTGTGGTAGTTGACTTACCTCAAGTGGAGTAAATGCCCTTGTATTTATATATAGGCGATACTCCGGGGACAGACCTCTGACTTGCCCGGAGGTTGGTCGGATCAATCACCTTGTGACATGTGTTGTCGTCGTAAGGTGGCACGGTTAGATTACGCGGTGGCCTAGGACCTTTAGGAGGTCGGCTCCCAGTGAGGTCGGCGACTTCCATGTTTCTGTCTCCTAGTGAGTAATTCTTCCATGATGAGGAAGTACGTGGCCGTACCTGTTGGGGTAGAGTCGGTCTGGCAAGAAAGCTTTGTCAGCCTTAGTGGAGATATTCAGGATTCTCATCAAGTGTGGGAGGTCGGCTCTCAGGATGGGAGGCGACGCCTCGGCTTTCGGGGATGAGAGCGCGACGGATCGTCTTCAAGTCTTCTTAAGTCGCAGATTAGTGAGAGAGGACTCATTTGCATATATCATAAGTCCCCCCCAGTTTCCAAGTATCTTTGTAGAAAATGGTTGAGGAACTCTAAAGTTGAAGTCTTCTTGCTTGTTAGTCGGCCTTTCTTCATAATTCACGAATTCTGGCATTCGTGGCCGAGGAGTAGTTGGGATTTGATCTATTGGGCTCAGATCGCGTTGGCCCAGATAAAGGCCCAGGGGTAATAAATGTGGAGTGTCACGTGGCGCCTTCTCAGTGGTGAGGTCCTCCTATAAATATCGCGATAGATAGCGACATTTCACACCATTCCAAACCCATCAGTTGGTCGGTCCTCGGCTTTCCCCTTCTTTTAGGAAAGTACCTGGTCGGAAAGGGTGTCGCTTCGAGACAGAAAGGTCGGTGAGGTATTCATTTCGTTGGCTTGATCGTGCTTTTTGTCTTCGAAGCGACACTCATTCCTTCCAGGTAGTGCGGATAGCTTAGAGGTCGGGCCTCTTTCATCTCTTGTTGGTTTGGAGTGGTTGCGTCATCGGAACGGAAAGCTGGAGGGAAGAGCTCGATCTTCTGGCTGTTCAATTCCAGCTTTTCGTTTTCGATGATACAACTACTCTTCTCGAGACAGCAATCCTCCCGATGAACTTTACTTCGAAGTCGGCAACCTCTATGATGTAACATAAGGGCTACCTTGGAGTGCTTGCGTCCTTCCAAGATAGTTAGCTGGCGGAATGAGCCGACTGCCTCGGGCATGGCTGACCATTTCCAGCTTTGTTGTCTTTGAAGATACGCAAGCACGTCAAGGGGAAGCAACCTTTTCCCCGTAGGCTAGGAGGTCGGTCCTTCTTCCCGTGTCGGTTTGGAGCGGTTGTGTCATCGAAACTGAAAGCTGGCACGAAGAGTTTGGACATTCGGGTTGTTTGATTCCAGCTTTTAGTTTTAGATGATACAACTACTCTTCTTGAGACAACAATTTTTCCGAGAACTCTTGCCTTCCAGGTCGGCAACCTCAGTGGCACAACTCGAGGGCTACTCTGAGGTGTTTGTGTTCTTCAAAGATAGTTAGCTGGCGGGGTGGGCTGAGTGCCTCGGGCTGACCATTTCCAGCTTTGTTATCTTTGAAGCCACACAAGCATGTCAGGGGGATGTAACCTTTAACTTATAGTATCAAATGCTCATACGAGGCAAACATACTACAATCGCCAATATTGAGGCCTCGGTGTCCTCAAGATCGTGAGCTGGCGCGGAGAGCTCGGGCATGTGGCTGTCCGATTCCAGGTTTTGATCTTGCAGAACACTGGTGTTTCGATTTGGTGCTTTTGTGACCGAGTATGTTATCAGAAGTCCCTCCAAGTGTTGCTTTGGAGCGTAGGGGGCATCGGGACGGTAGACTGGCGTGGTGAGCTTTCCTATAGAGCTGGCCGATTCCAGTCTTTCGTCTCGGATGATCCTGACACCCCCAGGATACATTTTCTCGACGACCTTTTCTTCCAGGTAGGTAATCTCAGTGGTCTATTTCAAGGGATACTTTGAGGTGTTTGTGTCCTACGGAGATAGTTAGCCGGCAGGGTGAGCCGAGTGCCTCGGGCATGGCTGACCATTTCCAGCTTTGATGTCTTCGAAGATACACAAGCATGTCAAGGGGAGGCAACCTTTTACTTCATAGGGCCTATACTCGGAAGATGTGGATACGCTTCAATCGCCATTCTTGAGGCATCGGTGTCCTCAAGATTATGAGCTGGCGCGGAGAGCTTGGTCATCGGGCTGTCCGATTCCAGGTTTTAATCTTGAAGGAAACCAGTATATCAATTTGGTGCTTTAATGACCGATCGGATAAAATGATGGGCTCGTCGGAAATTCCTTCAAGTGTGGCTTTGGAGCACATGGATCATCGGGACGGTAGACTGGCGTGGTGAGCTTTCTCTTAGGGCCAACCGATTCCAGTCTTTCGTCTCGGATGATCCACATGCCCCCAGGATGCACTTTCTCAATTTCAAGCTTGATGTTTCCGCAAACTGAGGAGATACACTTTCAGGTAATAATGTGTTTCTTTCCCTATTGGGGTGAGCTAGGCCTCGGCTGGGCTTACCCCCCCTCAATTAAATATCAACCTTCCTATTCTAAAGGGAGATTTTTTTGCAAGGTTTGTCCGTGGTGGTTCTTTTGCTGGCCTTCGGCTCTTTCACTCCTCGGTCTATCAACCTCTGTTACATGTCTTTCGTTTACTTGAGTGTCTTGGATGTTCTACTCGTAAGCGAAGACAGGTAAACGAAGTTTCTTGTTCCGAGGTCTTGACTTAAGGTGGAGTAGCAAGGATTTCTTCTCGGTGTTTTGGCCACGGTTACTTGTCGGTCATTTACTCGGGTACTTCCCAGAGTAAAACTCGTAAATGAGGACAGGTAACCAAGGTTGGGACATCCGAGGAATCATCTTCCTGAGGTCTGCACAGGAGACTGCGTTTTAACAAGGATCTCTTCTTGGTTTCTTGGCCTCAGTCACTTGTCTCTCATTTACTTGAGTACTTTTTTAGAGTAAAAACTCGTAAGTGAGGACAAGTGACCGAGGTTTAGATTACCGAAGAATAAGATCAAGTGAGGGCTTTCGAGCCACGTGCTGTGTCAGGTATCTCTTTCTTCTTATATGGGTGAGGTCAGCTTCGGCTAACCTTACCCAACTCAAAAAGTAACAAATTTCCTTGCAACTTTGAAGACCAATCACCCAGACCCTTTTAATCGGAAAACATATGCCCTTTTACTCTTGCTTGTAGTTCTAAGTTGTATAGGTAGAACTTCTGTAGGTGACCGAGTGCCTTGTAGAAATCCTTAGGATTTCCTCCAAGTTAGGAAGGTCGGCTCCTAGGGGGTCAGCCATTAGTAACTTTATGTGAATAATGGCAACTAGCCTTATTGACCCCATTTCCTTTTTCTTTCGTAGATTATGTCGTCGGATAACTCAAACTCGTCTTCGGACAACCCACCTCTATAAGTACTGATAAATGATGAAGCCGAAGTTAATCAACCCAATATTGACTTTGATGTTATTTCTGATTCAGAACAGGCCTTTGAAATTGCCGAGGACATTGCAGATTTCATGCCTGATGAATCCGAGGTCCAACTTGTCACTAGGCCTCCTCCCCGAGCACCAACAGTTAATAGAGAAGTCCGTCGACCCGGTGTATCTGTACAAATAGCGAACACGGCGGCTCCGGCATCCATAAGTTTCCAACCATCTGTAAGTAGGGATCAATACAGTCAATAGATCACGAGACCATTCCCGAGTCATTTGGAGACCTCGGCCATAGATACCGAACACCCATTTTCTCTCCCATGCCTTTTGCATCTATGCCCGGGTCGGGTTTTTATCAAGGGGCCTCTTCTAGTAGTGTTCCCGACCCCGATCTTGAACTCTTGGAAGAAAGGCCTTACTCCCCTCTCCCAAGAAGTAGTCCCCCAAGTCTGGAGTTGATGGAGGGAGATCCCGACGAATTTTCTTCCTTGGGATCTAACGATTCGTCTAATGAGTCTTCGGAGGATGGTTCCGAGGAGCAATCTTCTATGGAATAAGGAGGGGATGACGATGTCGAGGAGCATCCATCAAACGAAGAGGAGCCGGTGGAGGATAATGTGGCCTAGGAGAATCAAGATGAGGAGGAAGAAGAAGAATAAGAAGTGGGTCCGATGGCGATAGTGGTTTCCGAGAACCTGGGGAAACAAAAGATGACGGCCAAAATTGCCAAGTCCCTGAGGTCGGTACCCATTAGTCCCTTGAGGGATGATGCGGAGAAGAACGCCTCGGGACTTATTCCCATTTGCTCGTTGATGGTCACTGAAGCCGAGATAGATTATCATACCCAAGCCCGAGGAGACTTTATACAATCCGTCGGCGGGATGTCTTTGTTTGCATGAGCAAACATTTAGATGTGGATTCCGAGTTCCCATGATAGAGCCGATTCGGAAATTCTTCGAAGAGCAGGACCTTTGTCCAACCCAAGTGCTTCCAAACTCTATGGGGGCGTTGATGTGCTTCGCCGTGGTGCTGGCCTTGAAGCATCAAGAATTTTCGACGGTCAAGTTCCTCTCAGCTTTCAAGATTTCCAGGGTCCTCAATAGTTTGTTCTATTTCTTCTCGGCCCGTCTTAACTACAAGTTCCTGGATCCCTATGATTCCTCGTACTCGTGGCGAAATGGTGGCCTCGGTACTTTTACATCAAACATCCTTCGGGGTACCTGGGGAGTTCCTCGGGTATTTCAGAACAAGCATTACCGGTCGGGTCGCCTAAGAGAGGTTCCTGTGTGGCTTGGTGAATTGTGCCAAGTACCTTTTGAGGTTGTGGAAGAACCCGAAGAAGAAGAAGAAGAAGAAGAAGAAGAAGAGGCCAACGTCGAGGAAAGACCCAAGGGTGAGGAGAGAGGAGATGATGAGGTCGAGGAGGAGGAAGATGAGGAGGATGAGGAGGATGGCGAGGCTGATCCTGCTGAGGAGCCGAGGGCCATTGGTTGTGAGGACGTGGATGCTGAGATGGCCGCAGAAAGGCTTGCTACACGTGGGGCTGACGGAGTTTTCGACCCCAAGTATTTTTATCCATATGCCCTAGCTATCCAACCTCAACTTTAGTTGGCTGGTTTGACCGTGGGGCCTGTGTATTGTAATAATAACCCTAATTTGAGTAAGTGTCGAGTGTTGTAACTTGTGTAATTGTTTATCTCTCTTTTCATGTCTCTTCAGATTTGTTGTATTTTGCCTAATATTGGATTTTCTTGTCTTCTTAGGGTATTGGATAATGACTTCCACCACTAGGGGTGATCATAAAATCTAAAAATTCGATCTGATCCGATCCGATGTATTCAGATCGGATTACGAATTATGATATTTTAGATCCGAAGATTTTCGGATTAATCCGATCCAATCCATCGGATTTTCAGATGAATCCGAAAATCCGAATTAATTAAAAAATATATTTTTTCCCCTTATTCAGCCAAACAAAATACAAAATACTTAGGATGCTGGGAAGTTGGATATTGGCTGTTGGAAATATGGACTTTCTATTTTTACTTCAAAGAATGTAATCGACTAGTCGTTATTCTAAAACATGAACTCCAAACTTTTCATATTTGTTGTTTTGGACTTGAAGTAAACTTGTGAACTTTATTTTGTTTATTTTAAATGTGGAACTACTGAACTAATATTTAATTTGGCTACCAAATGCAATTTCAGTTTTTTTTTTTAATTAAAGTTCGAATTATTCGGATTAAATCCGATCCAATGCGAAATTTTTCGGATTAATCCAAAATCCGATCCGATCGTTCGGATCGGATTTTGGATTGAGACTTTAGTGGTCCGAAACTTCGGATCGGATTGGATCGGATTAATCCGAACGTGCACCCCTATCCACCACTACTCTGAACAAGCAGAAAGTTGTGGCCAAGGTAAAGGCCATAAAATCCGGGAAGGAGCTTGGTCGGTATACGCCGAAGTTGAAGGCTCAGGAGCCGGTGAATGCGGCGGCTCATCTGGAGCCAGAAGGTGGTGCGGCCGAGGAGGGTGGCCCAAGGACGGTAAGTGTGCCTTCTTGGATTTCTGGTGCTACTCCAACCTTTCCCTTGTACTAATTATTTTGTCAATGGTTGTAGGTAGCCGGGGAGAAGCTCATGGGCGATGCCCTAAGGGCCGAGGCAAAGGCCAAGAAGCAGGACCGAGACTCCGGCAAGGATAAGAGCAAAGCGGCAAAGAAAAGCCGCTCAACAACAACACTCTCCATTCAGGATTTTTCTCCTGAATGTATTAAGGGCTTCGATCAAGAAGCCTTGTCGGCGAGCTTGAAGCTGCTTGCTGGCAAGGTAAAGCCGACTCTCTGATCTTGTTAATTTTCCTTCAAGTTTGTCTGCTCGGTCTCTAATAACTTCTTTATCTTGTAGATGTCTAACCATGCTGAGGCTCTGGCCAATTTGAAGAATGGCGGAGATTGCTCAGCTCTGCAAGCTGAGTTGGAGGTGGCCAAGAAGGCTGAGGCCGAGGCGGCCAGGCTTGCAGCCATGAATGAGCGTGACCGGCTGCACGCTGAGGTCGAGGGCCTGCGCATCCAGACAAAGAAGGAGGCCACCCTGGCCTGAGCTCTGCAGACTTCCCGAGAGAGGATGAAGTCTTTCTTGTCGGAGAAGTTGAGGACGACAAGGGTGGAGGCGGAGGTGCATTTGTTGCATTTCAAAAAACGAAAAAACCAAAAAGAATCGAGAAAATGTGAAATCTCGCAAAAGAAAAAGCAGTGAGGCAGCTGCCTCACCGCGGTCGACCGGCGACCCCCTGCAGCTCACTCCTTCTCCCTTTTCAAACCCAAAAAGAGATTTTGCCTCCCCACTTCATTCTCACTTCAAAATTCTTCATTTTCTCTATAATTTCATCGTACCTATTGCATTCCTAGCTTGCCCATCTATCGACAACACCAAGTAAGTGATCTCTACTCAATATTATCTTTATAACATCTTCAAATTCAAGTTTCTATCCTTCACCTTTTTGCTTGCACTCTCTTCTTGCTTCTTGAGTGCTATGCAATTATATGCTTCATTTGACTGAATCGATTATGTTTGGGATATGTGGATACATGTTTACTTCTAGTATTCACCTTATTAACACTTGCCTTGGTTGAGATTTAACAAATTGATTGAGAATTTGAGGGTTTTTGTTCTTGCTCACCAAATGTTCAATGTCTCAATAGAACAAATCCCCTTGTCAACCCTTTTCTCCTTCGATTACATGCTCACATGATCTTTACTTGAAGAATTATGCTTAGGAAACATGTTTGCATCGTCATATGCTCATTGGATGGAATTCTCATTGCAATATGCTCTACACTTTGATGCTTGACACAATATGAGAATTTGTGCTACATGCCTAGTTCATGCATTGTTTTGAAGCAGCTATTGACTTATCACAAGCTGGAATTTTGCTTACATGCTATACCAAACAACAGGTTTGGGGGAGGAAGACCCCATGAGATTTGCATGTAAGCCATAGTCCTGAGTTCACTCCAAACATGCTATCTCTCACACTTTTGAGCCCAGGTACCATGGAAGAACAAAGGAGGATACCCATCGCAGGATGAATAAACTCTTTGTGGAGCTCGTGAGCGATGCACAGCTGGGAGACCAAGATGATATGCAGAGGAGGAATTAAATGAACAAGCATGGAAGCACAGCACCGAGAGGGGAGTATCTGTCTTTTTTCTTCTTTAATTTCCTAGTTTCCTATCTGCTCTCTGCTAGGTTTGGGGGAAGAATTTGATTTGACTATTGCCTGCTAACTTGCTTGGTCTATAGAAGCTTTTAAAATATTCGCACTTAGTCAAGTTATAGTTAATTACGTCTAAGAACAAGATTTACTTTTATCTGTTGCATCTAGGGTTACTTGCCTTTCTAAAAAAGTTTTGATCTGTGGGAGAGTACTGCGTTTGAACCATGACTAAGATGAGGGGCTGTGGGTTTGTTTTCATGCTTCGCTGCTTGCTGAATATATGCTCTGACCTAACCCAACCCATGCTAATTTGATGAGTGAGTATACTTGCTACTCTAATTAAAGTCCAATTTGCAATCGTGTGAACACTGCTACCCTTGAGTTTTTATTTGTCAGCAGCATGAATATGATTAGTAGTACTCACCTTTCTGAATCCTTTTCTTTACCTTTCGCTAACCCACCTGAAAGCTTCTTTAAGCCCTTATGAAACTCCACCATATATCCTATACGTGCTTTACTTAAGCTGTGACAGCAACCTACCGCTGAGCTTGAATGAAGAAACAAAGCAACGAGTTCCAAAGAATGGAGGAGAATCATGTTTTGATCATGATCGAGAATTGGTTTGGGGGAAAGTAGAGAAGAAAACCCTAACCCTAGATCGAGAAATTGGTTTGGGGGAGAAGTGGAAGATGAACATCATTGAAGGTAACCTTGTTGGCCCTACTGTTATATTACCGGTGCTAAAAATCACTAGCTCTTGCTTCAGAAAAAATAGAAAAGAAAGTACCGGAAAAAGCAAAGATACAAAAGTCTCGGAGTGGATCTGTGGTCCTTGTGATCACCGTTTCGTGTTGGGCATATTACAGATACTACCCACATACCGGCGTGGCCCTAAAAAGTTACATGTCCGTGAGGGTTGAAGGCATGTACACCAAACCAGCACGCACAAAAGTGCGAAATTCGGTAAAACAGACACTACCAAAAAATGTAGAGACTAAAAGTGCCAAATGATGGCCAACCAAAAGCATACGAGTCAGTAAAACGACTGCAAAAAATAGTATGTCAAAAGAAAAAAAAATGGAGCAAGTAGTCTATGTGTGAAGCAACCGATGATAAAAGAGAAGTTGAAGATTTGTCATTGAGAGAGGAAGAAGTCGAAGGAAGGAACTCGGTGTCCGAAAGGATAAGTCCCCCCTGAATTACCCTTTGTTCTACCTTGCTATCTTTTAATGATGCTTAGCCATACACTCCTCTATATTATCCTACCTATTTCACTTACCAAGCCAACCTGAGTACTACTTTGATTTGTGCCTTGACCTTTGGGAGCAGGATTGCATAACGTTACCGCGAGGTAATGATTTTGAAGTACACCTAGAAAGACATTGGGTTACATTTGTAACCGCTGGCTATAGTGAATGATGCTTACTTGTTATTTGTTTGTTGTAGAGTCATAAGTTGGAGTTGAAACTAAGCGAGCAGTAAAGTTTGAAACCCTAGAAACTGGCTGCTTGTCTATGTAGTGGTTTATGCTTGTTGTCATTTCATGGTCACTTCTTGATTATTGTTATTGCCTTGCTCAAGGATGAGCAAGAAACTGGTTTGGGGGTGTGATGTGACAATGAAATGTGCGATATTGCATGCTTTTAGACCCTCGTTTTTTGCCTTAGATTCAATATTTGTATCGTTTTATGATCAATTACCAACTTCGTGTGTATTTTATAGGTCATGATCGCGTTTTTGAGGAATTTCACGATTTCAGGCGCCAAAACGACATAATTGTGCGAAATCGAGAAAGTTAAGCAAATACGCCGGATTGGCCGTTGCACGAAGTTCGAGGAGTCAAAACATGTCATACGACCAACCAACGCAAAGGTAATTGAAGATGCTACAACTTTGTAGAAGACATGTTCAAAAGTGCAAAACCGAGGAAAGTAAGGAAGCATAACAATTCTACTTGGAGCTAGAGAAGTCCGATGAGGTTGTGCCACCTATCGTTGCGAAGATATCAAATCCACGTGAAATTCTGAAGAAGGACACTTTTCAAGATAAAAAGGTTACGAGGCTCGAAATCGAAGAACGAAGAAAACCTGTATATATAATCTGGGAGAAATCGGCCAAGGGGCACTGTTTTGGTTGTACATGGAGTTCTAGAAGTCCGATTCAAGATCATGAGCTATCCATGGAAAGATTATTGAAAATTCTAAAACTTTTCTGTCTATCATGTTCCGATAAAATGAAGTTTAGAGGTCCGAAATCAGCCCGGAATGTGAAACAGCTAACATTTGGGCCAGATAGCCTTTTTCCGGTCCGTTAGGCCTCAGCCCACCTTTTAACCTTTATAACCTTTCTTGCTGGCCAAGGATGTCCAGAAAAGTATAAATAAGACCCTTGGGGTCTCAGAATCCATCATCTCCTGCAAAAAACCCTGGTCGCCAGGCCACCAGTCCTCGGGGAAGTGAAACCCCAAAAGCAACTCTCTTGAGAGAACCAGTCCTCGGGGAAGTGAAACCCCAAGGCTACAGTAGCACATGATCGAAATCATCAAGTCACAATAGTCGAAGAACAACTTCAGAAGGAGGAAACCCTAGCAACTGCACAAAGACATCAAAGACTAAGCTTTTCTTTTCCTTTTCTTATCAGATTTCGATTTCTTCTTCTTTTGTTGGGGATTTCGATTTCTTCCTTTTCTGTTCTAGGAATTTTTTATTCCAGCATATTGTAGAATACTATGAGCAACTAACTTTCTTTTGTAAAGGCGAACCGTCGAAACTTTGTTGTGCTACTTCTTTATATGTCGTGTTATATTAATGGAATAGTTCTTAGACGTAAATCGTGGTTATACAACTCTATACATCCTTCGTGGTGTGATGTTCTACTGAGTGACACAGTAATTTCATTGAACTGAGTACTCGTGCTGACTACGCCTTAGCACAATAGTATTATGCCCTACTGTCGTTAAAGGTAATCGCGTAGGATATTAACTAGGAAATTGGGAGTAGAATAGTAAAGGAAGGTTGGGGATCCTTTACACTTTCACCATCTTCGATTTCATCACTAGATTAGGGTTTAATTGTGATTCAATCTTCTGTTTACTTTAATCTGTTTGCTGTCTGCACGCGTAATCAAATCGTTACTTGTTTGTTCCTATGCTAAGTGTCCGTGGAGAACGACATTCCGAGTTAACTTACCACTATTGTTGTGTGTTTGCGAGCTTTCGGTAAATATAAATTTAATCTTTGATTGTATTTAGGGATTACAGGTTCTACAACGAAATCAAAATCTCTCAGTGCACATCAGGTACCGAAAAAAGTCAGTCGGATAGCATATTCCATCTCGGCACCTTCAGGATTGATGAGCAACAATCTGGTTCCTCCCGCATGTGCCGCCGAGGACCCATCCACGTAAAGTTTCCAGACATCTTTTTTCGAGGGAGGCAACTCCTTTGGAACAAAGAGAGGTTGTTGGATCGGTCCACTTTGTGGGGGAGGTTTCCCGGGCAGAGGTGGAGGTAAACTCGTCATGCCTTGGTGATTCAATATCCACTCAGCCACTGGATCGGCTTCCTGCTTTTTTCCTTCCTCGGCTACTTGTACTGTCAGCACACTTAGCTCCTCCTGAATTATCCCGAGGTTCTCTTCCTCGGGCGGTTGATTGGTTGTATCAGCAAGAGGATATTCAACTAGGAAATCGGCTAGGACTTGTGCTTTCTTGGCCGATGGGGCTTGGTATTCAATGGTGTGATCCCCCAATTCTATAGTCCATTTAGCCAATCTCCCCGACTTCCTTGCATCACCTAGCACTTGTTTTAGAGGTTGGCTGGTTAGCACGATGATCTTGTGGGATCGGAAGTAAGGTTTGAGCTTTCTTGCCGCCTCGATCAGACAAAAAGCATGCTTCTCTATTTCCTTGTAGTTTTTCTCGGCGGAACTCAACACTTTGCTCAAGTAGTAGACGGGCAAGTGTTCACTCTTGCTGATCCTGCCCAGAACCGAGCTGATTACTTCGGCCGAGATGGCCAAGTAGATGTAGAGAGGTTCACCTTCCTCTGGTTTAGCAAACAGGGGCGGGGTTGCCAAATAAGTTTTCAGATTTTCGAATGCGACCTTACACTCCTCGGTCCATTCGAACTTGTCAGTCTTTCTGAGTGGTTTAAAGAAGGGGAGTTTTTTCTCCGCGGACCTCGAGATGAATCTGCTAAGGGAAATGACTTTCCCAATGAATCGTTGGACGTCCCTTAGCTTTTATGGGTGAGGGAGATCAATGATGGCTTTGATCTTCTCGGGATTGGTCTCAATCCTCCTCTGTGTCACCATGTATTCGAGGAACTTTCCTCCCTTTACACCAAATGTGCATTTTTCCGGATTCAATTTCATTCCATATCGCCGAAGTATCTTGAAGCATCTTTCCAAGTGAGGGATGTGGTCGGCGGCTTCCTTACTTTTGACAAGAATATCATCCACATAAACCTCCATGGATTTCCCAATTTCTTCTCGGGACATGAGGTTCATCAACCTTTGGTAGGTTGCCCCGGCATTCCTTAATCCGAAGGGCATTACTTTGAAACAATAAACACCCCCGGTTATTATGAAAGCAGTTTTTGGGATGTCCTACTCGGCCATTCGGATTTGGTAGAATCCTTGGAAGGCATCCATGAAGCTAAGAAGGGCACACCCCGCTGTTTAATCTACCAATTGATCAATCCTCGGGAGGGAGTAGGGATCTTTTGGACAGAATCGATTGAGACTAGTGAATTCATTACACATTCTCCACTTGTCGGGACTCTTTTCTACTAGTACGACGTTACAAATCCAATCCGAGTAATGAACTTCCTGGATATGTCCAGCTTTGAGTAGTCGGTCAACCTCTTCGGCAATGATGCGATCATGAATTGGTCCATGGTCCCTCTTCTTTTGCCGGATAGGGCGAATCATCGGATCCACATGGAGGGAATGGACCATGATCCTCGGATCGATACCTGTTAGATCCTCGGTCCCCCAAGCAAAAACATCGGCATTCTTCTTTAGGAATGCGATCATCCTCAGAGTGGTTTCCTCGTCCATGCCCGGTCCGATCTTGGCCATCTTATCCGGGCTCCCATCTACAAGTTGTATCTCCAACACATTCTCCTCGGGCTCAATCTGATTTTCATGGAAAAAACTTTTCATGGGGCTTTCCCCGGCTGGCTCTGGAGGGATAACTCGGTATTCCTCGATTTTAACTTCCTCAATGGGAGGACTAGACTTGCCCAGATGCTTCTTGTCGAATCCCATTTTCAACCAATTAATTCTCTCTCCGAGGGTCTTTTCTTTTCTCCTAGCCGCGGGTATTAGGCGGATGGGGAGGGAATTCATTTTCCCACGTTCATCGCCGTCCCTGTAACGATATTCTTCCTCATAATCATAAGGCCGAGAAGCTCGCCTTGTAGACAAGGTATAACACTCTCATGCTTCTCTTCGGTTTCCTGTTAACATCCCTATTCCCTTAAGGGTCGGGAATTTCATCTGGGGGTGGAAAGTTGAGACCACGGCTCTGAACCGATTAAGGGTTGGTCGGCCGATCAAGACGTTGTACTCAAAGGGAGCATCAACGATAAGTAAGGGAACTTGGGTCTCAGTTACTCTCCGTGGGCTTTTGGCCATAGAGAGTGGCAGATAGAGGACTCCTCTTGGTCGGACTTGGTTACCACCGAAACCCACCAGACTAGTGGTAACAGGCCTGAGGCCTTCCAAGCTCTTGTTCATCTTCCTCACCGTGCTCATGAAGATGATGTTGGAAGAACTTCCCATATCAATCAAAACTTTGCTCATTTCATAGCCGGCTATGTCCATATCAACCACTGGAGGAACATTCGGGCTGCTTGTCGCCCCCTGACCCATGCAAGGAGATGGGGCGTCGGCCTCATCAAAGGTGATGACATTGGTTCCTGGTTTCACATAGCTAACATGCTCTTCGTCGGCTTTGGCTAGGGCTCTGGCCATTGATTCCCGGGCATTTCAACTATCTCCCCTTGCTGGACCGCCGGCAATGGTCAAGATTCTGCCATATCTCACAGGATTTTCCTCTTCATAGAGTGGCCTTTCATCTATCTGGGCCACTCGGTTATTTTCCCTTCTCGGAATGTGAGTCCGTCTTGGGCTCAATGACCTCCTCGGATTTTGTATGTGAGGAGGACTCGGGATTCTTGCTGGGGAACGTGCTCTTCTGGGACTTGGTGATCTTCTCGGACTTCTGTTGGGGGGCTATTTCTCCTTTCCTGTCTGGGCTGGCGGTCAGCTGGTCGGTCAGTTCGACCAGCGTCCCGTGGACCATCCACTTGATCTCGCCTCATGACATATTCCTGGAGGTAGCCCAACTCAATCAATATTTGTATCTCTTGGCGGAGATGATTGCACTTTTCAGTGGAATGTCCCTTCTGCTTGTGAAAATGACAATACTCATTTGAACTTCTTGTGTATCGAGTTTCCTTGTGTTTCTCTGGTCTTTGAAAGGGCAAGCCTTTAGTTTCCATGATTTTTTCAAGGGAAAATTACATATGCCCCCTGTTAGATGCCCTTCTCTAATCTGAATACCCGTTAGTGTAATAATTACATTTAGGTCCATTAATTTGTTTTTGGGTTGACCAGCTTATAAGCTACATCAACTTATTGGCAAACCAAATAGACCCTTACTTATTCATTCTAAATAATGGCTAACAATTGGCCTTGTAGTCTTTCTTCTTTCTTGGATCGTTCTTCTCGGTTTCTTCTTTTTCTTGGTTCTTTGCTTTATTTTCCACTGCCATCATGAACGAATGGTTTTGCTTGCTAAATCTTAGCAAGGTTTTTTAGTTTATTATCCACAACACCATGATTATCTTCTTTTCTCCTTCGCTGAGATTTCTGAGCATTCAAATAAGATTCTCAATGGATTCGACCTTGACTCGATTTCTGTCCAAAATCCAGATTCTAACCAAGAAGCTTTGGGCCGCCATGAAAGCTTATTTCGAATTGGATTCTTTGTAATACACATAAATTTTGAATTTTAATATTCAAAATTAGAGCCTTATTTCGATCAATTGATGGTTCTTGTGATGGATTATATGCAGGTGAAGATTAGTATTTGATCTTGGTTGAGTTTGGTTGATAATTAAATTCGAATTTGAAAAATCAGGGATTGAATTGAATGTTTTAGAAATTTGAAACCTTGCTTTTGAGAATTAGGGTTGTACTAGGGATTTGGATTGCAAAATGGATTTTGATGGGAACTTTCAGTTTCTTTCAGTTTGGCCAATAAATAACTACATATTTTGCAATTAAGTTCAGAAATTCTTTGAAAATTTATAATTCAATTCTGGAAATTATATTATTAATTTTTAATAATTTTTATAGTGGCAGGGACCGAAAAGAAGAAGTTTGAAACTTAAGGGGCTGTTTTTTTTGAGAATTTAATTATATCCAAGGACTTGGGTTATAAATATGTTGTTTGGCTAAAAGTAAAAGCTGATAATTGAACAAGGGTAAAAATGGACTTTCCAGCTTTTAAATCGCATAAGTCAAATTCGTGAAATTATATGTAATTGATTTTTATCTAACTGGATTTGGATGTGATTGTTCCACTAACAGGTACCTATCTGTAATTACGAAATCTAACAGGGGTCCATATGTAATTTGCCCTTGTGAGGATCTCATTTTTTGGGGCTCTTAATTCGGCATAGTTGACGAAGTGACGCCGAGGAGATCTCCTCCTCTCCTCATGCCGAGCTCTTTTCTCGTTCCTTGGTCGGTTTTGTGCTTCATTGTTTTGGTTGCCTCCTAGCTTGTTGCTCTAGTGTGGTTTATCCTTTCTTGGTGACGCCTTGACCACAATGGTTCCTAATGTCTCCTCGGTCTTTAGGAAGCGATTGGTGAGATCGGTAAGTTCTCGCTCGGTCCTGATGTCAGCATTGACCAATTTTCGGCGGAAGACAGCATTATTCATATTGGCACAAAGATGGCCAATCCGTTCTTTGAGAGAGTGAGTGTCGACCATGGACGCGGCTAATTCAAATCTCCTGACAAATGACCTCAAGGTTTCATCCTCGCGCTGGATGGCTTCCGCCAAATAGCTTGCTGGTCAGACCGTCTCCCGGAAGTTTTCAAATCGAATCGTGAATTTCGCTGAGAGGTGATCCCATAAGAGTATGGATCCCGACCTCAAGCTCTTCCACCATGTCATTGCATGTCCATGGAATGTGCCGAGAAATATTTATGCCCTTACATTATCAGTGATTCCCATTCTTCCTAGGGAAACTTCAATTCTGATCCTGTGGTCAATTGGGCAAGAGTCCCCTTCATATCTTTCCGAGGTTGCAGGGGCGACTCGTCCCAGGGGCAAGACCTCTCTCTTGATTTTCGAGGACAAAGGGTCCATACTCCTCCCGAACTTGATGGTGTCTCTTGCTCGATTTAGGCAGTCGAGCTTGTTCCTCTCCACTTCTAGAGCTCTTTCATGAATTCGAACCTGTTCTCTGAGGCGCTTGGCCTCGTCACCGCGTCAACCTCGTCGCTGACTGTGAACCGACCTGGAGCGGCTTCACCTTCATCCCTTCTCCGAGGGGATCGACTTCTTTTGTCCGAGTACCTATCTGTTCGTCCTCTCCGAGAAGGAGAAGGACGCCGACCTCGGGAATCTTCGTCTCTTCGCGAATCCCTTGGAGTATCCCCCAAATAGCTAATTCGGGTATCTTCCTCATCGTACCGCTCATCTCATCGGTTCCTTCCTTCTCGGTCGTCATTGCGGTGTAGGTTTCTTTCTGTAACCCGGGACGGAGTGCGGTCACGGCGAGTCCTCTCGCCGACTCCCCTACCCTCCCCCCTATTTGCCTGACGTGGGTTTCCTTCTCCCCTTGTCGCCCTAGCTCTTCTGTTGATCACTTCCCTTAGATCTTCATTCGGCCTTTGGGTTGCGATTCTTTTGCTATTTCGGTGAGCTACGGACCGGTCGGTGTTCCTTGATTGAGGCGGGCCTCTGGAGTCCGCGACTTGGATGGCTAAGGCTTGACCATGTTGGGCCATGATTGGTAGGACAGCGGCTTGTTGAGCGTATCCTGGAGGAGCTAGGACCTGAGTCTGCAGTCCGAGGCCAATAGTTGTCGAGTTCCTGGCTTGCATGGCATAGAGGATGTACTGGACTTGGGCTTTCGAAAGTACGACCAGGGCAGGGTCGGTCGGAAGTTATGGCTGGGCCGGAACGGGCAAATTCAGGACAGGCATTTCCCGGGGTAGCATTCTGTCCCGGATCTCTAGCTTCACTGGACACGGACGCATGAGTGCCATCCCGTGGGTCGTGCCCGACTATGACTCGATCGTCGGGGATCGAAGCATTTGGTGCTGAACTCCTAGTCCGACCTAGGAGTTCCGGAGCCGCTTCGGACGCCGAGGCTCTAGAGTTGCCTCTGGGGTTGCGCTTTCTTGCTTGCTTTTGGACCATGACTTTTCGTAAAGATTCCCACAGACGGCGCCAATATAATGTGGTATAAAAACGGTTAAGTCCTTTAGCTTAAGTATGGTTACTCCAAAGCTTAGGTTAGGCCAAGAGATCGCACTTAGAGCCTCGGAATAGAACTTCAGCCTGCAAGATAAGGTAGAGTGTTAGACCCTTTTTAGCCGGTTTGCCTAGGACAAACCGGTCTTGTGATTCAACACACCTAGTCGGACAAAGTGGAGCCGAGTAGGTTAGAGTAGTATATTTGTGGTAGTTAACTTACCTCAAGTGGAGTAAATGCCCTTGTATTTATAGGTGATACTTCGGGGGACAGACCTCTGACTTGTCCAGAGGTTGGTCGGATCAATCAACTTGTGACACGTGTTATCGTCGTAAGGTGGCGCGTTTAGATTACGCAATGGCCTAGGACCTTTAGGAGGTCGGCTCCCAGTGAGGTCGGCGGTTTCCATGTTTCTGTCCCCTAGTGAGTAATTCTTCCATGATGAGGAAGTACGTGGTCGAAGCTGTTTGGGTAGGGTCGGTCCGACAAGAAAGCTTTGTCAGCCTTAGTGGAGATATTCAGGATTCTCATCAAGTGTGGGAGGTCGGCTCTCAGGACGGGAGGCGACGCCTCGGGTTTCGGAGATGAGGGCGCGACGGATCGTCTTCAAGTCTTCCTAAGTCACGGATTAGTGAGAGGGGACTCATTTGTATATATCACACATGAAGCTTAATATTGATATATTAATATTATCCCTTTTCTTTTGTGGAGAATATAATTCCGGAAGTGGTCTCAATTCACTCTCAAATCCAAGTTAACGCTTTTAATATTCTTATATTCCTTAACAAGAAGCAAACCGTGTATGATCGGACTTTAGGAAATTAAACCCATTACAACCTAATAGTATGTTATTTTCTCTAATGAAATTGAGTGTCAAGTAAGTATTTATCTAGTCGGATTTGAGGAAAACTGCTTGTTAGTTTGTCAATGATACTTGTTCCACAGTAAAGTAAGAAATGTGAAATGATGACCCTAATTATAAGGAAAATGGATACATAAAGAAGAAATAATTAAAATTTTAGAGGCTTCTAATCTTTGGAGAAAAGATATTGTCGGGTAAAGATTGTAGGGTATAGAGATTATCTACTCAATACATGTTTTTATGTGACCTTTTAGAAAGAATTATTAGCTATTGCATGTCGTTTTCCTATGTTGCCCACCATTGTTTTTCTACATTCAAGATGGGATGGTTACTTTCAAGTTTTCATCTTCTACTTTCAGTAAATTATGACTCTTTCACGTTCAACCTGTCAATTTACTATCTCATGCTAGCTCTAGATAAAGAGTTTTCTGCATACTCATTGAAAACGTTTAACCATTTTAAACTCCAGGCCAATTTTAGGGAGCCCCCACACATTTTTTTGAGTTTATCCTTAATATTTTTTTGGTGCAGACAGTTAGTTTGATGGTTTAGTACCTTAAATGCCCCCCACTTCGGTTAAGCATAACTAGGCCCGCCACATTATTTTAAGTAGGCATTACCTTTAGAAATCAACGATCAACATGAAACAATCCTTAATTTTCTGCAACATACACATCATAATATCAGATGTACCCTGATAATTTAGTAGTAGTTTACAACTTTTTTGTCAAAGAAATGTTGCTTTACTTGCAAGTAGTAACCAACTTTTGAAATAGTACTATCACCAATGACTCAGCTCTTCTCAGTTCTCACTCATGACTCTAATCCAGTTTCATCACACACGTCATATTTGATCATATGTTTCCTCTTCTTGAACCCCAGTCAGACATACCAATACCATAAACAGACAATAATCATAACTAACCCCTCATTCGGAGTACATGATGCACAGTCCTAGCCTAGCAGAACATGCATGTAAATCATCATCCTTATAGACAAGTCCTCATGTTCAGCTTTACTCTTTTCTTGACTTCTTCATGTATCTCAAGTAATCGTCACCAACTCATCTAGCCCAGGTATAAATACTTAAGCTTTGCCTGATTGCTACAGAAAGAGAATTTATTGCAAATAAACAGCCAACTATGAGCTTGTATGAACAGAACTATTTTTTTCACTATAACAGCTGCTGCGGCAGTACCAACCTCGTTTTAAAAAGTTAACGATGAGCAGATGCTTTAAGTGAATGTTCTGGTACTCTGGACACAAAAATGCATCTGTTCTCCCAACGTTCAGCTCAGAGTGCAAGCCAAACTTATGGAGTAAATACAATGAGCTCAAAGAATTCAATTGCTAAACACAAGAATTGAAAAGCGGCCTGGCAAAAAAGAATTGGCAGCGTGCAGTATCGCTCATCCATTTCATTAAATGATACTGAAGAAAATAAAGGACACAAACCCAGCAGACAATACTTGGTGTGTTAGTACCTCACTTCCAACGCAAGGACTGCCTAATTCCAGAGTAAATAAGCCCCAAGGACCTCCCTATCAAGCTGACCAGGAAGAATGAAATGGCATCACTTGCTTTACCGATAATGGTTTTTACAAATGGCATGGAAATATCTGACAGTTCAAGAAACAAACTGAAGTAGTACCTCCTGCAACAGAAATAAAGATATTTTTACCTTGGGACTTCTAGAGCTTGGCTTCACATGGATGCGGCAAAAATAGGAGAAGATAATTTCAAAGTACCAAAATCTGACATTATAGATGCAAGAGCAGATATGCTATTTGTAAAATGAACGAATCATTTCTTAACTCATTGACTCCAAATAACTAGAAAATATCATAAATATTTAGCATGTCTCGTGCAAAGGTAAATACACGTAAATCTATTGTCATATGCTCCTAATAAGTAATAACAAGGACCAAAGGGGTAAAAAAAAAAGTTAAATCGATTCCAGATTTTGAACTGAACTAGATCAAGAACGTCCATGAAGAGAATAACGAGACAATTTAGCCCGTCCAATTTTTATGTTAATTTCACCAATAATTTACATTCACAGAAACAACAAAATTAATTTAAACCCAATCTGAACTTGCTTAGATTTGAACAAAATCACGGAGGCTGCATAATAGTTGTAACATTTGAATTTCCAAGCAAGCATACCGATAACCTGAATGCAATGACAATATGAAATTTGATAACTTGGGAAAGCAGAGGAAAAAATGAGCGGGACTAGAACATACCACCCAGTCAAGGCCCGCAACTCCTTGGTCCTTTTTACAGTTAAAGAGGTATGATTAATCACAATATAACGTAATGATGATAGAGATTCTGCTCTCCTGAAACTGAGCTTCTTCCACCAATTAAAGTTATCAGCTTCCCTGCTGGTGGGATTTTCAAAGGGTTGGCTATGAAACGTGGAAAGGTCAAACTGATCTTCATACATTGATGCAACTGCCGCCATGTTTTGATGGATCCATTGGTGTAGTGCTACCTGTTAAATATGAGTTATTTGTCTTTCACAATATTTGGGAGGGAAATATCAATTTTTCTATTTTGAATCACGACAAGTATCAGCCTGTTATGATCAAGAATTACTGGAATGATGATTACTGCAGAATTTTGGTTCTGGTGATCACTAAGTAAGTGGTTTGGAATGGCATCGGTTGATGTTCCATTTGTAAAAGTAATAACAAAGAATTTTATATATTGGAAGAATAGGGAAAAAAAAGCAATGAACCATGTCTTTAATGTATGTCTGAGAGACTACGGAGGAAAAGAGAATTCAGGGTTTAATGATAAAGCATGCTGCATGTTTGATGAAGATGGAAATATAGTACTAAATACTTTTCAAACATCCTTTCTTGCGTATTCTATGTGTGCTGAAGAATGAAAGAGTACCAAAAGAAACCAAGTATGTTAGGTGTCAAATCATGTCTAATGAATTTGTGAATACAAAGTGCATGTGATTCAAAAACCAAATCAGTCCCAGGTGGATCGAATATGGATTTAACAGGCTGTATGAGTTCTAATGCAGCTTCCAGCTAAATGTACCAACAGAATAGCTCCCAGATTTCCAGTCATGAAGCATGTAAAATAACATATTTAGAATGGCAACAATGGTAATAGTGATAAGCAAAGTAGTGACGCAGATTCCGCTAATATAATCGAAGTGTTGAAATACATATTTCAGGCAAGATATCAGTTCAAGTCGCATATATGCACAAGCAAAAATTCACTGGTTTAATGGGGCGACAAGAAATATTATTGCAAACCTCATTGCGCAATCTCTGAAGTGCTCTGGTGGATAGGGTACACAAGCTTAAACCAAGGTTGTTGATTTCATTAGAGATGCTACTATCCACAGATATAAGCTCCAAGTACATGCTTGCAACACCATCTGCTAATGTAATCAGTAAATCTTCCAATATGTCTACTCCATGCTGGATAAACAAGCTGCAGTTATAATAACTGCCTTGCCTGTAAATAAGTAAACGAAGGCATAAAATGATCTTGTTAATATCTATTCCAAAACGGATGCATCTAATGTGAAATGCCTATGATAGAAAGAGCACTAATATGAACATCTCAAATATTCATCTTGTTTCAGCCACTAGTAGCCTGAGGTAGTAATTAATTAAATTCAGTGGGAAGATTATAAATATCTAATTAATACTGTATATGAATGTTTTTCCCCAGTAATACTTTTCTTTTAATGACGTTGGGGAACCACAAACGTTACCCTTTGGGTGCACAATGGGTAAAACCTCAGGCTCAAGTAATATAGCCTACAAATCACGTAAACCGAGTTACACCGCACCTAGTGCAACAGGCTCAGACTGAAGAGCCATAGAACACAAATTCGCTCCCGTGGGATTTGAACCTGTGCCCAAGAGGATATCACTCCTATTTTTAACCAATTGAGCCACCCTTTCCATTTTTAAAGGTAATATACGGGTTTCCTTTCTTGGTGTTTAACATAGTTTACAATTAAATCACTCACCTTCTATGTCATGTAAGTACCAAATAGTTGGAATTCATGTGAATTTGGAAACTTCCACCACAGTTTCTGTTGACCTAGAGTCAATTTTATTAAACAGTAGTGTATAGTATCATTTATAGAAACCTCCATATGACAATAAAGATCAGTTGGTGGGGAAACAAACAAGAACATATAATCAACCACTAAAACTGCAACGAGAAACTAATACAGATCCTACTACCTGGAAGAACCAAATTTTAGAGCATATATCAATTCCGCATATAGATCCTCCTTGCCTGACTTTCTGATGTTTTGAATTATATTATCACTTCCATTTAGCTTATTGACCAGTAAAGACAGAAGCTCCTGACAGATTTAAAAACAAGAAAATATGATTTACAATTTCATCCATCTCATAGTACTTGTAGGAGCAGTAAAATGCCGTTGTGTCTGCTGAAGTAGGCAACATACCTTGTCAGGTTTTGTTCGGACCAGGAATAGCTCCTCCTCCAGCCAGGCCATGCATAGAGGCTGACAGCATTTCTGAAAAACATTGGCAAAGGCAGCCAAGAAATCCTGTTTTGACATTATATCAGAGCTTCTGGGTATGTTTGCCACCTAAAGAAAAGAATTGTCAGGGCTCTAATAAACTGCAAGTCTGCAACAACAAATTTTTAAAATACAGAATCTCTCTGTGGAAGATATGGTCAGAAAAACTATTTAAATTAAGAGAGAAAACATCTAGTGCTGCTTTCGAACATGGTATCAGTGAACAAGAAAGAGGGTGAACTTGAGAACGCAATATGTTAGCATGAATACTAGTCACGTTGTTAGGAGCATCAATATGTTCAATGACCATACAAAGTCTCATGAATTGTAACTCATCATTAATTAACACATTCTACCATCTTGACTTCTACGGTGATTTTCAGTTAAGTGCTTAAGTATTAGCTGAAGTATTAGCTTAAGATTATCAAGAACGAGCTCTTCAATTCCAGAAATATGAAATGCAATAAACAGAAGTTTAGAAGATAAATATTTACAGTGCTTGCCTCTTCGTTTAGCCACTGAAATGATCTCCACAGCAATCTGATCCTGGGGCCCTCAGCAACTGCAGATAAGCTAGAAGGCCTTTTTGCAGAATTTTGTTCAAATTGGACGACACTTCCATCTATTCCACTTTTCACGGCAGATAAGGAATCCAAAAGCTTGCCTTTAACAACATCCCAGGCAAATTGCAAGTTGACTTTATCTGTGTCTGTAGTAGCACTGTGATGAAGCAAATAAAATGTATTTATAGTCATATTATACAGGCACATTACTTTCTATAAAGAAAGTTTCATGCCCTACATGAGATAGTAGTCTAGATATATTATACAGAAACTTTCCTCACTAACCTTCCTTACCTACCCGATGACGAAGAGTTTTCAGGGACCACATCAACAGCGGAGATACTTGTTTTAACACTATACAGTGACTTCCCAGCTGGAATAACTCCAGCCATATAAGTAAGGGTGATGCTCGCTAAAAGAAGAACTTGATCGACAACAGGAACCCATTCAGAGATGATTGCACGGTCAGCATTCAATAAACTCAAGCAACAGCACCTGATAAGAGTAGCTTGCTTTCTGTTTAAAGAACCAATGTGGGGATAAGTGAGCTTGGGGGCTTTCCCTTGCAAGGATTGGTTGACTCTGCAACTTCCATGAAAGATCCTGTAAGTACAGAATTGGTAGCTAATTAACTTGAGGCAGCACAGGTACAAGAGGATGCATGCTAAAATACACACAAGTAACAACACTCACATTTATACATGTTCAATCTATGAACTGTAATCAAGATTCCAATTCAAAACAGTATGAACATGAGAAGCAATCAGCGATCACATAAGTGTTCACACACAAACATAACAAGGATAAATTACACATCATTGAGTTAATTGAAGCAACAGCGATAGTAAGCTAACATAAAAACAACCACTGGTTAAAACATATTTGGTTTATGATTTGATAAAAGCATACAGATATGAAGTCACAGCATAAGCATATCACGCAAAGCTTATACACCAAATAATATTTTAAATCATAGAGTGTTCCTGATAGCTCAACCATTACTTCATCGTGTTCGAACTCAATTACTACTTAATTGCATGTTTTTTCTTTCTTTGTACCCGGCACACCTAAGAGTCTCTGTCTCACTTTATAATCACAAATATGTGATCGTTCTTCTACAAGTACACACTTTAGTACACAAGGTCAAGGAATAGCTACACAAACTTGTAACTACTTGACAGCTGATTTGATTAGAAAAGCCCAATGTAGTATAAAAGTAATGAACTGCTCGAATTGATAACCGATCTCCCATACATATAAGAAGGAAACTGAAGTAGCTGAAGAACCAAACCTTCTTGCAGGGACATTTGGGAAGTTAACCCGAAATAATTTCTCATCTAAGACACTTCCAGCTGGTAACTTGATATTGGGTGGCATAGCCACATACTCGGCCATTTTGCAGTCCCTCTAATCAGCACATTCTACTGCTTGAATTGCAAGGAAAAAAGCTGGATTACGCCAATTTTCGAATTAAAACCTGCATCAATCATCAATTTAACTTGTTCATGGACTAACGTTTATATATTATGATAGAAGCAGACCCATACTACAGCAGTACAATATAGAGATCCCATTTTTTAAACCATACGGCTTTGAACTATAGAACTACTTCATTGCACAACTTATAGCCATATTTCCATTTCGCGCTTCACTAGATTCCACTACGTAAAATAGCAAGAGCACAAAGTTCTTCTTGGACCCGGTGAGGTGTTAATCACTTGATAAGAGCAAGGTATGAAATCAATACAGTAAACCATATCGGAGTAATATACATTTTTACATCTGATTCTTATCCATCACACATCAAGCTTAAAAACATTTATACATCTTAATTCTTATCCAGCAAACCTACAATCGCATAAAAGCTTGCATCTAGATCAAAGGAGTACTCGATCTCGATGGTAGTTCGCAACCTACACAGAGTCTCTATTTCCACCAGCATTAGTGCAGCATAATCATAAAACGATTCTCAAACGTGTCGATTGATTTCAGCAAATAATTTGACCAGAAAGCTATAACGGCACTACTCTCTGCAGCTCACTACGACTGTATACCTTTCCCGCATCAAAACTAAATTAACAAAAGGCACAAACAATCCATTGGTCTAGGAAGCTACGCATCAAGCATTGTGAATAGAAAAAAAATCCAAAGTCAACAGAAATCTACCAGTAATTGAGAAGCAAGCAGATGAATTTCATAAAATTGATCGAAATTGCGTGAAAAATAGAGTTAGTGCGAAAGTCTGCTACAGCATACAGTAGAATGGCATGAATTGCAATGTGGTGATGGAGAAGAGCGAACCTGGTTGTTGACATGGACGAAAATGAAAGGAATTAGCGGGCGAGTACAGTGGAGAAACCAGTGAAGGAGACTGAGCTGGAAGGCTGTGTGTATATCTGGATTGGTTGGTTCTCAACACCAACGTGTAAAACGAGCTTCGGCCCAAACCATTCAACGGACTCATCTAATTTGGGGCCTGCCGGGTTCGGCCACCAAAATTGCTAATTTCCGTTTAGGTGAAATTCTTAGAAAAAATAGGACATAAAGTGTTTGACTGCATAGTGAGTAGTCAAACTATTACATGCGCTCTGCAATATATATACACAACGGGAAGAAAATCACTTTTCCTTCTCTCAACTCTAGCTTATCCAAACCAAGTCCAATCCACCGCCTTTAAGCCGCCAGATCCGCCTGATATCGGACCTGGCCCACCCCACACTGCAGGGAACGCCTCTTCCCTGGCCTGCACATCGGCTGATCCCGTGCCAACAGCTCTGTCTTCCCTGTCGGGGACTACGCCAGCCCATCAACCTGCTGCAACAGGACATAAAGGTGAGCCGCCCTCCTATTTGGACAAACTCCAACGAGCAACCCCGCATAAATATTTCCCGGTTTGGTTGGCGGCGCTCAATAAAGCTCAGAGCTTTGCTCACATCCTGTGGCACCGGTCCAGTTTCCGGAGGAGCCGGTTATCCGTTTCACGCCAGAGGAGTTAAATAACTACTACCAACCTTGGACACGAGCACTGCTAGTCTGAACTGTTGGCATCAACCGGACCATTAACTCCATGGCCAAACACCTGCAGAAATTATGGAAGACTTCACAACCACCTTTTGTTACAAGTTTAGGGAAGGGTTGCTATGTCGTCAAGGTCGTAAATCAAGATGACTACTTCATGGCCTTGGCGGGAGGGCCTTGGTTCTTATTCGACCACTACGTGTCCGTGCAGACGTGGCGACCGGAGTTCACACCGGGGCAGGACCGGCTTGAAAGTATGATAATGTGGGTACAACTTCACGAGCTACCTATTGAATATTACCACATGGATCCCTTGTACAAAATTGGCAGGACATTGGGAGTGCCCATCAAGGTGGATACGCACACGGTGGAGTCGCAACGTGGAAGATACGCGCGGCTGTGTATCGAGATGGACACGAGAACCAAACTACCACAAGTCATCCAAAACGGTAATAGAGTCCAATCTATTTCTTATGAAATGAAAATGCAATTTTGTATTACTTGTGGTGTTGTAGGGCACATGGCGGCAAGCTGCTCCGTAGCAATCCACAAGGATCGGGAAGAAGTGGTCCCACAGGCTCCGATGGTACCCGAAGAAGGATGGTGAATCATCTCAGGACGACCAAAATCAAAGGAGCACAATCGAAACTTTAGTCGGAAGCCGGCTCAAGGGCAGGCTCGACCAGACTGACCCGCCAACAACCTACCCACTAACACGCGTAAATTGGGCCCCCGGCCCGATCCACATTCAGGGACTATGCCATCGCATGAAGAGAATAAGGTCGTGGTTTACAAGGAGAAGTATAGGAAGGCACTCGCCTCGCTGAAGGAATTCGAGGTCGAAAATGAAAAGCTGAAGAGTGCTATTCGGGCCCTGGAGACGGACTTGGAGGCCTGTAGGGAGGGCATGAGCGACTTCACTGCGGTCTCCCGAAACTTCAAGGACCACATGCTCGAGCATCTACTGACGGTCCGAACCGAGGCTGTCCAGGATTACTTGAATTCGAACGCACATCGGTTCCATTTGGACACCAAGTATGATGCGGCTCGGCAAGACGGTTTCGATGCAGCAGTGGGCCAGCTCCAAAAGAAGGGCCTCGTTCCGAATGACTACAACTTGGAGGAGGAAGGGGTGTCAGCCTTCAATGCACCGATTGGGTCTGCTTTCGTCTCGGAGGATGTGGAGGACAATGCTCTGTTTTAGTCCGAGTGCGTTGAACTCGTGTGTGAGGAGAACGAGGAGCACAGGTACAATCATGGTGGTCCGTACTTGCCTGCTTTCGTTCCGGGGGTCCTGATGTCCCATGTCTTCGTACCGTTCGAGGAGTATGCGAACCACAACCGTGAGTGGCTGAAGATCCCTGGTCCGGTGCTAGGTCACGACTGAGACTTGGACCTGTTCAAAGAGTGCCCGGAATTCATCCGGAAGAAAAGAGAGGAACGAGCCAAGAGGTTGTCCGAGCACCAGGCTTCTCAGCATGATGATCCGGAGAGTGTCCCCGATCGTGCCCAACCGGAGTGCCAGGCCGATCCTTCTGCGAGCCGAACCCATTGAAGGTGGGGTATGCCCCATGAATAGTGTAAAGTTCTTCGGACCTCAAAACAATTTTTACTTGAATATTTATTTTTAATGTTGAACAATTTGTCGTCAATCTTATTCTGTCTCGGATTCTATGTCTTTCTGTTTGTACTGATGTTAGTTCAGAGTATTGTCCTGCACCGGATCGGCTACTATTCTTCTTTATGATCAAACTATTTATCTTTCGTGCTTTCCTCCACACTACGAGTAGGTACATGCATGTTGTATATGTTTGTTTAAAGTATCTCTAGTTCGGTCGACTGGAATTAAATCCGAGTTGACTCACAAACTTAAACTTGGGGTGAGAAACAAACAAATTTAGTGGATCGGTTCGGACTCTTTTAGCTATGGTCCGAGCGGATCGTTTCAAATCAATGTACTCATAATATCGGAAATATCTCAATATTATTCCGCTCAAGTGATTCTGGCTCGGACCGTCTTTAACAAAAATAGGTCGAGTAAACTTTATAGGTTTGGATATTCGTAGGTGCAAGTGTATCAATCCTGAGCGTCCGAATCATAAAGTCTTGTAAATAATGATTCGTGCCATGAGCTGAGTATCGGTTCGAAGTAAGATTTTTGTCCGATCCACTCGATTCTTCGATGTATCTGAAGTGGAGGCCCATAGTAAAGGCCCAACTCAAGCCCAAGCCCAATGGTAACAGTTACGTTACACGCGTCCCCATGTGACTGGTCGATGGCGTCTATAAATACCTTGGCATTGTACGGAGAATTTGTACCATTTATGTTTTGTAGCAGTGAGTGATTCGGATCCCTTAGTTCGGATTCTATCGATTGAGTCGATTCCGACGTTCCTATGTGTGATCCGCCTCGTAGGAGCCTTTCACTTGTCCGAAGGGCTTGTATGAGTCGGATCTCACTGGGGAGGATGAGATCGGACCACTCGAACATGTCGGAATTCTTAAACTGGTTCGGAGGGTCGATTCTTGGACCCATCTGTCTCTTCCACCATTTACCATTTTCTGTGAGTGTCTTTCGATCCCAAAAATGGTTATGGTTGAAGAGGTAGACGGTTCTAGGAACTTCTTAGCAAGCGCTTCATTCGGACTCATTTATTTGAGACCGGAGAGATCACGCTTCGGTTCAGAGGATCAATTCCTTGATCCGTCCTCCTCTGCAACACTTCAACATTTTTTGTGAGTTGTTTTCGCCTAACTCGAAAATGTTGGTGTCTGCAGAGGTAGATGGTCTGAGGATTCTTTGATTGAAAATTCTATTCAGACTTCATTGCTTCGGACGCCATGGCTCAGCTCGGTTGTTTCCAATTCTTTTTTTTTTTTTTTTGTGAGGCTTTTGCTTCGGATCTCTGAATCCGAGTCTTCGGTTCTTACACTTTTTTGCAAGTTTGTAAGACAAATCTTAAGAGTTCGATCATGTGATGTTTTGTATAGGAAATGTCTATGGCTCGGAGAGGTGAGCCCGAAGAGTAGAATTAAGTCTGAGATAGATGTAATCGAAAAAAGATAGAAGTTGTATTGATTTGACGTAAATGCAATTACAACTGGTGGGCTTCAGGGCCAAAGAGCAAAAACCGGCAAAAGTAAGTAACTGACGTAGTTCTTAAGCGTAAAAATTCTGAAGGTTCTTGGCATTCCAAGTTCTCTTCAAGACCCTTCCCTGATCATATTCTAACTCATAGCTTCCATTGACCCTTGCTCCAATGATCTTGTAAAGACCTTCCCATTTGGGTTTGAGCTTTCCAACATTACTGAGAATGTCTGCCCTTCTAAGAACCAGGTCGCCAACCTGTAGATCCTTAGTATAAACGTGCTTGTTTAGGCTAGGGCAGCTGTTGCTTGGTATCAGTGGATGTTAGCTAGTGCAGTGTCTCTTCTGTTCTCAAGCAGCTCCAAGTCATAGATCTTTGCCACTTCATTCTTAATAGGTTGATCTTTCTTGTTGAATCGACTTCCGCTTCAACCCACTTGGTAAAGTATTCCACAGCAACAATGAGGAACTTCTTCCGGTGAGTACCGCAGGGAAAGGACCGACTATATCTATCCCCCATTGATCAAACGGACAGGCTATGACTGATGGAATCATAGGGTTTGTAGGGCGGTGAGGAACGTTGGCATAGTATTGACAATCATCGCATGCTCGAGCAAAGTTTGAAGCATCCTTATCAATTGTTGGCCAATAATAGCCTTGCCTTATGACCTTCTGAGCCAAAGCTCGGCCTCCGAAGTGACTCCCACAACTTCCGCTATGGATCTCCTCCAAAACAGTTTTAGCCTCTCGAGGTCTAAGGTACCTCAAGTGAGTGCCACTGAAAGACTTCTTGTAAAGATCTTCCCCAAGGATAAAATATCTAGTGGCTCTGCGAAAAACTCTCCTTGCTTCCTTCGGGTCTGAGGGCAAAGACCCGTCCTTGAGGTAATTGAAGATATCTGTCATCCAGGTCTGTTCAGTGCTTAAGAGCAAAATATGCAGGCTCAGACTCATGAGCGAAGAAGTCCTAAGAGTCAATAGGATGATGCTTCTAGTGTCCAACGCCCCTGAAGTTGAGGCATACTTTGAGAGTGAGTCAGCTTTCTCATTCCACTCCCCATCGAACCTTTCCAACGTGAATTCTTCAAAGTCCTCTACCTCTTTTTTGAGCAATTCCAAGTATTTGATCATGTTAGGGCCCTTAGCGGCGAAGGACCCTGAGAACTGATATTCAAGTAGTTGTGAGTCGGTGTAAGCTTTGATCCTTCTCACTTGGAGGGATTTTTCCATCTTGATTCCGACGAGGAGTGCCTCGTACCCAGCTTCATTGTTGGTTACCTTGAAATCAAGCGTGATGGCATAATCCAACTCAGCACCTTCAGGGCTCTGAAGGTGTATTCTAATACCTCCAAGTATACCGGTAGAAGATCCATTTACCTGTAGTGTCCAAGTGCCTTTTCCTTGTTCTTTGGGTGCTATAGAAGTATCGATGTTCTTATCTTCAGGGATCTCCCCTTGCTTCCTGACGGAAGATGCAAGCACAGGAGTGTTTGACAACTCGTCCAAAAGGAACATGTGTCTCACTCTGAGAGAATCGTCCATAGGTTCAGATGGAAATCCCCCGAATTGAGTGTCACCATAGATTTCCTATTCTACTTCTTTCTCAGTGACTCTCGCTTGCTCAGAGAGGTTCATTCCTTGTGTTATCATCAAGCACTCAACTTCTTTCACCCGATCATTGACATTTTCTTCTTCCTTTTCAGGGTAATCGACTAAGAAGTCGGCTATGATTTGTGCTTTCTTTGCTGATGGAGCCTGATATCCGATATCACTATTTCGCCATTCGATTGCCCATTTAGATGACGGCAGATTGATCTGGCTTTCCAAGGACTTGTTTCAACGGTTCACTGGTGAGAACCGCAATCCTGTGTGACTTGAAGTAGGGCTTTAACCTCCGAGCAGTGTATACCAAAGTATGCCAATTTCTCAACTCGAGCATACCTAGTCTCTGCTCCAGCTAGAGCCTTGCTTAAGTAGTAGACAGGCATGTGATCGTTGGCTTGGATCCGAACCAGCACGGAACTCATAGCCTCGTTGGTGACTGCTAGATACAAGTAGAGGGGTTCTCCTTCTACTGGTTTGGCCAAGAGTGGTGGTGAGAGGAGATATTTCTTTAAACTGTTAAAGGCTTCTTCACACTCTTTGGTCCACTCAAACTTGTCCCCTTTCCTCAATATCTTGAAGAAGGGTAGGTTCTTTTCCGCCGATCTGGAGATGAAGCGGCTTAAGGACATAACTCGCCCTATGAGCTATTGGACTTCATTGATGGTTTTCGGTTGTGGAAGTCTAGAATAGCCTTGATCTTTTCCGGGTTGGCACTGATGCCTCTCTCTGTGACCATGTAACCGAGAAACTTACCCCCTTTCACTCCAAAGATACATTTTAGTTTCATCCCGTACTTCCTCAAGATAGAGAACCAATTGTTGAGGTGCTCGATGTGTTGCTCCTCTGTCTTGCTCTTAACCAACATGTCATCAACATATACTTCCATTGTTTTGCCAATCTCTTCTTTGAACATTTTATTTACTAGATGTTGGTAAGTAGCTCCAGCATTTTTTAGTCCAAGTGGCATAACCTTGAAGCAATAAACTCCTCCGGCTGCAAAGAAGGTTGTCTTCTTAATGTCTTCTTGAGCCATTCTGATTTGATAAAACCCCTGATAAGAATCCATGAGCTTAGAAGAGCACATCCGGCTGTGGAGTCCACCAGTTGGTCGATCCGAGGCAAGGGATAAGGATCTTTTGGGCAAAACTTGTTGAGCCTAGTAAAGTCATTGCACATCCTCCACTTTCCGGGAGCCTTATCGACGAGTACCACATTGCAAACCCAATCTAAATATCTTACTTCCTCAATGTGTTTCGCTTTCATGAGCCTCTCAACTTCTCCAGCTATGATAGCGTCCTCAACGGATCCAAAGTCTTTTCTCTTTTGGCGGATATATTTGACCGAAGGATCCATATTCAGACGGTGAACATCTATCCTTAGATCTATCCCCTTAAGATCGTCAGTGCTCCAAGCAAAGACATCACAATTACTTATCAGGCAAGCTATGAGTTTCGTCTCAACTTTAATACTCATCTCAGTTCAAACCTAGTTTTCTTTTTAGGACTGTCTTCTATCAATTGGATCTCCTTTAAGGTCTCATGGGGTTCAATCCTTACAGCCTTAGGAAATTTCTCCTTAAGAGCTCCATCTCCTATCTCTTCTTTAGGAGGTGTAAGAGGCGCGGGCGAGAGCAAACCGGGCTTGTTAGCGACCGTAAGAACGGGAGCTGAGGCATTTCTGGTTGACATAATGCAGCACTCCCAAGCTTCCCTGATGTTTCCTACTTCTTTTCCTACACCGTTTGGAGTAGGAAATTTGACCCTATTGTGCAGTGGAGATGAGATGGCTTTGAATTGATTGAGGCCTGGTCGTCCTAAGATAACATTGTAATCAAAGACACTATCCACTACTACGAAGAGAACTGTTTGAGTCACTCTTGTTGGGAAAGTCCCCATGGAAACTTGTAGAGGGATACTTCCAATGGGACGGATAGTAGAGCCCCCGAATCCCACTAGTGAAGTATAGACTCTTCCATACTCGATTCTTTCCAAGTTCATTTGGTCCACAGTTCTTTTGGAGATGATGTTAGAAGAGCTTCCAGTATCAATAAGCACCTTATTGACCTTGTAAGTGGCAATGACCAGGGAGATCACCAATGGAACGTCCAGATCTCTGAGAGATCTCCTTCTCCGGACGTTGGGGGAGGTATTTCACTGTCATCGAAAGAGATCAAGTTTGATCCTCTCAAGGCAGGTGGAGCATAAGCTCTATTGTTGTTCCTTAGATGCTGGGCGGTTCTTTCTCTAGCATTCCGACTATCTCCTCCACTTGGACCTCCTGCTATAGTGTTAATAACTCCACTATAGGGAAGGTTTTCCGTTTCTAAGTTTTCGGAGTACTCGTCATATCGCCGAGCTTGTTGGGGAGGGATCCCCATGGGAGGTGGTGGTAAAGACCCTGTCGTGGTTTCCTGATCACGCTCTGCTCTCCTTATTTCATTCCTTTGGTGGTGGGAAGGTTCCTCTTCGTAAACTATCTCTTTCAGCTTGCCACTTCTTATCAAACCTTCAATCTCAGTTTTCAGCTGAACGCAGTCTTCCGTGGAATGGCCTTTATACTTATGGAATCTGCAATATTCTTTAGAAGCTTGCTTCTTTTACTATTCCTCGCTGGCTTGGGCCATTGAACATCCACATTCTTTTCAACAATAGATGCCAAGATGCAGATCTAGGTCTATTGAGGCGAGTGTACTCCCCATATCTCCTGGGAGGGGTTCTCTCCCTACGAAATTCTCTTTTATCTTTAAAATCTTTTCTTTGCTCAAATTTTCCAAGACGAGGCATCAGATCCAATCTCATCGGCTCTTTTCCCTTCTTAGTCCCGGCTCTTACTGGAACGTTCCTCCTATACTCCTCACCATACAAGACTCCCTCAAATATATCTTCCAAGTATTTTTCGTTTGGAATCTCTTCATTGGAGAGTTTCTTCCTGAGTTCATCATTGTAGGTATTGGCGTACAGGTATCGGAACCGTTAATTTGATGCTGTGAGACTCAACTTTACGTACTTCAGCATTGAACCGTTCTAAGAAGGTCCTAAGATCCTCATTGTCTCTTTGGATAATTCCAGCCAAGTGCTCTACTGATCTTTTCCTCTTCTTCGCCTTCTGAAATCTCTTCAAAAAGAGAGATACCACATCCTCATAGGACTTGATTGAACCATCGGGTAGAGTGGTCCACCAATCCATCGCTTCTCCAAAGAGGGTGGATGAGAAGTTGAGAGCTTTCGTGTTGTCATTCAATCCGCTGGTGTCCATCTTACTCTCATACCTAGTGAGATGTGCAACAGGGCAAGTGTCTCCATGGTAACGCTCGAGGTTGGGGTAGTGCAATCGGGACGCTTCCTCTCTCTTCTGATTGCATCACATAATGGGTTCGGAGCTCTCATCATTACCTTTTTATGAGCCTTAACCATTTTGCCTGAGTTAGCAATCTGGGTCTTCAAAGCCTTTTGTTGAATGTAGATTTGTTCAACAGTAAGTCTCTCACCCGTTCTTGGGTTGATGGCCACGTTAGCAGGAAAGTCATCGACTTGGACTATTGCGATACTTTCTGCTACTTGGTCTCTTGGCCTGGTTTGGAGAGCAGCATGGCGACTAGTACCGGCCTCATCCAGCCTAGGTCTCACTGGGCTCTTCTCACGATGCTCCTGAGATGCAGTAGCTCTCCTGTTGATAAGGTTGCACAGATCATCTTATCGACCTTGTTCTCCTATCCTTTCCAAGACATGGCGATGCTCATTCCTTGACTGAGAAGGTTCTGTCTGCCTTGGAGCTGCCAATGGTGGAGTAGGTTGGACGTTGTTGGATCCAAATCAACCTTGGATAGTAGTGAGAAGTAGGCCGAACTGATTCTCATTCATCCCAAACTCATTTGGACGAACGATTTGGCCATTTGGAAGAGTGAAGTTCCTTCCCGACGGGGGACCATGTGTTCCTGACGGAGGAACACGTCCTTCCACTCCTTGGACCGTTATTCCCAGTCCTTGGGTCCTCACTGGTGGATCAGCAACTCTGTCATCCTCTGAGGAGGCACTGGCAGTGTGACTAGGGCTACTCATTTCATCCGTATCCGTGGATCCGGTCCGTTTATCCGCATTTACGGATCAGATCGATCCAGTCCGTTGGCTAACGGATCGGATAATGGATACGATTTTCGCCTATCCTGTGAGACCTACAAAATAAATATTTCTCAAGTATCAACTCAGTTAGGAGGTACGATACACTAGACGTCCTCTCATTCCATTCTTTTCCGTCCATACTCATTTACGACACGTGCAACTTTCTTTTCAAATGACTTCATACTAATTCGGTAACGACTTGAAGGGAAATAACCAATTGAAGTTAAGAGCTAAGCATGTAACACATAAATAAATCAAGTAAGACTAGTGTTAGTAAAGGGTCATGTAATACATGAAAAGGTTGACAAAGTCAACTAATATAGCTATAAATAGGATCCAATCTCTTCTACTTCATTTAGACTTTTTCCACACTTGAAGAAGGTAAAGAAAATAACTATTCCTTCCTTTTCTCATCCCCTTGGCTTTTCATTCCTTCACCCTCTTTCAATGTTTTAATCTTGCATGCAACATCAAGATATGAAACTCCATTTCTCAAGCATTATGTTGATGCTTGAAATTTCATAATCCATGAAAGAGAAGGAGTTGTTACACCAAGTTAACTAATCCTTCTCTTTTCCTCATTCTTGCTAGGTAACTCATTGAAGGAGAGCACTAGCAAGGCAAGGAATCAACAATCCTTCTTAGATTTGCAAGAAAAGATCACACAACGTCACAAAGCTGGGTAAAATCTTTAACTCATCTCTAAAACCTCTTTATAACTTTTCTTGATTACAATGCATGTAAAGATTTGGGGTTCTTGATCACTTGTGGTTAAAATTTACTTTTAAAAAAATGTCATAAATTGTTCATATGTGTTTAGATGATTTATAAACTCTATTGCACGTGAGATTTAGAGCCTAAAAAGTGAAAATCTTGAATCTCCAACATTTTCGTATGCAAACTGTCATGATTTTGTTCTAATTTTCTGGTGATAGTTGTTGGTCCAGATAACGGCAAAGTAAAAGACTCGGGGGGGGGGGGGGGTGAATAGTCTTTTAAAACTTTTGTCGATAAACACAGTTTCTCAGAAACCTGGGGGTTTCAGAGCGCGGAAGACTTTAAGATAGGTAAGTGCAGAAACAATAAGTATGTGTGTGCTTTTGCTGAAATATAAATACAGAAAGGTAAATGACACAGCAAGTATAGTGGTATCTGGAGGTGGCGTAATCCGCCAACTAATCCACTTCGGTCTTTCTGAGACCTAGAATTCTCTAGAACAGATAATTGAGTTCACCTTACAATAATCCTATTCTAAGATTCCTAAACAAATGGTTCCCAACCAAATGTTCCCCCTGAGTTATTCCCCAGCTCCTAGAGCTAAGTACTTCCTCTACTCAGATAACCTTGGAGTTATTCCCTGATTTCCCAAATCAAGTACTTCCTCTACTCCACGCCTTGATGGTGTTGGTTATAAGGTTTGTCAGAGAGGCTTCTCGTATAACTTTTCAGTTATGTTTTCAGAGAGCCTAATAGAACAAGACTACTTAATACACTTGTTCAGTGGATGGCGATGCTCTTCTTGACCCAAGTAATTGATGTCCGCTACGGATAATGAGCTTCAGAAAGGGTATCTGATAGTTCAACTCTTTCACGAATAACAATCTCTTGTTAAGGTTCAGGACAACTTAGAACTACTAGTGATTCTTCGAGCAACAAAAAGCTTTCAGAAAGGGTAGTAGAGTGCTTGAGAGAATACTTTGCTTGATGGTAAGTTTGCAAGATAGAGCGTTCTAAGGTGTATTTCTCAGCATCTAAGTGTGTGATATATATATAGATGAATTTGAGAGTTGTTGGAATGATATCCGTTAGACACAATTCAAATTCAGTCCATACTTATCTTGAAATGAGTACTCAGAAGTCCTTGTCTCATGTCTCAGAGAGGATCGTGCAATGACTTTTTCCGTCTGCAATTAATGCACTTGTACTATTTCTTGTCCTGTAGTCTTCAACGGATACATGAGCCTTTCTGATGGCTTGCATGCTCCATACTCATGATGTCATATGTCCAGAATCATATTTCAAAAGTAAGTAAATACACTTAAGAAAGGATTAAGGACATAGTCTTTCTGAGTTAGACTAAACCTTGATATCTTCATAAATCTTGTGCAATCTTCAGTCTTCTAATCTTCAGAAAAGCTCCATTGCTAGGATTGATCTTCATGGTCTTCTGAAAAAAAAAATTACACTCAGAGACCTATAATCCTAATACAAGATTTACTAGACTAATCATACTCAGTGATTTCCTCTTTTACAATGTTCAAGTGAACCAAGAGTACTTAATCACCTTTCTGGCTAAGATAAGAACATGTGATGAGTGATCAAAATACTAACATATATTCCTAACAAATTTCCCCCTTTTTGATCAGCCATCCATGACTATCTTTTAAGTCCTATTACAAATTTGTAACCCTGGAAGAGAAAACAATCCACCACTTAATTATTTCAAATGATATTCAATTTTAGTTGAATTAAGTGCAGAAAGTAAACATCAACCAAATCACAAGAAGTGATCTTTGCTGATAAGTTGTCATCTATTAGAATGTATCAGAGAGTATGATCTTCAGATAGGTACAGTTTACAGAATAAGATGCAACTTTTATAGATAGAGAAATTCAGAAACAACAGCAAGATTACAAAAAGTAACAAAGCATACTAAGTAAATTAGAACAAAGGAGAATCCAAGCTCCAAGAGATTATTCTAATGTTACTAGTCTTCAAGTCTTCAGAAATGCAACTTGGGTTCAGATACCTCAAGTTCTTCAGCATTCTTTCTGGATCAGTTGACATGATCATCCACTTTTCCGCATTCTTGGACATAGTCATAAAGAATCCTTCTGACAGAGAGCTCTAGTTATCATACTCCTTAGCCTTCTGGCTGGTTGATCTGGAACAACTTCTTCAGTAGGGGCATCTCCAGTGTCCTTGATGACTAGTTGAATTGAGGAGGGAGGATTTGATTGTTTTCTTTTTCTTCCTCTGCCTTTCTGAGGCATCTCTTCCCCCTTAGTCATGAATGACTGACTCATGATAGCATAAGCTTCAGAGAGTGACTCAAAGTTCTTTTGGAGATTGTTGTGCACCCTGACTAATTCTTGAAGTTCCTTCTTCAGCTCTTTGTTCGGCTAACCGGTTCTGCTCCTTTCTTGAGCTCTTCAAGCGGCCTTAGGATGGCGTTGGCTTGCGGGACGGCATGGTGCTTCATTCAATGCTGCATTAGCATTGTTACAATCCTCATCCCTGACCAACCCTAGGTCTTTCTGAGAGAGAGCTATGCTGGTTGCTCTGTTGAGTAAAGCAGCAGCCAATGGCTTCATCTCTTCTGGGACGGATTTTAGCACTTCTGTGTCTTAGGCAACTAGTGTCTCTCTGAGTTCCAAAAAGACATTGTTCCTTGCACGGTGTTCTTCACTTCTTGAACTACCTGGTGCAGAGAAGATATGAGGAGCAAGTAGGGCTCTCTTTTGCTGAGAGATAAGTCTCTCATCTTCTTCTGCAGTAATCAAGTTGCGGTCTTCTTCAGCATCACTCTCATAATCCTTCTCTGGGATCGTTTGCAAGCTGGCTAACATCTTTTGTTTGCCTTGGAGTATGCTGGCCTTCTGAGATGATGTAGAAGGTCTTTCTGATGCAGCCTCAGCATCATGCTCTTCATCATTATTGTCATCCATGGCATCTATCTCAGCAGCTGTGACAACAATGACATTCTTCAGATTTCTTTGCTCGTTTAGGAGTGTCAATTCCTTGGCATTAGCTTCTTTGAGCTTCTTGAGTTTGGCCTCCTTTTCATCAACAAGAACTTGACACTCAATGATGATTCTCTTTTCTTCTTCCAACACCTTTCTGAGTTGTTCAATCCTGAACTCAGCGGCTGAAATTTCTTCTATGGCATCATTGTGCTCAGCCTGTTGGATATCTTGATGAGACTTGGGAGGTGATGATGATGGGGCTCTTTGAGCATTTGAAGGAGTAGCCTTTTCTTCACTTCCTTTGCTAGCTTTCTGAATCCTGCCTTATCCAGGTTGGGGATCATCATTCTGATCATCATCATCACTCTTGTTCTTTGCTTCTTGATTTGGATGCACAGAGGGAGGTTCTTGATAATCATTTTCGTCCATCTCTTCCTCATCTTCAGAAACTAGGTTGATCACATCAGGAAATGTGATCATCCTCCCATTAACTTCCTCTTGCTCAGTTGGGTCGGTTGTGAGCTTGCTGGGCAAGGCAGGATGGGTAACCATCTGCTCTTGGGTTTGAGCATCCGCAGACTTGAAATCTGCTATAAGTCTTTGTGCTACTTCATGAATGAAGTCTTCATGCATCAGAGTGGCAAATGAGTAGGACTCTGTTGGGAACAATGCATGGATGTGATCCTCCAGATTGAAGGCGATTGCTCTCTTCTCTGGGACGTCGATTACTCTGGCTAATTCAGAAAGGTCAGCCTTTACGAAGTTTCTGCCATTGTCTGAAGCACTTGAGATGTTTCTTTAAAGTGTGCTTCTGGAAGGCCTTGAGTAAATCAACTGGCACTAGACTTTGAGCCTGAAAGAAAGTGTTCAAGTTAGTTTTGCTCAAACCACTTGAGTTAGTATCTGTAGGCGAAAATAGGCTTTCTGAGCACACCTGTGTAGAAACACTAGGCTCATTATCCTGTATTTTTGCTTGCTTGGGCACAGAGGCCTCAGATACCTTGTTGTAAGGAGAAGTCTGATCCTCATCAACCTTTCTTTCTGCTTGATCCTGAGAATTAAAATCAAATATGTTTAGAAACTGTTATCAGAAAAGATAAGTGGAAAAATGCTTTCTAAGACTTCACTTACTTCAAGTGAGGAAGCTCAGTGACATCTTTCTCAGAAACCTTGGGGGTTTCTGGAACCTTTTCTGCTGACTCTGCTTCTTCAGCATTACCAGTTTCTTTTGGAGGAGATAACACAACTGTTTCTCCATCCAAGTGTTCTTCTGACTGAGCCTGTAAGAACAAACATAAAAGATTTAGTAGTGGGTTTTCCAGAGCATTCTTGAGGAGACTATTACTGATTACTTACCTTCTCAACAGAAGGCTCAGTAAATACTTCCTCAGAGAGCTTTTCAGCCTCTGGAATCTCTTAGTTTTGGGGTGTTGGTTCCACCACCACTACTTCCTCAGTTGGAGCCTAATAAGAGATAAAAAGAAGTTAGAACACAAGATGTGAATATTTCAAGCAAGTTATTTCTTATTCAGAGATAACTTAACTACATAGGATGTGCTCTTCTTGTTGTTCTGAGGTTGGAGGAACCTCTTCTTCATTCAGAGGGGTGGACAAATTAACTTCCCCCTGAAAGTGTGTCTCCATGTTGGCCTGTAACAAATGAAGCTTATGAGTAACAAGTTAACATTTTAATGTTGACAAGTTAGATACAAACTACTTTTGCTACCTGAATAGAGTCAGGCTGATCATTGGTCTATTGGACTTGTGGTGATTCCAGAGTCTCTCTGTGCTCATTGTTGGTCTCCTCTGCAGTATCATTCTGAGTCTCCATCTCAGTTTGATCCCTTTCTGAGAGTTGAGCTTTCTCAGAAGGTTGAGGAACCTGTTCAAGAACAGGGTTTTCTTCAACAATATTAAGTGCTGGCATTGTGAATGTGGAAGCAATGGCGACATCTTCCATCATTCTATTTTCTTCTCCCAGGCCTTCTTCTTCCTGCTGGGCAGAAGTGCTCCTTTGACCTTGAGGAGCTGAGCTAGATGCTCCTCCATGTGTTTCTATCTTGGACCTCTTGAGTGCCTCTCGGATTTGTTCATCCTCTTCAGAGTCACTTGTCAGTTGGGGTGACCCATCTATAATGTTGCGGTCATCCTTGATAGTTCTGAGTACTGGCTCGAATCTTTGGTGCTTCTGGGCGCCTTTCTGGGCGAACAACATTTTTTGAGACATTGACTCCAGAAGGTTGTGCCTCTATTTATTTTTGTTAGGGCTTAGGTACTCTTTTGTGTTGAGTCCTTTTTCTCTTGGCAGTTTGAGGTTGAATGGTCGCTCGAAACCTTATCACCTTGTGGCGCTTTCTTCTTCTTACGCCTCTCGAGTGCTTTCTCGTGACAAGTCTCTCCTTTTCTTCAAAGCCGTGTCTGAAAAGGGAGTTGGTGACTGGGATTTCCTGCCTCTCTCTGAGAGTGATTCCCATTGTTTTCAGAATGTGACAAATTCTGAGGCCAAAGTGCATATTGGCCTTTGGCTCAGCAAGGCCATTGATGATCTTGGGCTCAAATTCTTCAATATGCCCAAGGAATTTGTTGAAGGCGTACTTCCCCCAGTTAAAGTGGGTTTCCTGCCCTTCATGCTTCTTGTTCAGAAGATGCATCATCATCCATCTCTCCATGCTTATCTGTCTACTCCACCTTTGTTGCCATCAAAGCAACGGACCAGAATGAGAGCTAAAGTACTCCAGTGTTTCTGGAGATGACTAGTTCTGATGGCTTTCAGAACAAAGTCTCCTGGGCAACCCTTTGCATTTTCTAATTGGATTGCTTCAAATAGCTCTTTAACACCTTGAATCATGGAAGCATCCCTGATGTTGATGTCTTCAATTGTTCCTCGATTTTTCAATCGGAATATCTTGCAGAAAGTCTTGCAGTCTAGGACGATCTCTTGTCCTTGAACTTCAGTCTGCATGTATTTCTCTTCTTCATCATTCACAACCTTTGTGAAGATTTTGGAGTTGTTATAGAACTCCAGCACATCCAGTGTGGATAGTCCACTGGGTGCAGCAGACAGAAACTTGAAGATATGGGAACTTTTCAGCATCCCCAATATCAGTTTCCTATCTGGTCTTGAAGGTATGACTGCTGGTACATACTTCTTCACTAGAAAAGCTCCCCAATTCATTTTGTGGTTTGGATTCCAGTCAGATGGGGTGAACTTTCCCAGAAGGCGTTTATTCAACACCTTAAGTTCCTTTCCTCCTTGCTTTTCAGCAGGAGCAGATGATGCGGCCTTAGGGTTCTTGGTGGTCATCTTCTTGGGTGCCATCTCTTATATAGAGTCTTGAGTGAGTGTTTTCAGAGGGATTTTGCAAGATTAATCGGGATTAGTCTATCTTTTCAGAAGACTAAACACAAGAAGTTGAGTTTGCAGAAGGGGTTTTGCAGAAATCTTGAGAGATTTTCTTTGTTTTGATCTGAGTATGAAATTTCGGATTTGGTAAAAGTGTTTGTCTTTTGTCCAAGTCCTATATATATAGCAGACAAAATGTACATAGATACAACATACATACAACTGAATATGAATGCGTGTCTTTGTATCTGCATAGGCGTGGTATCACACACGTACTCCATTAAATGCATAGTGGGCCATGTCTGTACTTCTCAATAGACATTACTTGCTTTGTTTTAATCTCAACCGTTGAGATCAAACGTTTATTCATCAAGGGCTTATATTGAATATCTTGTAATGATATCAATCAACAAATGGTATTGTGCCGACTTGATGGATTTTTGACAAGTTACATCCATTATGTCACTTAGTAAAGAGTAAGAGCACTCAATCGTTTGAACTTATCATTCTGAGTGTCAAGTCCTTATCTTTATATTGTTTATCATAAAAATGGCAAAAATACAAGACATTGGACATGTTTGACTTCCAGAACTTATACTTTTCGGGCTTTGTGTGTCTTTTCTCTTTATGACTAAATAGCTTTCTAAATTCAAGTGTCAGAAGCTTCAGTTGTTTGAATGTATTTGACCCACTCTCAGTAAGTAAGTTTTAGTCTTATTTACTTATTGAGTGTGTACCAACCTTTGCCTTTCTGGATACCCGTTCCACAAATGTTTTGCCTTTCTGAGTGTTACTACTCAGAAACCTTTACATCACTTCTTATCAACTTGGCTTTCTGAGAACATGTTCTCAGAGGCCTACTTCTTTTCTACCTCACTTACTCAGACTTTAGAGATTCAGGACATTTTTCAGTCCTTAGGCATCTCCATTAACCCAAGACTATGTCTTAAGGTCAAGAACCGGCTTTCTTGTAGGGGCTTGGTGAAGATATCTGCAAGTTGGTCTTCTGTGCCAATCTTGAGTATCTCTATATTGCCTTTCTCAACATGGTCTCTGATGAAGTGGTGTCTAACATCAATATGCTTTGTAAAGGCATGGAACTTGGGGTTCTGTGTGATTGCAATAGCACTTGTGTTATCACAGAAAATGGGAGTTTTCTCTTCATTGAGTCCATAGTCTCTGAGTTGTTGAATCCACAGAATTTGTATTGCCTGACAACTTGACAATATATTCACCTCTATGGTAGAAGTTGCAATTGAGTTTTGTTTTTGCTAAACCATGAGATAAGTCTAGTTCCCGGCAAGTTCTGAGGTGCTTTTCCTATCAAGCATTGATCCAGCATAATCAGCATCTGAGTAACCAGCCAAACTCAATCCACTTTGTTTAGGATACCACAAACCTACATCTATTGTACCTTTCATATATCTTAATATTTTCATAGCAATGTTGTAGTGTGATTGCATTGGATTTGTTTGAAATCTAGCACACACACCAACTGCATATTGAATATCAGGTCTGCTTGCAATAAGGTAAAGTAGTGAACCTATCAATTTCCTATACTTGTGTTCATCAACACTCTTATCTGATTCAGTATAGGTCATCTTGGTTCCTATGCTCATAGGTATCTTAGCATTCTTTTCAGAAGGCTTAAGATTGAACTTTGTGAGCATGTCTTTTGCATACTTTGTCTGACTAATGAATATTCCATCATTGAGTTGCTTGACTTGCAATCCTAGGAAATAGTTCAATTCTCCCACATGCTCATCTCAAACGTACTTTTCATGAGCTTTGCAAAGTCATCACAAAGTTGCTTGTCCTTAGATCCAAATATAATGTCATCAACATATAGTTGAACTAAGAGTAGTTTCCCATCATGATTTAAAGTAAATAAAGTTTTATCAACTTCACCTTTCTTGAAACCACTTTCCAGAAGGTATTTGGCCAAAGTGTCATACCATGCTCTTGGAGCCTGTTTCAGTCCATATAGAGCTTTATGTAGCTTATAGACCATTCTACTTTCTGAGGAAACTTCAAAGCCAGGTGGTTGTTCAACATAGACTTCCTCAGCAAGTTCACCATTCAAGAATGCACCCTTGACATCCATCTGATAAACTTTAAAGTCTTTATGAGCTGCAAAGGCCAGAAAGAGTCTTATTGCATCCAATCTGGCAACTGGTGCATATGACTCATCATAATCTAAACCTTCAGTCTGGGTGAATCCCTTGTCAACCAACCTTGCTTTGTTTCTGGTTATTTCACCAGATTCATTCATCTTGTTTCTGAAAACCCACTTCCTATCACAGATATTCCTTCTACAAATGGAACTAGTTTCCAGACTTTGTTTCTCTCAAACTGATCCAACTCTTCTTGCATTGTAGAGATCCAGTCTTGGTCTCTTAATGCTTCTTGAATAGTTTTAGGTTCAATGTTTGCGATGAAACATCCAAAGAGAGAGTTAGCATTTTCAGCTATTTCTCTCCTAGTCCTAACACCTTGATTGATTGGTCCAATCACATCTTTTGCAGGATGATCCTTGATCCATCTCATCATGGGTTTGGGCTAGTAGGGTCAACATCTATGTGATCTGAATGTGAATCACTATGATTATGACTTGATACTTCTTCAGTATCTGTAACATCTTGCACCTCAGAGGGGCGATGAATGTCTGACACTTGCTCAGTGTGAGAGCTTTCTGGGACATGCCTGTCAGAGAGGTCATTTCCAGAGTTAGCTCTCTGATGAACATCTTCAGTTTCCATTTCTGGAATTCTCATAGGAAATTCTTCATCATGTCTGAGAATCATCTGGTTGTTACTAGGCATTTCATGCTTTTCTTCGTCAGAGTCATCCTCTCTTTCCACAATGATGTTTTTCCTTTCAGAGGGTTCTTCTTCAGAATCCTTTATCATTAGTTCCTTGAACCTTTCTGAGAGTTCATCAGCAAGGGGTGTTTTCTTGCTTCCTTCATAGAATACAACATGAACTGATTCTTCAATCTTCTTTGTTCTTTTGTTGTAAACTCTGTATGCTTTGCTATTCATAGAATAACCAAGAAACACACCTTCATCTGCCTTTGGTTGAAATGTTCTTAGATACTCTTTTCCATTGTTAAGAACAAAACATCTACAACCAAACACTTTCAGATGTTTGATATTAGGGGGTCTACCAACCAAGAGTTCATAGGGGGTCTTGTCATGGTGTTTGTTTATCAAACATCTGTTCTGAGTGTAGCATGCTGTGTTTACAGCTTCAACCCAATAAACTTCACTTATTTCAGTGTCAGCTAGCATTGTCCTTGCTGCTTCTTTAAGGGTTCTATTTTTCCTTTCTGCAACACCATTTTGTTGTGGTGTTCTCACAGAGGAAAGTTGGTGTTGTATACCTTTGCTGGTACAAAACTCCTTTATGTACTGGTTGACAAACTCAGTACCATGGTCTGTTCTGATTGCAGATACCTTGTCATTCTTCATGACTTCAAGCTTATTCAGCAAGTTTGGTATCTCCACCCTAGCATCAGATTTGTGCTTTAGAAAGACAACCCAAGTGAATCTTGAGAAGTCATCTACAACAACCAGACCATACTTCTTTCCTGCATAACTAGTTACAGATGATTCAAAAAGATCCATGTGTAATAGTTGCAGTGGTCTAACACTAGAGTGTCTGGTTTTGGACTTGAAAGAGATCTTGGATTGTTTCCCCATCTGACAGGCAGAACAGATACCATCCTTTCTGAAAGATGTTTTGGGAAGGCCAACCACTAACTCTTTCTTGGCAAGTTTGTTCAGAGTTTGGAAATTCAAATGACTCATTCTTTTGTGCCATAACCAGTGCTCTTCTGTGTGACCTGATTGACTCACCATGAGACATTCTTCAATTGTGGCAGATGCCCAATCGGTAACATAAAGACTGCCTTTCCGCCGAGCAACCAAGACTGTCTGCTTTGACTCATTGTCTATAAGTTTGCAATACTTTTCTTTGAATTTCACAGTGAATCCCTTGTCTGCAAACTGGCTCATGCTAAATAGATTATATTTCAAACCTTTAACAACATGTAATACGTCAGTGATTGTTACTGATCCTAATTTGACGTTGCCTGATCCCAGAGAGGGATTTAATTCTCCTACAGCAAATCTGATGTCTGGTCCAGTGTTGCAAGCTTTGTAGTTGACCAGATTTGCTTTGTCTCCTGTCATGTGCTTTCCGCATCCACTATCAAATAGCCATTGAGCCTTAGTCCAAGAGGCGTTACGCAAAACAGAAGCAGGAGTTAGGTTCTTGCCTCGGAGATAGAACCACTTAGGCTAAACATTCTTCCGAGGAATCCACATTTTAGTGAATTTCTTGGGAGTTTGTTTTGTCTAACTTGATCGAAGGAGATGCAAAAATCGGTAATTTTGATCTCAATCTTCCTTCTTGGGTGTTTCTAGGTGTTCCTTTGGTGCTTTCTCGACCACGGTTTCGGGTTGCTTTTCAAAGAAACTTAGCCTTTCCGCCGTGTTCCTTCTAGCTCGCATTCATTTTTCAATGGCTTGAGATTTCTTCCACTTCGCTATTGCTACGCAATATCGCCTTCGCCATTGTTCTTGTCCTTCCTTATATTGTTGCGAAGGACCTTTCCAATAGCACAATAGTCAATGCCGTTTCGAACACCTTTGGCTTTCTGAATGCGCTCTTCAGAAGCCTTACTAGTTTCTGCACCATCTTTATTTTCATAAAATGGTTCAGTAGAGAATTTGCCTATTCCAGCAATTCTTCCCTTCCTAGTAATGCAACAATGTGGATGGTTGCATCCGAGGGTCAGGTTTCTTTCGTAAACCTTATACACATGTTTCTTGTGAACTTGTTGTTTTTCAAAGGTCAATGCAACTCCTTTTCCTTTGTCAACTACCCTAGCTTTCTGACCAACGCTATAGGTGGTTGAAGAATCATTCTGTTGACTTTTTACAAAGGTCAACCTTTCATCACTCTTCTTCAGAGGAGATTAATTACTTGATTGTTCATCAAGTCCAAGTCCACCTTTCTCAGAGGGATCTCTCAGATAGGATTGAACCTCAGTGAGAGTGTCACTAGCCTTTGCATAAGATTTGAAGGATAGCTCTTTCTTCCGAGTTCTTCATTCTCGTAAAGCGACTTCATCATTTTCTTATTAAGTTCATCCAAGGCTAGTTTGTGAGAATTTTCATTCTCGATATCCGAGCTTTCGAAAGGCTATTTCACGTTCTTGTTCTCGGATACTCGTTAGCTTAGAAACCTCTTTTCAAGAGTTTCTTTGCTTTCCTCTAGAATTCGGTTTTGATTGTGCTTCCGTAAATTCTTTCTCATAACGATCCAATTCACTCTTGACCAACTCCAGATCCTCAATTCCATCATCACTCTCATAGTACGTAAATTGTGAATTGTTAGTTACCTCATCACCATAAGACATATTTCAATGTTGGAGATGTCCGACCAAAGAATCTAAGCAATTCCACACATTTCATTCTTCTTAAGGCCGAAGTCGATTACATCGTGGGTGATTCCACACAATTCTGGTGATGGTAGGTTTGAGTCATCTGAATCTCCATCTTCAGAATCTGTCTCAATGTCTAGAGCATCAAGTTGAATTTGAATCTTCTTCCTTTATTCAGTCAGTAAGGCCCTTTGATTTCTCTTGAAATTTCTTCTGTCCTTCTTATCACCTGTCTTGAGCTTGTTTAAAGCAGGACAATCTCTCTTGAAGTGACCAGTCTTTTGACAATAGAAGCAGATATCATTTCCTATTTCTGCAGCTTCAGTACTAACACCTTTATGAATGGGGGTGTTCAGAGAGTTGTTCATTTGTATGTTCTTGTACTGATGATAGTTTGGGCCAAGATGCTTTTTCAGCTTTTCTTTAGCTTTTCTTCTCTCAATCTCTTGACTCACAAATTTCTTCATGTGTCTTACTACAAGAGCATTTTCTTTAGATGCATCTTTGGTATCCTTCTTTTCAGAAGTACCTTGAGAAACTAGAGCAACACTTTGCAACTTTTCAGCTGTTTGTTCTCTCTGAGTTGTCTCATAGTCTCTGAGCAAGATGAGAGAAGAGCTCTCTTGAGTAATATTTGGCATCCTTGGTTGAAATAAAAGAACTTAGTGTGCTCCCGTTGTGATTGAGACTTGACAATAGTCTTAATCTTTTACTGGGAGTATCTGTTGCTTTCACCAAGTGCAGCCATATCACTCATAAGTGTAGTAAACCTGAAACCAAGTTCTTCCAGAGTTTCAGTGGGACCTTGTTTGAAGTTTTGGAACTTCAATTTAAGAACTTCGAACTTGTTTTCCTTGGTTTTCTTAGTTCCGGCACAGATTTTTTCAATCAATTGCCAGGCAACTTTCGCCGTTTAGCACTTACGCTTTACACCATGTGCTCAGGTGTCGATCTGATGATGATATTACGAGCTTGACCATCCAATCTGTGTCTCTTGGCATCTTCAGATGTCCAGAGCTCTCTTGGCTTGTCTTCATACATAATGCTTCCACGAGCAACACGACCACTATTACTAGCAGCCGCATCCTCGCTTCCATCTTCCTTGTCTGAGGCTTTTCTTTCATCAGACACCTCAGTAACTTGTTTGAGTTGTCTGATTTTGATAGGCCCTTCATTGATGACATAGATCATCTCGTCACTAATGGCCTCCAGATGGAGCATCATGTTGTTCTTCCATTTCTCGTAGTTTTCTGGCTTCAGAACGGGTGCATCACTCAGTGACATATCTGCACACTTAACACACAAATTATATAGTCCTCAGAAAGGGACAAAGTTCCTTCACCTATCTGGGGATCTAGGTTCATCTTGAAGGCTTGTGAACTTCACCTTACGATACCACTTGTTGGTCCAGATAATGGCAAAGTAAAAGACTAGAGGGGGGGGGGGGGTGAATAGTCTTTTAAACTTTTGTCGATAAACACAGTTTCTCAGAAACCTGGGGGTCTCTGATACTTAAATTCAGAGCGCGGAAGACTTTAAGATAGGTAAGTGCATAAACAATAAGTATGTGTGTGTGCTTTGCTGAAATGTAAATATAGAAAGGTAAATGACACAGCAAGTATAGTGGTATCTGGAGGTGGCGTAATCCTCCAACTAATCCACTTCGGTCTTTCTGAGACCTAGAATTCACTAGAACAGATAATTGAGTTCACCTTACAATAATCCTATTCTAAGATTCCTAAACAAATGGTTCCCAACCAAATGTTCCCCCTGAGTTATTTCCCAGCTCCTAGAGCTAAGTACTTCCTCTACTCAGATAACCTTGGAGTTATTCCTTGATTTCCCAAATCAAGTACTTCCTCTACTCCATGCCTTGATGGTGTTGGTTATAAGGTTTGTCAGAGAGGCTTCTCGTATAACTTTTCAGTTATGTTTTCAGAGAGCCTAATAGAACAAGACTACTTAATACACTTGTTCAGTGGATGGCGATGCGCTCTTCTTGACCCAGTAATTGATGTCCGCTCGGATAATGAGCTTCGTAGGGTATCTGATAGTTCAAATCTTTCACGAATAACAATCTCTTGTTAAGGTTTAGGACAACTTAGAACTACTAGTGATTCTTCGAGCAACAGAAAGCTTTCAGAAAGGGTAGTAGAGTGCTTGAGAGAATACTTTGCTTGATGGTAAGTTTGCAAGATAGAGCGTTCTAAGGTGTATTTCTCAGCATCTAAGTGTGTGATATATATATAGATAAATGAATGATATCCGTTAGACACAATTCAAATTCAGTCCATACTTATCTTGAAATGAGTACTCAGAAGTCCTTGTCTCATGTCTCAGAGAGGACTGTGCTTCAGCGGCTTTTCTGCCGATGCAATTAATGCACTTGTACTATTTCTTGTCCTGTAGTCTTCAACGGATACATGAGCCTTTCTGATGGCTTGCATGCTCCATACTCATGATGTCATATGTCCAGAATCATATTTCAAAAGTAAGTAAATACACTTAAGAAAGGATTAAGAACATAGTCTTTCTGAGTTAGACTAAACCTTGATATCTTCATAAATCTTGTGCAATCTTCAGTCTTCTAATCTTCAGAAAAGCTCCATTGCTAGGATTGATCTTCATGGTCTTCTGGAAATAAAACTTACACTCAGAGACCTATAATCCTAATACAAGATTTACTAGACTAATCATACTCAGTGATTTCCTCTTTTACAATGTTCAAGTGAACCAAGAGTACTGTTGGTCCGGATAACGGCAAAGTAAAAGACTAGGAGGGGGGGGGTGAATAGTCTTTTAAAACTTTTGTCGATAAAAACTATTTCTCAGATATCTGATACTTAGAATCAGAGCGCGGAAGACTTAAGATAGATAAGTGTAGAAACAGTTAAAGTGTGTGTGTGTGTGTGTGTTGCTGAAATGTAAGTACAGAAAAGTAAATAACACAGCAAGTATAGTGGTATCTGGAGGTGGCGTAATCCTCCAACTAATCCACTTCGGTCTTCCAGAGACCTAGAATTCACTAGAATAGATAATTGAGGTCACCTTACAAAAATCCTATTCTAAGATTCCTTAAATAGATGGTTCCCAACCAAATGTTCCCCCTGAGTTGTTCCCGGGCTTTCACAGCCAAGTACTTCCTGTACTCAGAAACCTTTTTGAGCTATTCCCTAGCTTCCCAAGCTAAGTATTTTCTGTGCTCAATAACCTTGCAGTTATTCCTTAGTTACCCAAATCAAGTACTTCCTATACTCCGTTAACCTTGGAGTTATTCCCTGATTTTTCAAACTAAGTACTTCCTGTACTCCATGCCAGTGATGGTGTTGGTTTCGGTTTGAGTTGTCAGATGAGCTTCTTTAATAACTTTTCAGTTAATCAGATAGCTCTGTGAATCAAGTATACTTAATACACTTTGCAATGTATGGTATCTTGTTCTTTTTACTGACCCAAGTCTTAGATAAGTGTTCAAGAGAATGAATCTCAGATACTTGATCTTTCGTTTCAACTCTTTCACAGATAACTGTGCTTGTTTAGGATCAGGACACTTAGAACTTTAGTGCTACTTATGATCAAGAGCTCTGGTCGCATGTAAAGCTTTGAGGATAAGTAATTTGCTTTGAGAGAGTAAGATGTTCAGTAAGTTCTGTGTTTCAGCGTCGTGTATTCTCAAGCTGTCTAAGTGTTGATATTTATAGATGAATTTGAGTGCCGTTTGAATAGTATCCGTTAGGCTCAAATTCAAACTATAGATATTTGTGTATAATCTTTATGTGAGTTTTGTCTTCTTCTTGAGTCGCCGTTGCTTTTGTTCGTACATTCGTCGTGCATTAAATGCATTGTACTATACTTTTGTCCTGAAGTGCCAACGAACTATGCTTTGTATCGTAGACTAGTATTATCTCGATTCTTTGCGTCCTTATCTTCAAGATATCCGCTAAGGTATCTCAAAAAGCTTCGATAATCTTGTGCTTTTCAAGTCTTCAATGTCATTGAGCTTGTTCTGCTTGGATGTCTTCTTCTTGGTCTTCTCTTCATAAAATAAAAATTACATTTTGAGACCTAACATCCTATACAAGATTAGCTAGACTATCATACTTAGTGGGTTTCCTCTTTTACAATGTTCAAGTGAACCAAGAGTACTAATCACCTTTCTGAGACTAAGATAAGTCATCATGTTGCAAATCTGACCTATTACAAATCTGGATGAGTGAATAATCCAACACTTAATCATTTCTTAAGATTTTTCAAATCATTCAATTAAGTGCAGAAAGTAGACATCAACCACATCACAAGGTGTGATCTTTGCTGACAAGTTATCTTTTATAGAATACTATCTGAGAGTAAGTTTTTCAGAGAAGTTACAAAGAGAGATCACATATAACTTCAATACATAAACCAAGTTTAGCTCAGTCAGCAAAAATACAAAAATACATAGTAAATTAGGACAACAGGAGTAACCAAGCTCCAAGTAAACATCCTAATAGACTAGTCTTCAAGTCTTCAACTCTTCAAGTCTTCAACAGTAGTTCTATGGATCACCCAAATTTCCTATCTCCAAACCTTTTGATGTCATCAGAATAATCATAGAGAAGTGTTCTGACGAGCATCTCAGTGTCTCTGGCAAATCCACAGACCTCTTTGTAGGTTTTGGTAGGATTTTTCTTGACAAAATGTTTGACCCACGTACTTTTCCCCACTTCCGGGCATGCTCTATTCTCGATATCCGAAAGCTTGAAGTATTCAGAGATAATCCTCGATATCCGATGTCACCCTTGTATTGATCTTCGCTAGATAGAACGACTCATGTGGTTCCACAAAGTCTTGCTCTTGTGCACATTCTGTGATATTCGAATTCGCACATCATCTGGCTTTCCATATGGACATTCATCAGAGAGGTCCTTTCTCATGGCTTCAGTTCTCTTGACAACTTCAAAATCCAACCAGGCTTTAATGTGATTGGTGTTGATCAAGGTTGGCTTATCTTTTCTCCATGCCATAAGTTGTTTATTGATTGGTTCGAAATCTTGAATTTACCAATAGATGCTTAAGTTCCGTAATCCAATAGCCATTTTTCCGATTGATGCACTCAGAGACGGAGGAATCATTGTCATACTTCACATACTCTATTTTGGCTTCTTCTGGCCTGAGTAGAAGTTGACTTTGTCTTTGCTCAGCTCTCAGTCTGTTCCTTCTCTGTCTGGAATTCTCTTTGGGGTTGTTGCTTGAAGAATTACCCTGGATAGACTTGGTATTTCCAGAGGGTGTTTTAGCCTAGGGCTTTGCGACTATGGGCTCAGTTAGGCTTTCAATTTTCCTTTTCTTGTGAAGAGGAGCTTCATCTTCATCAGTTTCCTCATCATCATCAAGATTAAATCTTGTGAGAGTTTTACAGCCTTCTTCATTGCCCAGGGACTTGATTTGGCCTTCTTCTTCAGAAGATTCATCAATCCCTTTAACTTGTCTTCTCCTTGGAGCCTTGGTACTCCTTGGAGGTTTCTGTGCCATGGCCCTTGTTATCATTGTAGTTCCTTCAAGAGTTTTCGAAGCACTACTATTTGCAAAGCAATGGCTTGAGGAGGGTTCATTGATTCGAGTGGTGGTGGGAAGTTTTCATGTTTCTTCTTCCTCTCGAGCCGCACTCAGATTTCTTCTTGTTTTCTTCTCCTTCTTCCCATTCCCCGACTTTGAGGTCCAGATTTGTACACTCTTTCCCCTTAGTCATTGTCATCGACTGGTCTCATAAAAGAATCTGAGAGAGAGTTAAAATGCCCTTGTAAATAATTATAGGCAGTGACCAACTTCTGAAGTTCGGCTTTGAGCTCCTGATTTTGCTTGATAAGTCCATTGTCCTTATCAGTGAGCTCTGCCAATGGGCCTAGGATGGCATCTGCTTTTCCAGCAGTGTAACTTGCCTCTTGGAAAGCTTTTTCAGCTAAAGACGCATCATCGTCCCTTATCATTCCCAGATCTTTCTGAGCAATGACTATGCTAGTTGTTCTCTTAGTGATGAGCTCAGTGAACTTTTTCATTTCAGAGGGGACGGAGGCAATTACTTCCTTGTTTTGTGAAGACATTTCCTTTTTCAGATGAGCCAAGATTGCATCTGCTCATGTATTCATGGAGTGGACATTTGGCGGTTCTTTGAATATTGCAGAGCAATCGACTTCCTTTTCAAGTGAGAGACCGCTAGATGTTCATTGCGGTGCCAAAGTCTTGTCTTCTTCATCATCCGAGTAATCCCAAAGGATCTTCATCCTCTTGGACATTCTCATCGATTGTATCGAGTCCAAAGAACCATCTCGTAGATTGGTTTCTTCCCTTTCTGGGAGGAGGATGGTACTTCTTTTGAAGATGATGCAGCCTTAGCATCATGCTTGACTTCAGATACTTCTTCAGTATCGAGTTCTTTGGTGATAGCATTCACAGCATCCTGTAGCTCTTTAACCTCAGATTAAGCAATCATTTCTTGTAAGTATTGATCTTGTAGTTGATCAAGCTTGTCTCTGGATCTAGCTATTTGATCTTCCAGTTGAAGATGGAGCTGTTGTTCTTCTTCCAACAGTTGTTTGAGTTGAGCAGTTCTGGTTTGAGTGTTTAATATTTTCTGATTGGTTTCTTCAGAAAGCTCAACTACTTGTTCAGTAGTAACTGGGTGTTGGGAAGATGGATGAGTAGATTTCTGAGGAGATGGAGACGAAGATTTCTGTGAAGTCTTCTCAGTGTGCTTTTCAGCAGCTGAGGCATTATTCTTTAGCGAAATTCCTCCAGTCCCTGGTGCAGGGGCATCATCATCATCCTTTTTGTCTGTGTCATCCTTTTGGTGATGGTCAGTGGGAGGTTCATCGAAGTCATTTTCGTTTATCTCTTCCTCCTCATCATCTTCAGATACAAGATTGATCACTTCAGGAATAGTGATCTTCTGCCCATTAACCTCTTCTTGTTCAGAAGGTATAAATTGCAGAGTTTGGGACAGAACTGGCTTGAATGCCATCTGTAATCTTGTCTGACCATCTGCCTGTTCAAAGGCTTGTATCAAATCAGCCACTTCTCCGGAGAAATCCTTATGCAATAGAGTCGAATCGTAATCGCTCGGTAGGGAACATTGCATGGATATATGTCTCCAAGTCAAGAGCTCGTGCTCGTCTTTTTGGTTGATCTGTGATTCTCAATATTTCAGAGAGATCAGAGCACCTTAACCTTTGCCATTTCTTGAAGCATTGAATATGCTTTGGCAGGGTGTGAGCTTTGAAGAAGGGAAATAGGTCCCTTTTCTCATCATTGGGAGCCTGCTTTGCACTTGTTTGAGCCTGAAAGAAAGAGTTTTGAGTGAGCTTCAAAACTTTTATAGATATTTGAGTAGAAGTGTAGTTTAGTTTCTGAGTTACCTGAGTAAGTACTTCAGGCTCAGAGACTTGTGCTACTGAGATAATTGGTGTCTCAGATATCTTGTTGTGAGGCGGAGACTTGGAAGTCTGGTCCTCATCAACCTTTCTTTCTTGAACCTGAGAATTAAAATTATCACAATACTTAGGAAATTTTATCAAGAAAACTTTAGATGACAAAACAGATATCTGAGAGGTCAATTACCTCCATGGGAGGCTCAGATACTTGTCTCTCATAGACTTGTCTCTCAGAGACTTGTGCAGTCTCTGGAATCTTTTCTTGTGATGAAGGCCTTGATGCCTCATCAGTTTCCATGGGTGCAGGGGATGTCGCAACTCTGTCCCCTTGCACTTCTACTTCTGAGTGAGCCTGTGAGTAGAAAGCATTGAATAATTTAGAGAAGAAGTTTTAGTTAACCCAAGGTGAAGAATATTTATCACTGATTTTCATATACCTTCATACTGGAAGGCTCAATGATCTGTTCTTCAGAAACCTTGTTGGTTTCTGGGTTTTCTTCTGGCATTTCTGCCTTATCTTCCTCTTTCTCAATTGGAGCCTGTTAGAAACATTCACTTAATTGGTTAAGTAAATTATCGTATAACTGAAAAATGACAACTTAAGAAACATTTTATCACCTGTAGGACAGGCTCAGATTTCTTAAGAGGTGAGGTTGATGAGACCTCTTTCTCAGTTTCTGAGGCAAGCTTTCCAGCTTCCTCTTGTCCTTGTGTTTCTAACTCAGCCTGTAACAAAGAATTTCGATAAATAACAAGATGTACAAGCATAAAATTTGTACAAGATAAGAGTTAAACCATTCAACTACCTGATCCGTGTCAGGCTGATTGGTCTCTGAAACTTGTGACCTTTCTATACATTGGTCTTCTTGTTCCAGTATTTCTTCTTTGTTTGAAGTTTCAGGTACTTCACACCTTTCCTGAGTGTGCAACTCATTTCCCCCTGGTTGATCATTCGAGTAGATGTCTCGTTTGATCCCTCTCATCGAGTTGGGGAACTGCCTTTTTGCGGATTTTCTTCAAAGATATCTTGCATTGCTGGTAATTCAAAATGGAGTTCATTTACCATTTCATCAACCACTTGTGGCTGTTGTGGTTGTGGTTGTTGTGGTTGTCTGGAAGCAGAAGATTTGTCAGTAGAATGTTCTTCCAGATTTTTAGATGTGGCATTTTCATCAGCATCTGCCAGCACTAAATTACCACTCATCAGGGCTTCTTGAAGTTGTGCATAAGAAACGTTCCCTGATGATGTGTTTGCACCAACAACCTTTGCTATAGGTGCTTGTTCAGCAACCTGAGGTGTAGGTTCTTCTTCAGAAACCTTTTCACCAGTTACTATTTCAGTAACCTTAACCCTCTTTGCTCTTTCTAGGACTTGAGAGATGACTAGTTCATCATTTTCATCGTCAGAGCTCTCATCAGCATTAGGAACTGATTGGTCCATAACTCCTGCGGTTTCTGCAGATAGGGCTTGGTGTTTTTCCCCACTTTTGGCAGCATTTATGAGTTCATCAGCAAGGCATTCTGCATTAGTCGCAACATTTCTGAACGCACTTTCTCTTGTTGAGTCTACTTGTGCAGTAGTTGATGATTCTTTTGCAGCATTGATGAGTTGATCTGCCTTTATCAGTTCATAGGCAAGGCCTGTAGATATCTGAGAATCGACAACCTCTTTGGGTGTGTCTTCGATTTGCGCCAGACTTCTTTCTTGAAGTTCGGCTTCTTCGCAACCTTTTCTTCGATACCTTTTCGACTTTCGCTTCTTAGAACCTTTCCGAGACCCAAGAACCTTTTTCATCAAGTTTGTATACTCATATTTGTAGAGTAGTTCTTGTTGGCTATTTCAAATGCCTCTCGAGCTTAATACCAAGCTTCTCCAAAGTAGCATATCTTCGCACCATAGCTTATCGTGGCCTTTGGCTCAATAGTCCTTTGGCAATCTTAGGCTCAAGCCTTGAATCTTCTTCACAAACTTCATGAAGGCGTACTTTCCCGCTTAAAAGGGTTTTCCAAATTTTGTCTTGTTGATTCAAAGAAGAACATCATGATCCATCGTTTCGCTTATCCGTCAAGACCTCCTTGTAGACCATCAAAGCATCTGTGAAGAATGCAAGCCAATACATCCCAGTGAACCATCAGATGTCTGGTTCGGATGTCAGCAAGCTTGAACTCAGTGGGTGTATCTGATTTTTCAAGATCACACACATCACTGTACAATTTGTTAACACCTTCAAGGAGATCATCATCCTTGGTGTTTATTTCAAAATCCTTTCCAAGATTTTGAAACTCAAACAACTTACTGAAAGTTGTTAAGTCCGTAGGATTTCCTTTCCTCGATCGAGGTTTTAAGACACTATTTCAAAGGTTTGAAACACAGGAAATTATCCTGGAGTTGTTGTAGAATTCCAACACATCGAGTGATGATATTCCACTTGGGCGAGCAGATAGGAAACCCTTGATTTGTGCCTTTTCAAGCATGTCAAGAATCGACTTTTTCGACTTGGTTTTCTATTGCGGTAGTGAGGTATTCTCAACCATGGCACCACCCCAAATCATTCTGATTTGAAGTCCGATGGTCGATTAAAGTCTCCTACCGATGGTTGTTCACATAACCAACTCGTGCTTGCTTTTCAGCAGCATGGAGGATTGAGATTTCAGTGGTTGAACTTTTGGGCCATCTCTTTATATAGTGTAGGATTTGAAATTGGTGTTTGAAAGAGATTTGATTCAGTAATTCTTTGCAGAAAAACTTAATCTTGATTTGCAGAGATTGTAGAAGGTTTGCAGAGAATCAAGAGAAGGTTTTGCTATTTTTGTGCAAGATGAGTTTTCGGATTAGGCAAAAGTAATTTCCTATGCCAAAATCCTATATATATAGCAATAGAATTTCAACAGACATATACATACAAATTGATTTTGTGTGTACGTATCTGTGATTTGCAAGCAGGCGTGAGCAAAAGCTAGTTCGGCATTAAACGCAAAGTGGGCCTTGTCAGAATTTTTACAGTCCACTATTTACTGTGAATTAATTTCCACCGTATAGATCAATCGCTTAATTTCATCAAGGGTCACCATTGCTTCTTCAGCAATGATCACAATCAACAAGTGTAATTGTGCCCATTTAATGAATTTTGGCTAATAGCTATCTGAATCACGTTTTTGTATGACCAAGAACACTGATTGCATCTGAATCTGTCTTATACTTAGGATTTTTCCAAGTTTTTCATCAAGATAGAAATAATGCGATTTTCAAGAGAGTAGTTGACTGCAGATAGTCGTACTATTCTCTTTTGTGTTCCCCGTTTATAGAGTGATTCAGATATCTGAGTTCCGCCTCGTAGATCTTAAGTCGCCTTTTGCTCTTTAGCCTTTTTGACTTCTGGATACCCGTTCCAGATTTCTCTTTTCTCTTCTCTGGATACCTGTTCCAGATACCTCTTCTCTGGATGCCCGTTCCAGATACCTCTTCTCTGGATGCCCGTTCCAGATTCCTGAACTCTTTCAGTTCATTGGTAGTTCCATTAGTCCAAGACTATGTCTTAAGGCTAAGAATCTACGTTCTTGTAGTGGCTTAGTGAAGATATCTGCAAGTTGGTCTTCAGTGCCAATCTTGAGTATCTCTATATTGCCTTTTTCAACATGGTCTCTGATGAAGTGATGTCTAACATCAATATGTTTTGTTCTGGCATGAAATTTAGGATTCTGTGTAATCGCAATAGCACTTGTGTTGTCACAGAAAATGGGAGTTTTCTTCTCATCGAGTCCATAGTCTTTAAGTTGTTGTTGTATCCAGTAATTTGTGTTGCACAACAACCAAGCAGCAATATATTCAAACCTCCGTGGTAGAAGTTGCAATTGAGTTTTGCTTCTTGCTAAACCACGAGATAAGTCTAGTACCCGTAACCCATGTGTTCTCGAGGTGCTTTTCCTATCTAGCGTTGATCCGGATAATCGTCCCGAGTACCCAAATTAAACTCAATCCGCTTTCTTTAGGATACCACAATCTTACATCTACTGTACCTTTTACATACCTTAATATTTTCATAGCAACGTTGTAGTGTGTTTGCATCGGATTTGTTTGAAATCTAGCACACACTCCAACGGCGTATTGAATATCAGGTCTACTTGCAGTGAGGCAAAGTAGTGAACCTATCAATTTCATATACTTATGTTCTTCCACACTCTTATCTGATTCAGTATAGGTCATTTTGGTTCCAATGCTCATAGGTATCTTAGCATTCTTTTCAGAAGGCTTAAGATTGAATTTTGTGAGCATATCTTTTGCATACTTTGTTTGACTAATGAATATTCCATCATTGAGTTGCTTGACTTGCAATCCTAGAAAATAATTCATTTCTCCCATCATGCTCATCTCAAACTTGCTTTTCATGAGATTTGCAAAGTCATTACAAAGTTGCTTGTCCTTAGATCCAAATATGATGTCATCAACATATACTTGAACTAAGAGTAGTTTCCCATCATGATTTAAGGTAAATAAAGTTTTATCAACTTTACCTTTCTTGAAACCACTTTCCAGAAGGTATTTGGCCAAAGTGTCATACCATGCTCTTGGAGCCTGTTTTTCACCATACAGAGCTTTACAGTTTATAGACCATTCTACTTTCTGAGGAAACTTCAAAGCCCGGTGGTTGCTCAACATAAACTTCTTCTGCAAGTTCACCGTTCAAGAATGCACTTTTGACATCCATCTGATAAACTTTAAAATCTTTATGAGTCAAGAAGAAAGAGTCTTATTGCATCCAATCTGCAACCGTGCATATGACTCATCAAAATCTAAGCCTTCACAGGTAAATCCCTTGGCAACCAATCTTGCTTTGTTTCTGGTTATTTCACCAGATTCATTCATCTTGTTTCTGAAAACCCATTTAGTTCCAATCACAGATATTCCTTCTACAAATGGAACTAGTTTCCAGACTTTGTTTCTCTCAAATTGATCCAATCTTCGCGCATTGCAGAGATCCAGTCTTGATCTCCTAATGCTTCTTCTATATTTTTAGGTTCAATATTTGAGATGAAACATCCAAAGAGAGAATTAGCATTTTCAGCTATTGCTCTCCTAGTCCTAACACCTTGATTAATTGGTCCAATCACATCTTTTGAAGGATGATCCTTGATCCATCTCATCATAGGTTTAGTGCTAGTAGGATCAATATCCAAATGATTTGAATGTGAATCACTAGGATTTTGATTTGATACTATTTCAGTATCTAAGAAATTTTGCTCCTCAGAAGGGCAATTAATGTCTGACACTTGCTCAGTGTTTGAGCTATCTGGAACATGTCTTTCAGAGAGATTGTTTCCAGAGATAGCTTCATGATGAACATCTTCAGTTTCCATTTTTGGAAGTTTCATAGGAAATTCTTCATCATGTTTGTGAGTCATCTTGTTGTTACTAGGCACTTCATGCTTTTCTACGTCAGAGTCATCCTCACTTTCCATAATGATATTTCTCCTTTTTGAGGATTCTTCTTCAGAATCCCTCAGCAATAGTTCTTTGAACCTTTCTGAGAGTTTATCATTAGGAGGTGTTTTCTTACTTCCTTCATAGAATACAACATGAATTGATTCTTCAATTTTCTTTGTTCTTTTGTTGTAAATTTTGTAGGCTTTGCTATTCGTGGAATAACCAAGAAATACACCTTCATCTGCCTTTGGTTGAAATGTTCTCAGATAATCTTTCCCATTGTTTAGAACAAAACATTTACAACCAAATACTCTCAGATGTTTGATATTAGGGGGTCTACCAACCAAGATTTCATAAGGGGTCTTGTTATGGTGTTTGTTTATCAAGCATCTGTTCTGAGTGTAGCAAGCTGTGTTTACAGCTTCAACCCAATAAATTTCACTTATTTCAATGTCAGCTAGCATCGTCCTTGCAACTTCTTTAAGGGTTCTGTTTTTCCTTTCTGCAACACCATTTTGTTGAGGTGTTCTGACAGAGGAAAGTTGGTGTTGTATACCTTTGCGGGTACAAAACTCTTTTATGTACTGGTTGACAAACTCAGTACCATGGTCTGTTTTGATTGCAGATACCTTGTCATTTTTCATGACTTCAAGCTTTTTCAGCAAGTTTGGTATCTCCACCCTGGCATCAGATTTGTGTTTCAGAAAGACAACCCAAGTGAATCTTGAGAAGTCATCTACAACATCCAGACCATACTTCTTTCCTGCATAACTAGTTACAGATGATTCAAAAAGATCCATGTGTAATAGTTGCAGTGGTCTAACACTAGAGTGTCTGATTTTGGACTTGAAAGAGATCTTAGATTGTTTCCCCATCGTGCGTAATGTATACCGTCCTTCTCGAAGATGTTCGAAGGCCAACCACTAACTCTTTCTTGGCAAGTCTGCTCGTAGTTTTGAAGTTCAAGTGACTCATTCTTTATGCCATAACCAAGGTTTTCTCAGGTGACCAGATTGACTCACCATGAGACATTCTTCGATTGTGGCAGATGCCCAATCGGCAACATAAAGATCGCTTTCCACGAAAGCAACCAAGACTGCTTTGACTCATTGTCAATTAGTTTGCGATTTTGCTTTGAATTTTATAGTAAAACCCTTCGCAAACCGGCTCATGCTAAATAGATTATATTTCAAATCCTTAACATGTAATACGTCGGTGATTGTTAATGTTCCCAATTTGACGCCAAATCCTGAGAGGGATTTAATTCTCCTCCAAAACTGATATCCGGTCCCGTGTTGCAAGCTTTGTAATCAGATTTGCTTTGTCTCTGTCATGTGCTTTCCCATCCACTATCAAACAACCATTGTGCTTTAGTCCGTGAAGCATTACGCACAACAGAAATGGAGATTAGGTTCTCAATTTACAATTGGAACCATCAGACTAAACAATCTTCCAAAGAGTAATCCATTTTGGATGAATTTCCTTGGAACATTCTTTTGTCCGATAGGAACATAAGGAGGAATTCTAATTGAATGATTATCATTATTGAGAATTATTTTCTTCCTTGGTGTGTTCCTAGGTGCTCCATTTGGTGCTTTCGATACACTGTCAGTTTCGAGTTTGCTTTTCAACAAACTTAGCTTTCCTTGCGATTTCTAATTTAGCATTGATTTTCAAGGCTTGATTTAACTTCCACTTCTGATAATTGCTTTGAGCAATTCTAGCCTTTAGCCATCGTTCTTGCTCCTGTTTGTATTCATGAGCAAGTCGTTTCCCGATGCCTTTATAGCCAATACCGTTTCGAGCACTTGAAGCTATCTGAGATCTTTTCTCAGCAGCTTTGCTAGTCTCTGGTTGGTCCAATTTCTTTCCAGAAAAAGTGACATGAGAGAATTTGCCAGCTCATGCAATTCTACCCTTTTGAGAGACATAGCACTGTGGGTGTTTACACTTTTCAGTGTTGTGTTTCTTTTCAGAGACGTGCCCAACAGTTTTGTTTTTGACTTGTTTTTCCCACAAAGGTTTAGTCGCAACTGCCTTTCCTTTGTCAACAATCTTCGTCTTCTTACCAATACTATAGATTGAATAAGAACCATTTTGCTGAGTACTTACAAATGTTCTTCTTTCCTTACTCTTATTCAGAGTGATAGAACAATCTGTCTGTGTATTCGGCCCAAGTCCTTTCTTTTCTGAAGAATCTCTTAGGTAAGATTGTACTTCAGTAAGAGTGTCACTAGCTTTGGCATAAGATTGAAAAGATAATTCTTTCTTTTTGAGTTCCTTGTTCTCAGAAAGAAGATCTTCATATTTCTTTCGTAATTCAGCCATTGTTTCATTATGTGACTTTTCAGTCTCAGATATCTGAGCTTTGAGAAATGCATTTTCAATATCCTTTTTCTCAGATACCTTAACTAATTGAGAATTTTCCTTTGCAAGAGAATTCTTTTCTTCTTCAAGATTTTCGGCTCTAGCTCGGATCATTAGAAATTCTCTTTTATAGATGTCAAGTTCTTTTCTGAGATTTTCTAGATCTTTTATTTCTTCTTCATCACTTTCATAAGTATAACAAGAAGTATGTGTTACCTCATCAGCCATAAGACATATTTTTATGTTAGAGATGTCTGGACCGTCAATTTCAGCAACTCCACACATTTCATTCTTCTTGAGGCCGAAGTCGATTATATCATGAGTAACTCCACATAATTCTGGTGATGGTAAGGTTGAGTCATCTGAATTGTCATCTTCAGAATCTGTCTCAACGTCTAGAGCATCCAGTTGAATTTGGATTTTCTTTCTTTCTTCAGTTAACAAAGCTCGGCTTCTTCAAGATTCTTCTATCTTTCTTGTCACCGTCTTAGTTTGTTGAAGGCGGACAATCCTTCTTGAAGTGGCTGGTTTCACAATAGAAATAGATATCGCTTCCAATTTCGCTTCCTCAAGACATGATGCTTTCTCGAAATGGCTTGTTCAAAGCTTTGCATATTTTGTACTTGTGATAGTTTGAGCCTAGATGCTTTTCACTTCTCTTTCGCTTTTCTTCTCAATTTATCGATCGACATATTTGCTCATTTGCTTTGGCAAGAAGAGCATCCTCGCCTCTTCCTTGCTTTTCTTCTTTTTCGGTTCCTTGAGCAACTAAAGCAACATTCGCAACTTTTCGCTTGTTTGTTCTCTTTGTTGTCTCATAATCTACCGTAGCAAGATGTGAGAAGAGTTCCACCGGAGTGATATTTGGCATTCCTTGGTTAAAATAAAAGAATTTGGTATGCTCCAGTTGTGGTTAAGACTTGACAATAGTCTTAATCTTTTCCGACCGAGTATCATTGCTTTCCCAAGTGCTTCCATATCACTCATGAGAGTGGTAACCGAAATCAAGTTCTTCCAGAGTTTCAGTGGGTCCTTGTTTGAAATTTTGAAATTTCAACTTGAGAACTTTGAACTTGTTTTCTTTGGTTTTCTGGCGGCCGCAGATTTCTTCAATCGGTTGCGTGCAACTTCGCCGCTTTAGCACCCTACGCTTTACATCAGATGTGCTCAGGTGTCGATCTGATGATGATATTACGAGCTTGACCATCCAGACGATTCCTCTTGGCATCTTCCGATGTCCAGAGTTCTCTAGGCTTTGGTTCGTAAATAACTTGACTAGTAGATCTCCCACTTGTTGACGCATCGGTTTGTGAAGATCCTTCGCTTTGATCTCTGTCTCTACCATTAGAAACCTCCATGACTTGTTTGAGTTGTTGAATGACTATTGGGCCATTCTTTATCACATCGATCATTTCGTCACTTATGGCTTCAAGGTGGAGCATCATGTTATTTTTCCATTTCTCGTAATTCTCTGGTTTGAGAACGGGTGCATCACTCGAGACATTCCCGCACACTTAACACAAATTAAATAGTCCTCGAAAATGGACAAAGTTCCTTCACCTATCTGGGATCTAGGTTCAAGTGTAAGGCTTGTGAACCTCCGCCTCGATACCACTTGTTGGTCCAGATAACGCAAAGTAAAAGACTAGAGGGGGGTGAATAGTCTTTTAAAACTTTGTCGATAAAACTATTTCTCGATATCGAGTAGATATCCGATACTTAGAATCGTGAGCGGAAGACTTAAGATAGATAAGTGCGTAAATAGTTAAAGTGTGTGTGTGTGTAAATGAAATGTAAGTACGTAAAAGTAAATAACACAAGAAGTATAGTGGTATCCGGAGGTATAATCCTCCAACTAATCCACTTCGTCTTCCAAAGACCTAGAATTCACGAGAATAGATAATTGAGGTCACCTTACAAAAATCCTAGTCTAAGATTCCTTAACCAGATGGTTCCAAACCAAATGTTCCCCCGGAGTTGTTCCCCGGCTTTCACAGCCAAGTACTTCCTGTACTCAGAAACCTTTTTGAGCTATTCCCTAGCTTCCCAACCTAAGTACTTCCTGCTCAATAACCTTGAGTTATTCCTTAGTTACCCAAATCAAGTACTTCCTATAATTCGTTAACCTTGGAGTTATTCCCGATTTTTCAAACTAAGTACTTCACAGTACTCCATGCCGTGATGGTGTTGGTTTCGGTTTGAGTTGTCGGATGAGCTTCTTTAATAACTTTTCGCTTAATCGATAGCTCGTGAATCAAGTATACTTAATACACTTTGCAATGTATGGTATCTTGTTCTTTTTACTGACCCAAGTCTTAGATAAGTGTTCAAGAGAATGAATCTCAGATACTTGATCTTTCGTTTCAACTCTTTCACAGATAAGTCGTGCTTGTTTAGGATCGTGACACTTAGAACTTTAGTGCTACTTAAGATCAAGAGCTTTGGTCGCAATGTAAAGCTTTGAGGATAAGTAATTTGCTTTGAGAGAGTAAGATGTTCAAGAAGTTTTGTGTTTCAAATCGTGTATTCTCAAGTCGCCTAAGTGTTGATATTTATAGATGAATTTGAGTGCCGTTTGAATAGTATCTCATAGCTCAAATTCAAACTATAGATATCTCGTATATAATCTTATGTGTTTTGTCTTCTTCTTCATAAGTCGCCGTTGCTTTTGTTCGACATTATATCCGTGCATTAAATGCATTGTACTATACTTTTGTCCTGAAGTGCCAACGAACTATGCTTTAGATCGTAGACTAGTATTATCTGATTCTTTGCACGTCCTTATCTTCAATCTTCAGATACCACTTTTATTGAAACAACTTTGTTTGCAATATATATATATATTTCTTTTTCAGAAATGTGGTTAAAGCTCAAGGTATCTGAGAATAGATATATGTGGACACTTTCCTTGTTTTCAGATAGACCTTTCATTTCTCAGATATCTCTTGTGACACAGTTTGTTTAAAACTATTCGTGTCTTCAAGATATCTGGCTAAGGTATCTGAAAAACTGTTTCAGTAATCTTGTGCAGTTTCTTCAAGTCTTCAATGTCGTTGAGCTTGTTCTGCTTGGATGTCTTCTTCTTGGTCTTCTCTTCATAAAATAGAAATTACATTTTGAGACCTAGAATCCTATACAAGATTAGCTAGACTATCATACTTAGTGGGTTTCCTCTTTTACAATGTTCAAGTGAACGAAGAGTACTAATCACCTTTCTGAGACTAAGATAAGTCATCATGTTGCTGATCAAAATCTAAACAGATATTTCTAACAAAATATCTAACAAATTTCCTAACAAGTACTTAATCACCTTTCTGGCTAAGATAAGAACATGTGATGAGTGATCAAAATACTAACAGATATTCCTAACAATAGTCAACACGGTAAAGGAACAGGGAGAGTTGGAATTTCAATAATCGGACGTGCGTGTAATTAACTAGAAATAGTATACTCTCGGGAATTAACAAGTAGTGAAAAACAGGGGTTGGTTACTAAATCCTTCATTTCAGTATCTTACTCAAACTTAAAAAGCTTAATATTCTGTAAATTGATAGAATTTTGAATTATCTAACTCATTCAATAAGATTTAGAATTTTGTGTGTAGTAATGAATATTTTAATATTAAAATGCTATGATTACACCATGCATGAGTGTTTCACTTGGAAAAATCATTATGGCTAGAATACTAGCTATAAATAACCCTATGAGTAGTCATTGGGAAGATAAGACACTTATCCATCATTGAAAAATGTCTCATAAGGTTTTAATGGTGATTTATAACCCTAAAAGTAATTTTCTAGCTAAAACTTGCAATCTGTCCAAACTGTAAATTACAAAGAATGGAAGTGCAGACTGTGTCATAAGTGGAGAATGTATGGATGGACCTAAATAAACTCAAGAAAAATGGTGAATAATAAATTTAGACTAAGATATAATGTACTCCTTATAAATGATATGTTGTTAACTAAGAACAAGAAAAAATAACTTAAGTTAATCTCTTCATAAGTAAAACTAAACTAATAGAAAAGGAGATACCTTATATACCTACACATGAAACCTACCATTAAAGAAATAATTAAGATTCCAAAGAAAGTTTGAAAAGATGAAGACGTGAAAGTTATATCGAGGGTGGCAACCTCGTTAAAAAGAGTACAAACGAGGGTGGCAACCTCGAGTAAAAAGAGAACCGAACGAGGGTGGCAACCTCGAGTAAAAAGAGATCCAAACGAGGGAGGCAACCTCGAGTAAAAAGCGTCCATCTTTGTATTTTAGGACGGTTGTAAGTGCCACGCGGAACGAAGTGCTACATTGCGTTGCAATGGGAGCCACCTCTCGAAGTCGTGGGGGCCACCTCTAGAGGACCGTTCCTCATAAGCTACCATTGGACAATTGTAAGTGCCATGCGGATAGAAGTGCTACGCCGTATATCACGGTGGGAGCCACCACTCGAGTCCGTAGGGGCCACCTCTAGAGGACTGACCCTAACTCGTGTAATATAATAATCCAATACCGTAGATGGTTAATTGAACTGAGATGCTGAACGGATAGAAACATCACTGGTAAAAGGAAACACTAAGTGTAAATGTGAATAAGTAAAAATACCTTGGACAATCAAACACCGATCTCTTAACCTGTAAATTTTACATTAGAAGCGGTCGAATAAGATGTTAAACTTAAGGAAGATAATGTTGGAAATGTCTTTCAAAATAAACCATGTTTTCTCTAAACGATGACCCCACCCCGTTACCACTGAGCTTGTTTAGCTCATCCCATTTTCTTAAACTGTTTTCTGATGAACCCGGCTTTGGAACTCTTAATGATGATCTGTTGGATGAGTACCGGTGATGGATGGAAAGCTGCATTTTTCAAAAGTTTCCACTATGAAGCTTAAGAAATATTAGCTCCTTTTGTAATTTGTCCATATGTTGTAACTATGGAATCTTTTCGAACGGTAGATGAATGACTTTATCGTTAATCATTTAATGATATATTAGTCACCAGTTATGTAATCCTATTAGTATTTTATCTCTAATAGCTACTATGGTCCTTACTCTTATGCATGATCTCATACTTCGGAACCGGGGTGTTACATATCCGTTACGAACGGATAAATCCGCCGGATATCCGTTATCCTTTTTTTTAAAAGAATAATTTACAATTATACATAATTACATATACAAAAATTTAATTAGGTCACCAACAAAACACACACTTCGTCTTCTGCAAACGTCTCACTCTCTCCCAATACCAACACTCAGCCGCTCTCTGACTCTCTCTCAGATCGGAATCGGAGCTCCGCCGCTCTCTCTTAGATCGGAATCGCCGATCTTCTTCCTGTCTTCGCAGTTTGCACTTCCTCTTCTTCTCGTGTCTCTGCTTCGTCTTCCTCTTCTCGTGTCTCTGCTTCAATTTCCTTTCTCCACCGCCTCTCTGCTCCGATCTCCTCCCCTCCGATCTCCGCTCCTCCTTTCTCCGTCTCCGACTTCTCGACTCCGGCTTCCAGGTTTGGTCCACCGTCTTCCGCCTACGAATTCTGTTTTGTCTGATTTGGTCCCGCAGATTCAAATTGCACTTTCTCTCTTCTTTATGTTGTTCTCCTAAAATGGATTATTTTGTTGTTGTTGGGGACTCTTCTGTTGTGCAAATGTTGAAAAATGGAGTAGTTTTTTTTTTTAAATTAAGTTTCATGGATAACGGATATCCGCGGATTTATCCGTTATCCGATCCGCTCTGAATGGATCGGATAACGGATATACATTTTAGTTATCCATTTGACCGGATATCCAGACAAACGGATCGGATATATCCGTGTCCGTCCGTTGCACAGCCCTAAGTGTGACCATCGCTTGGATACTCCTTTTGATTCCTTGATGCGATCCTAGCCAATCGTGTTCTCCTAGTAGGAGGTCTACCTCGTGGCCTTGGAGCGGGAGTTCCAACTGCAGTAGTGGTGGTTCTCCTTGACTTATAGAGCTACGAAACGTTTTGTAAAGCTTCCCACAGACGGTGCCAAAATGTTGAGGGGGAAGTCCCCCAAACTCTTAGTAAGTTCTTCCTAGTCGTCTAAGTTCAAATCACTGCAAATCGTCCCAAGTCAAGGTCCAAAGCTAGGGTCCAAAGCACTCCAAGGTCCAAAGCACCAATGGCTAAGAACCTGCACAAGTAACTTTGGAGGGGGTTAGATCAAGACTCGGTTATGAGTGTCAAACCGGGTAAAGACTTTACTTGAGAGAGACTGAAGATCTACTCTGTATAGTGTTCGGGATTAGTTCGTAAAGATGGCTTGACTTACCTCCATTATCATGGGAATGTGTGCCATATATATAGAGATCTCCCAAAGAGGATGGGCTCCGTTGGATCGTGCCAAGTATAAGGCTCGGATTGCGCCAACAATGCTCTATATATTAGGCCCATGGCCATTAAGAAGAGTTTAACCCATTTCCCTTTTGGGCTTTCGAGGGTAGTTTAGTCATTTTCCGAGAGAAATTAGAGACTTCTGAAGTCAGTCTCGGACCTTCGTCCGAGAGTGTAGGTCTGAGGGTCTGGTCCGGGTCATCATCCTGTCTGAAGGCAACTTTCACAAACCACAAGGCATAGTGATTCAGACCTTGATAGCCTCGGATCTCACTTTCTCTCTTCGTGCCAATCCACTTGGTTCCTTATGAGGTTAGGGGCTTATGTCCGGACCATCGTCCGGGTCGGACCCTCATGGTCTCGGACCATGGTTTGGGTCGGACCTACTGTCTTTAAGGTCCAGTTCACCGTTTTACTCAGGAGGGTCGGACCAGAGGTGACCTTAGAGTCGGACCTCCGGGTCGGACCTTGAGGCCTTGGACCTTAGACAGCTTGAAACGCCTTAGGATTCGTTCCAAAGGCGTCTATGACGGATTGAACATATTTCTGTATCAACACTCTTCCTCTTGCTTTTCAATTCTAGATCTAGTGCGTAGAAAGAGTGAACTCAGTGAAGCTAATCTAATACTAGATCAATTCTTCTTACTTTCCTTTTCTTCTCTTAATTATTCATTATATTGGGAATTTGAATAATCTAGTGTAAAATGCATTCCATCATCTCTTCTGGATCTTGTCTTGGGTAAAAGGAAATTTAAAATGAAAGTTAATCTTGTTCATACATTTCGGTTTTTTCGGATATTTTTCGGACTTTGGACAAATTTGAATTTTTTTTTTAATTTCATTTTTTAGATTTTCAGATTTTACGGATTAGATCCGAAAAAATCCGATCCGAAGTTTCGGACCGGATTTCGGATTGAGCAAATTTGCAAATTTCGGATCGGATTTGATCCAATCCGATCCATGCACACCCCTAGTCATGATCTTTATAATACTTCAATTACAGATCATGATAAAGTCGAGGTGAACGTATTACGTATATTTGGATGGTACCTCCTTCATTTCTATTTGAAATATCTCATAACTTATGGAGCAAATAACTTCGAGATCTTAATGTGTCATGAATGCGTACTTGCCTTTTCATGTTTTGTTCTTTCTAATTTAACAAAGAAATGTATATTGCCGCTGAAGAATAATTTACAAATGGGGTGGTGGCGCAGTTGGCTAGCGCGTAGGTCTCATAGCTTTGTTGAGTGATCCTGAGGTCGAGAGTTCGAGCCTCTCTCACCCCAATTTTTTCATCTCAAGTCCCAACCATCGAATTGACCCTACCCGCTCATGAACCTATTTAATATTTTATTTATTTTCCATTTTTTTTTCCCTTGAATAACTATCGAACACAGCCCAACAATAAACCCTAATCCCCTTCTCAAAACCCCCCCTTTCGCCTCAACACTCTCTGCTCTCGTTCTCAAGCCTCAACAATGGTGAAGAAAAGCAAAAGTACGTTACTTTCCACTATCATTAACCAATTTAATCTCCTCACTTTGCAGGGAGTCTTAAGAACACGATAATCTGATTTGATTTTTTTGTTATTTGTTTTTTTCTCAGAGAGCAAGAGTAAGAGGGTTTCTCTGAAGAAGAAGTATAAGATTATCCGTAAGGTGAAGGAGCATCACAAGAAGAAGGCCAAGGAAGCAAAGAAATTGGGCTTCGACAAGAAACCTAAGGTCGAGAAGGATCCTGGTATTCCAAATGACTGGCCTTTCAAGGAGCAGGAGCTCAAGGCCCTGGAACTTCGTCGTCAGAAGGCCATTGACGAGATAGAAGCTAAGAAAGCAGCTCGCAAAGAGAGGGTAAAGGACTCCAACTTACTGCATATCTTAATTATCTTATTTTGAGGCTGTGTAGTTATTTCGATGTGTTTGATTGAACGTAAATATGTAGACGCAGCTAAGTATTGATTTGGGACATTAAGGTCACTCTAACCTATTCAGCTTTGTTAAAGATACCTCTCTATTAAGGTAGTTTGGTATTCGTATAAGTTATCATTGAAGGATGCAATGATTTGCCTACTGATTCAAAGGGATAGAGTTTCTATTGTACTCTCTACAGTCTTACACCAAAAGGGTGTTGAAATTATTGCCATCCTTAATAGGAGGGGAGTCTTTAGTTCAATTAAATATCCCTATCCAAGTATTTGCGCTCACTCAATTTATACTAGTTTGGAGTGGTATACCATGAACAGTAAGAAACACAGGTTTTTTTCATAACAATTCATCCCATCTTTTTCATAACAATTCATCCCATCTTTTACAGTAAGAAGCTATTTATTCTAGCCATTTGTAGCCAGTGTGCGAGAGATTTCCATGTTGTGTTGCTCTGCTGGTTGATTTAGTCCATTGTTGTTCATGCTCTCGGTTAAGTAAAATTTGGTAATTGTATTAGGGTAGAAATCTCTTTTTGTTGATCATGTTCATCATTTTCTGTTTGTTATTTAGGCGCGAAAGAGGAAATTGGGGCTGTTAGATGATGAAGAAACAGAGGAACAGACTCCTGATGGAGGCAACGTTAAAGTTGAGGAGGCTACTGGCATTGCAAAAAGTCATGGTAGGCAATATGTGTACGATTGTCTTTCACTTTTTGGAAAGATTACTAGTGTCATTAGCTTATGCTCTTTCTTTTTGATTCTCTGCTTAAAAATTTCCTTCATTTGTTGTAGACCACTCGGAAAGGACCTTTTACAAGGAATTGGTTAAGGTTGTTGAAGCTTCAGATGTCATTTTGGAAGTTCTTGATGCTCGGGATCCGTTAGGTACTCGATGCATTGACATGGAAAAGATGGTGAGGAAGCATGCCGCTGATAAACATCTAGTTTTACTCCTCAATAAAATCGGTATGCTTGTCCCTTCAATCTTGTTTTATTAAGTATCTCGTGTAGGCCAGATATTGGTAAAGCTAATTAATTTTACGCCAGATTATTTGAGTATGCTCATGAAGTATCTATCAAACTGGGTCTTCATTCCAGTTATCATTTTGTGGCCAGTTAATTTGTTGGTAGTATATACGGAAGCATTACGTGCAGCTGATATCTTCTGACTTCCATTACCATGTACAATTAGTATAATTCCTGACCCTAGAGTCGTAGAAGTAGCTGCAACATGTAAACTTAATATCATGTCTCTCTCTCAGATCTCGTCCCACGTGAAGCAGCTGAGAAGTGGCTCACGTATCTCAGAGAGGAACTGCCTACAGTTGCCTTCAAATGCAGCACTCAACAACAGAAATCAAACCTTGGATGGAAATCTAGAAAAGTTGGGAAGGGCGGGAATGCCAGCAATCCCCTTCAAACAAGCGATTGTCTAGGCGCTGAAACATTAATAAAGTTGCTAAAGAATTACTCAAGAAGTCACGATGTATGTCCCAAAACTCTGTTCACAGCTTTGCTTTACTGATTCTGGGTGACAAAGATGCAAAACCTCTGTTTTCTTCCATTTCTATCTTTAACTACTATAATCACATTGCATCTATGGTATAGTTCATGTTACTTGGATTATTTTACCCATTCAATAACACTAATTGTATGTTCTGTTACAGATAAAAAAATCAATTACCGTGGGGATTATTGGTCTCCCTAATGTTGGTAAAAGTAGTCTAATCAACAGCTTGAAAAGGTCTCATGTGGTCAATGTTGGTGCCACGCCTGGACTGACAAGGTCTATGCAAGAAGTTCAGCTGGATAAAAATGTTAAATTACTGGATTGCCCTGGTGTTGTAATGCTTAAATCTGCAGAAAATGACCCCTCCATTGCTCTCCGAAATTGTAAGAGAATTGAACAATTAGATGATGCAATTGCTCCCGGTTAGTATCTTGGCTTTCTCTCATCCATTTAATTACGTGTTTGATATCATTATTGGGTTCTTACTTGTCTGGTTATTTGCTATGCAGTCAAGCGTATTCTTGAGCTTTGCCCAGAGAACATATTGGTCACACTATACAAGGTCCCAAACTTTGATTCTGTTGATGACTTTCTTCAGAAGGTTGCTACAGTTAGGGGAAGGCTGAAGAAAGGTGGTGTATTAGATATTGATGCTACTGCAAGGATCGTTTTGCATGATTGGAACCAAGGTAGAAGCCCATCTGCTAATACTCTTATCTTGATGATATAATATTACCCTATGTGGCCGTACAAAGTAGTGCATGCAAAAGAAAGTTTGATGTTACGAAGTCCTATATTTGTCTTCTTTAGTGGGCCTATTGTAATTTGTAAATGTTAAGCACATGGGGAGAGATCATGGAAACAGAGAAGTATAATTAGGCAATTAGCAAATAGTGAAGCTTTGTGGTATCAATTTACTAACATGTCAATGCAACAGTGTCTGCCAAGATCATCAGATTCACCAAATGAAAAAAACTGAAAACCTAGTAGTAAAGTTCACTTCTATTCATTCTCCACTTCAAAGTGATACTAGTGCCAACTTCCCTTTCCATTCGGTGTGGAACTACGGAGAATGAATATTGTTGTTAAAGGTTTAGATGAATTTAACATGCGTCAGTTTGGCAATATGGTACTATTTCTGGTTGTTTTGTTCAGTACTTCAGTTTTTATTACCAGCATCTGGTCTCTGGCCCCTTACTAAAAACTTGGAGCAAATGCTCTTCTTGATCATGTTGAATCTAAAACTATTTGCATATACAATGATGATCTGCTGCTAGTATCTAGTATTGCAGTAAATACTCTAGAATGTATTACTGCTAATTGTCCTGCTGACCAATACACTAAAATTCAGATGGCATATCTTGTTTAATTGTGATGCATGCCAGCTAAGCACTCATCTGCTTTCTTCGTGTGCAGGTAAAATTCCTTATTATACTATGCCTCCAACTAGAAACGCAGGGGAGCCCAGTGAGGCAAAGATAGTCACCGAGCTCGGGAAGGAATTCAATGTTGATGAAGTTTACGGTACCGAATCATTTATTGGCAGTTTGAAATCTGTGAATGATTTCATTCCTGTTGAAGTTCCATCAAACCGTCCTTTGAACTTTGACATGATGGCCCTTGAGGTTTGTGACATGAGTCGTATTACAGTATTATTGCTTCATAGTTTCTCTCTCCAAGCACAGAAAATAATATCAAAACCTGCAAAGTGCATACCTTTCAGAACTACTAGCCCTTTTTTGAAATAAAGCGGTTTGAACTATGAAAAAACAGTAGTCTCCCACTGAAGTGGGTTTCGTAACATTTAGGATTTTTTCATTACTTGGTGTCTTCTACAAGTGATAAATGCTTGTAATATGTGGTTTTAGCTTGTACTGAAGACGGTTGCATTATTTTGCATGCAGGCTAATGGAAATCCAGAAGCTCCTGCCAGTACTGATGACCAGATGATGGAGACTAATGAAGAGGATACTGCAGTCCCTAAGGAGCAGAAACATACGAACAAAGTGCAAAACAAGAAGCTATATGCTGAGGAAGGAATACTAAACACTAAGCTGAAAAAGGCAGAGAAGAAGAGGCGTAAAAAGGAAAAGTCATCTGCAATGGAAGACGATTTGGAAGGGGATTACGACTTCAAGGTCGATTACGTTAGGAAGACGACCGACGATGCAATGGATGAGGCTGATGGAAATGGTGTGGCGGATGATGGTAACAATAAATTTAAACTCCCTCCTGGCATTGATCTTAATGAATAGGTCAATAGGGTATGGAACAAATGAAGTTCTGTGGCAGATCAATTTTGTTTTGATTTTTATTGACTTGGGACATTTTCAGTATTGTGCGTGTAATACTTTGAAACGAGTTGGTGGCAATATATTAGAAAATTCAGCATTTTGTTTAACAAAGTCGATGTGTTTGGTATATTTAATCGTGAGTCGTTTATACTAGAAGCAGAAAGTTCCATGTATTCTTAGTCGTAACTCATATTCTCATAACATGAAATTTGACAATTTAATTTCTTGTTACTTGTAATTAAAGACTTTGTCAAACTTCTGTATTTATTATTGCCTTCATTGCTGCTCCTCCATTAGATATTGATGGTATTCGTGAACCTGTTTCTGGATCTCTACTTTACGGAAACAATATTATCTCAGGTGCCATTATTCCTAAACTGTTGGCGCTTTCATTACGTCACGAAGTACACACATAGCCTTGACGGGTGTTATTGAAACTAACTTAACCGAAGTCTTCCAGTTTGAAAATTTATTTGTTTGGTGATTATGGCTGCTTCATGAGGTATTTGATTATTTAAGTGTGTCCTTTCAAAATATAGTTTGCATACTTCTTCAAGGAAATAGGTGGACTCAGCTAATATTGTTAGCTTTAGCTAATCTCATTAGTTAGTTTATCAAACATACAAGTTTCTCCTCTAGTCACGTTTAAAGATCGTTGATGTCCAAAAACCACCAACACCTTGTTTGGCATGGAAAGTTGAAGTTATAAGTTGATAGTTTTCTCAGATCGACATGTTTTGAGTGAAAATAAAAGTTACACAGTTAAGAGTTAGAACTATTTAAATCCTGTTAAAGTTGAAAATAAATTATGCAAAACATGTATAGGTAAAATGATATTTTCAATTTTATTATCAAGATCATACATTTTATATGTATATGAGATAGTCACCCGACATACATTTTTCCATACACATGTGTAGAGTAGGTCTTGTAAAAGAATTATTTCTCTTATACAAGAGTAAGAAAATGATGAAGCGAGTGTGGCGTGCACTTCAGGTGAGAATGACAAAATTTTCCTTTATACATAAAATCTTGACTTTTAGAAGAATTTAACATAACAGTATCAAGTGATAGCTTTTGGTGACAACTTTTTTTTCTTGCTCTTTCCTTAGTTACGATATACTATCTCAAATTCACATTCGAGTACAACTCTAACTCTATAAAATGTTACATACTCCTCTTAGCTTCATCTTTTCTTTGAGCTAAATATGAATTTTAACTTTTGAGAGTAGCTGCATGGATAATTAAAATAATTTTTAAAAATAAGGTATAATGAATAACATATGAAATGTAATGTATAAAATTAGGAGTAATATTTTCCATTTCTTATATAGTATAAGATGAGATTTGGACAAAAAAGAAAAAAGAAAAAAAAAAGGAAGATAGAATTGGAAAGACATTTGCATTAGATGATGTCATAGGTGTATATCATTCACTTAAATGTACCAATATGTAATTAAAACTTAGATGCATAAAATGGTAGGAATAGTGAAACTTAGGTGGTGACGGTGAATTAAAATTCGTCAAAATTATTATGGTTACTTAGACCAATTTAAAGATTTTACATCAATTTATTTTCGCAATACAAGCTCGTCTTGTCTCTTGTAAATATACAACAAGTTGTAACTTGTACTTTTAAGTTTCAAATTCATTTTTTACACTCATAATTCGCGCTCCCATTACGCTTTCACTCCATAGGTTTGAAATCGTTTGGAGTTTGCAAAATTCAAAGTTGGAAACAGGAATTTGAAAAAGAGAAATGGAGAACGATGGCTTTTTCATGGCATTTCTGTTAATAAGAAACTCCAGAAGGTCACTTTCGTATTTAAGACCTTTCTCCATTTCTTTCCTTTCTCTCTCTAAATAATCAAGAATTCAAAAACTTATCATCGTCCTTGTATAGTCGTCACGCTTTTTCACCTGCATATCATTTATCTCCTCTCTCTCTTTTTCTCTCACATAAATGCCATTTCTCTCTACTTTCTCTTACTAAAACCCTCTGTACACGTAATTCCCTTACGTTTCGATTCAATTCACTCCAAGTCTCTTAACAAAGGGGCTTTTGCTTAGGGTTTTTGAGTAGAGAGGAAAAGGCAGATTAAATGGGACAGCAATCGTTGATCTACAGCTTCGTGGCGCGTGGGACTGTGATCCTGGCTGAGTTCACCGAGTTCACCGGAAATTTCACCGGAATCGCTGCTCAGTGCCTCCAGAAACTCCCTGCTACCAACAACAAGTTCACCTACAACTGCGATGGTCATACCTTCAACTATCTGGTTGAGAATGGATTCAGTAAGTCACGATTCCATTTCCGATCTGCCTTTTTTTGTTTTCAATTTCTTCGATTCGTGTGTTTTAGTGTTGGCAGGTTTTAGAGAGATTTATGTCAGATCCTTATTGGTTGATTGTGGATTCATTGCTTTCTGGTTCTTTCTGAATCGTACCTTCTGTTTGATCATGAAATCTATTGAATCTTCTGGATTTTGCTATTCGAGAATGGAGATTCATTTCAGATTTTGCCTAATTGAGCTGATGGAGATGATTTATCTCTTTTTCTCCTTTCCTTCAAAATGTATAAATCTTAAGCTAAATCTATAAATACGATTGGGTTTGCACGGGCTTATGATTCGAATGTGCTTCTATGAAGGTTTATGTTGTATTGTGTTAGTTCTAATGCTGTGATTTAATCAATCTTCTTCTATTACAACTTTGATTATGCTAAACTTTGAAGTATTAGTTCATTGGTTACTGGTTAGGTTCGGGGAAATGTGCTTAATTAATTCGTTGTTGTAATTTTGAGTTTTGTTGTTGTATTTTAGATCAACCATACGAGTATGTGCATGCATAATGGCACTAGATCTGTTAATGTTTATTATGCACTTACTCTATAGTATTTGAGTTGGATCTTGTAAAGGCTAGTCTGACTATGGTGCTATGCTCAAGGTGGTTATATTTGGATTTGTGCATGGGGTGCAGTGACTATGTGAGTATTATATGCAATACTTTGGTGAGGTCGTTATGTAGAAACGTGCATGTTTTGTATAGATTATGTAGTAAGAGGCATGACTTTAAATTTTCTTGATTCGGTATTCGCCTTGTCCTATTGATGGAGAGAAATGTTGCTCCCTCCCAGTTTTGTGCTTCCGTTCTCACTAAATCCTGTTTGGCATTTGGAAATTAGTCATTAGTGCTTGTTGTATTTTCCAGTATTGTAATAGCTAGACCTATGTTTGTTCATCAATTTCAGCATTTTGTGTCGTGGCCGTTGAATCTCTTGGAAGGCAGATTCCTATGGCATTTCTCGAGCGAATCAAGGAAGATTTTACTAAGAAGTATGGTGGAGGAAAGGCGGCTACTGCTGTTGCGAACAGCTTGAACAAAGAATTTGGGTATTTTCCTCTTGCAGTATTGCTCTGATTCAGTGTTCTACTCATGTTATTTTACTCTTATGTCGCTAGTATACTACTCTTTTTGTATTTTCCTTTTGTTCTTGTTCATTTTGTGTTTTTATGTTTTTAATTAATTAAGTTAACCTTTCATTTATCAACAAAAATAACAAAAGTGGTAGTTGGAAACCTCTATTTTAATGATTAAAAGCGTCAGCAACTCAAGCTAGAAAGTGTAATAGAATTAAGACTAGCATCTAAGCAACAAATTATAACTGGATTTTCCTTGAAATGGTAGAGATTAGTCAGTAGTCACCACTGCAGTGATACTTCTGCCAGCAAACTCCTGGGAAACATGACAGTACAAAAATAAAGCTCGTTAGGATCAGCATAATATGGAGAGAACATACTCCTCTGTTTAAAAAAAAATAAAATTTGCTGTCTGACATTTGTTAACAGTTTTTAACAAATCTTATTATATATTGGGATCATGGGATGTATTATATGTGGGGTAAATAGTTTTAGTAAAGATAAGTAAATAATGTAATTGGTACTCTTTTTTGGATAAAGAATGAATGAAAACTTGATAAAGCGTGGAAAAGTAATATGTGTGCTCTTTGAAGGTAATGGTATTTTCAGATATGGAATGTTTTGGAATGACACATTTCTAATTTGACACCCAAAATGGCAAAATGATACTATTAATGGGATGGAGGGAGATGAAGCTATTTATCAGTATAGCAGGTTTAGATAGGTAGAGTGAAGAGAAAGAGAAACTACTCCTCACTATGTTTAGCCTACATACCATTCCCATCAGATATTGTTCTGAGAAATTTACCCATGTATGCGTATTTATACTCAAAATGTTCCTAGTATGGTTATTTATGCTTATTATTTCATAATGTAGCCCTAAACTGAGGGAGCAAATGCAATATTGTGTTGATCATCCTGAGGAAGTCAGCAAGCTTTCAAAGGTAAAAGCTCAGGTGACAGAAGTCAAAGGTGTGATGATGGAGAACATCGAGAAGGTTAGGGATTTTATCTTATAAACTTATAGTATCCACATCATCGATTTTCTACTACTTGCCATGTTGTATGGGCTTCCAACATGAATTGTGATGTAACAAGTATTTTTTTCCCAGGTTCTTGACCGTGGTGAGAAAATTGAGCTTCTAGTGGACAAAACAGAGAATCTGCGCTCTCAGGTTTGTAGTTACATGTTATTTTTCCCATCATCGGCTGTCTTGAGTTCCTAAATGTCTACTGTACACACCTGTTGAATGAGAACCATGTGGTTCGTCCGCGGGGGATTACTCACACGTGAATCCCATATTGTTTCATATGAATTCCATATTTTAGTTGAAAATTACTCGTGGCTTTACTATTATAGATTTAGAAAACATTCACTGTATATAATTTGACAGTCGGAATTAAGTGGGAATGCTGCCTCATTTATTGGTTTGTACAAGTTAAACTGAATATAAAAAGGGTTGTTTTAGAGCTGAAGACTGCTCATGAATCCCTCTGCATTTTTCCTACACGACATTGATACTGTATGCTGGTTATATGAAAGCTGACTTAAATTTTCTTTATCGACTTCTATTTGGGTCCTTGGGTTTCGAGCCACTTGTTTGTAAATGGACTAATCTAATTTCTCCTGCATATCTTCAGTCATCAATGTCGTGCCTTTTTTTGTCCTCCAAAAATGTCATCTTGTTGAGTCCTTTGTGTTAAATTGCTGATGCAGGCTCAAGATTTCAGGACACAAGGAACTCAGATGAGGAGAAAGATGTGGTTGCAGAATATGAAGATAAAACTGATCGTGCTTGGCATTATCATTGCCTTGATCCTTATCATAGTCCTTTCTGTCTGCGGAGGATTCCATTGTGGCCGCTAGTGCTGGTTCCATAAGTTCTCAATCGAATAGCTTCATTTGCCCCAACTGTTTTGTTAACACTATTTTGCCCTTTCCTATATCTGTATTTTGTGAGATTGTGCTTGTATAGTTTGCATCTCTAAACACTTTTGACTATATTAGTCGAAATAGTATTGATGCTGATTGTGATCTTTTAACAATTCTAGAGTATTATTGATTTCTTCACACCATGAATATATGCTTCAACGGTGAAATCCAAACCACCTATATTTTAATGATCTTGTCTCCAATATCGGAGTACTTGTTTTTTTGTTGGATATCCCACGATACCATCCTGTTGCTATAATTTGTTGGAGCCTCTTTGCATGTGGTTTTGTATGATTAGTGCACCTACGAGACACATTTCAATTAGGGCCGATGTATGGATCCCAGAGTGATTCTGTGTCTTGTAGGTGCTGGAAGAAATCGTATGAATCAGACTCTGAGGATGGTATTGGGGCATGCAAGGTTTCTTATTCTAAGGCAACATCTTGTACATATATTTGTAATAATGAGTCCTGTATCATCAAGTCATGAGTCTCATTTCTACTTATAGAAGCGTACCAGTCAATGGATAGGCAGGTTCACAACTTTATATGAACGTTGGATCGAATGCCAAGTTATAAGAAGGCAAACTAGATGGACCATTTATTCAGAATATCTCCTTACCAAGAAAAGTTTGAACTTCAAACGCTATCTACTCATCCAAGCACACAACTCCAAGTCTCCAACAACTGTACAAGCTTATACACAAAATTAACAAGCCAACTGATCTCTAAACTGGGAAATCTCCTCGAATATCGGCAGCCTTCTCGATCTAGTAGGTGCCCATTCGTTCATCACACGTTCTAGCACTTCCACAAAATCGTCTTCAAAGTTTATACCAGGAAGATCTATAGCCAATGGGCTATTCGGGTGATTTAAGCTCAACTCCAACCATAACTCTTCGGCCCTAGTTCTGGACTTGACGTCATCAGAACCTGGGAGCTTGTACTGCAACACGTCCTGTAGGACCTCATTAGCCTCCTCAAACCGTGCCTGTTTGATGAGGCAATGGCACAGGTTCAAGGCCTTGTTCGTGTCCGGGTCGATCATTTGGGCCTTACGGTACACAACTTCTGCTGCCATGAAATTGGACTTTTGCATGTAAGCCCACCCAAGGTTCCCCTGTAGACCAATACAGGTAAAAGTAAAACAATCAGCCAAAAAAAAAAAATCACATGCAAATTCAAATAATTTACATGCAAATTGCAAAGTACTGACTACTTTGATCAAGTGCTGAGTTGTACCAGTATTCTTGAAGTTTCCTGTCTAACAGACACTTGAAATTTCTTGCCGTGAGACCGTGCGGTTTTCGTTGGCCTGCCGTTGAATGCCTCTCCCAAGTATATCTTCTTAAGCTTATGCTTTAGCAGGGCTATCTGTTCATCAACTTTTCCACATTTCTGCAAAACAATATAAGCAAAGTCTGCTTCACAAATCACGATCGAACATGGATGATATAATCATATGAACCATGCAACCTCTATAAGAACCATCTTTGTATATCTCATATGATGTCATGGCTCTGTTTGTGAATATATCGTTCTTCCTCCCTCTCGATCTCATCTTTCCACTTACTATTTACATAATCTCTTTTCTTGTAAGACATGTTATATACCTTATACAAGTCGATGAGAACGTTATCAAGCGATTCTTGCGCGTTTCTGGGGCAAAGACCACGGAAAGATCTGATGGCCTCAATAGCCTCTTCTGTCCTGTCTAGCTGCTTCATAACGACGGCCATGTCCTTGAGGGCGCTATCCACTCTATCTCCAGCATTTATAGCCTTCCAAAACCAAACTATAGCTGCTTCAGGATCTTTCTGGACCAGCTGAATCATCAAATAAAATTCAGCATAATCAAAATGTTGTTCATCATCAAGATTCCCCTCTACCTTACTGCATCTATATGATTTAATGTGTTATACAATACAATATAAATATTACGTGGAGTTTTTACACACGAATCGAGTGTTAACAAGGGCTCGACTCGTTAAGGCTTGAGCACGGCTCGCTCGATAAGGTAAACGAGCCGAGCTCGAGCCTCATTTTGTACATGTTTATCTAACGAGCCGAGTCCGACAGGGCTTGATAAGACTCATTATTTTAATAAATTTACTAGTGAGAACGCACCGCGTTAAGCGCGGTGTCAAGTTCACTCTGTAATATCACGTGAGTATTTGTTATAAAAATAATTAACATAATTTCATGGAAATATATCTTATAAACTCACAAAATCAATAGGAAATATCAGGGCAGTAAAAAGAACGTCTCTCGTCTCTTTAGATACGTGCCTATGTTATGAATAAAATTATCCATATTATTAATCAAAACGCCTATGTGGTTAACAAAACGTGTTTTTTGTAATATGAAAAAACACAAATGTTGAGAACATTGACGTTTTGATTACAATATAAGTCTGTCTATAGATATGTGATCTAGAGACCATCTATCAGGAGACTTTCTCTATAAAAAGACCGGAATTTTTTATTACTTAACAACGTCAATGTTTTACATTAAATAAATATATTTGTAAAAAACATATTAAAATTTTGTATTAAATAATACACATACCAATTATAAGTCAGATTTTATCTAACAATAAAATGAACAAGAAATCGAAATTAAGTTTGAACAATTTCCAATAAAGATCGAAGTGGAAGAAACTTTTACATTATCTCCAAATTACAACATTAGAATTTAGAACAATAATTACTATTCTTTTTTAGCATTTGACAAGTAACTCATTTGAAGTAGGTCAAAATCTAAAATTCATTAATTAAGGGCAAAGTGTTCCATTCACTTGTTACCAAACTTGAGCAACTTCCTCTCTTATAATATACTTATAATTATAATATTTTTTATATTTTTTTCAATATTTTCAATGGATAAGGCTCGTTAAAGCTCAATAAGGCTCATTATTTTTTCGAGTTCGAGTCCCTTTTTTTTACTCGTATTTGTTAACGAACCGTTTTACTCAGCTCGTTAACATCACTACGTGGTATAACATGCATTTTAAGCCATAAAGATACCTCATCAAAATTTTGAAATTATTGTAAAATTCATGATTTTCATAATTATGAGAAAATACCACATCGATCATACTTATATGTTTGACACAATTACCTTATTTATATTAATTTAATGCGAAACTTTCTTATGTGCCCATGAAAATGAACAATGTACGAGTCAACCTTATATGATACTCCAACTCAATGAATACAAATGTATAGACCCAGTCATTATCACTAGAAAATTACTACTATGCACTTAAATTCTTTTCTTTCTTTTTTCCTGGGGAAGAAAAACGTCATTAAGGTTTAAAAGCTATTGTCAATGACCAAAAAAGAAAAGTAGAACCGTGAAATTAACTGGGAAAGGAGAAGTATTATTAATTGTTGAATTTGCCATGTTCTCCTCCGTATATAGGCCCGCGTGTCTATTCTTAATTAGGTACTCTAAATATTTCTAACTCAATTTTGAACGTAATGGGAACTGGGAATTTTATACATTCCTGATTCATGGGACGAGTAAATTATTCATATATAAAAAAATAATAATAGTAATACTATATGACCAAGTATTCATATAAATTAAGTACTCCATCCTATTTTTAATATAAGATGTTTTGGGCATTTTACACAAATTAAGATAAATCTCTCTTCATCAATAGTCTTGATAAATGATTTAGAACAAGTACTCCCTCCTATTTTTAATATATTAATATAAGATGTTTTTGGGTATTTCACACAAATTAAGATAAATCTCTCTTTATCAATAGTCTTAGTAAATGATTTAGAACAAAAATATTAGTATTTTGAACAAATAAATTCACCAATAAAAAATAAGGAATGTGCTTAGCTTTTGTAGTGTCCAAGATAAAATAAATAAAAAACAATAAAATCAATACTGAGAAAGTCTTGAGGTTTCAACCAATACTGAGAAAGCTCGTGTCAAATATCATCACCTGTACTTTTTTGAAAGATTCACAAAGAAGATCTACAATACACAGCTCCATTTATTACAATAATAATAATGATGATGATGATGATGTACCCTATACTTGAGGAACTAATGGTAAGGAGATATAATTAGTGGGATTTGTTTGATAGATTGAATTGAGGTCGGAGTTGAATATATATGGATTCATTGCTTATTTGTTGGTGGGGGATATAATGATTATCATATATGAGATGGAATCAAGTTGTGGTGAGATGGCCTTTCTCAGACAATATAATCGATATATATATGAGCCAATTATATATAGTATACCCTTTTAAGGTACGGAAATAATTAAGGTACATGTTAATAATAAGGTAGAATAGTAGATGAAATCATTAACTACAAAACCTGCATATATGTAAACAATCGAGACATATAATAATAATTACAGTAAGAGTGAAGACGTACGTTTAAGGGCTTAAGATTAGTAAAAAGGCTTGAGAGAGTAGAAATGAATAAAGATGAGTACCTGAGCATGTTTGGCTCGGACATAAGGTCCATCGCCAGGAGGAACCTTGTGAATAACATGAAATGGTTCCTGTTGACTCATTGCTGCTGATGATGAAGAACCTGCATTATTATTGTTATAGCTGCTGCTGCTGCTGTTAATGTTCTTCATCATCCATCCAGTACTGCTTTCCATTTTCGATCTCTCAAAACTTAACTTTCCTAATGTACAAATTATTTATTTGAACTCTCTCCCGGCCAAGAATCTTTCTTGTTTTTCTGGTTGTAAAGTGTAAAGGATCGATCGAGATTGAGATGTAGAAACTGGATGTATACAGCCATCCCATTTTATACGTCTGTACGACCACGCAACTAAACCAATAATCATCAAACTAGATGAATGAATCTGGACGGCAAGGTGTCCTTGTACATTCATATTATCCCTCTCCCACCTTAAATACCATGTCTCTCGACTTTGTCTATTATTAACAAGAGTAATTCTTCTCAGATTCGGTGTTATGGACTTTTAGTCCTCTAACTCGACGTCCTCTTCGTTTACAGTCCTAATGAAATGCCAAATTTGCAAAATACGTCCTAAAACTGTATAAATCGGGCAAAATTAGGTCAAAATTTGGGGATTTTTTTGGTCCCTCGCGAACTGAAGGATTAAGGCGAATTGAACCAACAAACTGAAGAGTTAGTCGAATTGAACTAACGAACTGAAGAATTAGCCGAATTGAACTAACGTACTAATGAACTAAACAACAAACGGAGAATTACAAACAAGAATCAACGATTTATGTCGGATAATTGATTGTGATAATATATCCCCAAATTGGATACACCCTAAATTGAAGAATAAAAATAAAAATTATAAATATTCTTCCATTGAATAAATTAAAAAAAAAAGACTCATATTATCCATGGAAGCTTGACAAATAAAAATACAATATTAACAAGTTCAATAATTTCTATTTTGCAATTTTTAAAATTTTTTTTTTTGCAAACTTCCACGGAAGCTCCATTGCAGCAAGCTCTTCCTCTCGAGCTTCTTGCCATGGCTAGAGCTTCCACGGGACCAGAGATTCCCGTGGAAGCTCTGGATATGAAGCATCCCAACCGGATCTCATTTGAAGCTTCCCATTGGGAAGCTCCAGATCCGACGGGAAGCTCCGGTTGGAGCTTCCCGTCGGTGCTTCCATGGCAGGAGCTTCCCTGCCATGGCTTCATTGAAGCTCCTTCCATGGAGGAAAATAATTAAAAAAAATTGATAATAATAATTCATAATATGTAAAGAGTGAGAGTAATTAAATTGGGCAATATAAATTTTTAATTTTTTTAATTAAGTTTATAAATTTATTTTATATCTTAAAATTATAATTTTACAAATATTTTATCCTTTTAAAATTTTGGAAATTTGCTTAAAGTTGTAAGGACCTAATTAAGTTTTTTATAAAGTCAATGCCCTACATTTTGAGAATTGGATGCCACTAAGGACTCTATTGCAATTTTCAGAAATTAATTTCGACCTAATTGATAATTTTGAAAAGTTTTAGAGACTTAATTGAATGTATTAGGTAGTTGGTGTATAAATACGAAGGACATATACGGTTTTAGGACCAACTTTGCAAATTTGACATTTCGTAGGACCAAAATCGAAGAGGACCTTGAGTTAGAGGACCAAAAGTGTAATTCGCCCCTAAAAGTGATGATAAACATTACATATATATCAAACATATTAGATAAAATATAATATGAAATGTTCAATCATAAAATATTACTCATATTGTTTAAAACATTATAAATATACTTAAGAACATTAACATTCTTTCAGGTATCTCACTAATACAATTCTTTTCCGAAACTTTGTGATACAAAATAGAAAGCTCCCGAGCCTTAAAGGAGGTAAAAGATCATATTAAAAGCCAAATCCTAAAATCCAATCTCGAAACTGTGAACATTTACCAAACGACCTAATAAAATGTTGGTTTCTAAGACCATAAATATCAGTTGCAGTTTGGCAACCATGGTGGGCTATGGCCCATAACTTTATTAAAAAAAAAATGGAAAAGAAAAAGAAGCAACCAACCAAGGTTGCTCAAGAGTCAAACGCCAACCAGCGTTTGGGTACTGTTTGGTTGGGTACTATTCGATCTGTTCTTCTTTTTTGGATTTTTTTTTTGTTTTCCTTTATTAACTTTTTATAAAAAGATATATCATTTGAAATTACGCAAAACTCGGTAGCGTTGTTTATTTTGAAATTACATTTGAAGCATTGTAATTTTTTTTCCATGTAATTTAGTAATGTAGTCTTAAATTGCTACATCACCTTGTATTTTAATTTTTCAGTTTAAGTTAAAGTTTTTTAATATTATATATGATTATTATATTTAATTATCTATTATAATTATTATTATGATAATAATGAAAAGAATAATGATATTTATTGAATTGGTTGTATTGGTGGGGGTCATAGATAAACTACATTTTGTTGTTGTGGTTGGGTTGATTGGAAGGTTGGGTATGCGAATGAAAGAGAAATTAATTGTTTATTTGAAATGTTAGGAGGTTGGGTGTTCATGGATATTATTGGTGTAAGGGTTAATATGGATGTTCCTCGGTGAGTGTATACATATTAAATATATCAAGAATATTAGAGACCATGTGATAAAGATAAATAAAACAATCAATAAACATTACTCCGTCCTTGACCAAATGTCCCATTTTAACTTTTTGCAGTCAACATTTTTCGACTTTGATTACGATTTAATCTTAAACCGTAAATGTAAAATGTTTAATTAAATTATATAATTAAAATTTTGGAAGTAAAGTTTCAGTATGATTTAATTGAATATTTTACATTTATGGTTTAAGATTAAATCATAATCAAAGTTGAAAAATGTTGACTGCAAAAAAGTCAAAATTGGACATTTGATCTGGGACGGAGAGAGTAAGTTATTACTAAAACTATTAGTGTGACGACCCCTTTAGCGCCGAGATCTGGAATATTAGAATCGCGGCGAGGTTATTCATCATGACTGATCCACACATAATTCAATTGTTCGATTTGAACTGAAGTTCTCACATATTTACTTTTGAAATCATCCAAAATGTCTCATACCATAGGATATATAATGGATGGTGATCTACATATATACTCCATCCGTTCTTTTTAAAGGTTTACTTTTTGTCATTTCGGGAGTTTTTTTAAAAGTTTAACGTTTCTTTTTTTGGAAACCTACCATCTCTATTTATTAATTTTTTAAACACTCTCTTTCATACTTTATCTATTCTCTCACTCAGTGGCGAATCCAGGAGGAAAACTGAGTGGGGTCAAAACTTAATACTACAGTAAAAAAATTTCATGAATAATTATGGATAAATTTTGAAATCGATCAAAATATATATATATACTTTTTTTTTTTGTTAACACCCAGTTTTAATATGCAGTATTATTCATAAATATATATATATATATATGTATATATATATATATATATATATATATATATATATATATATATATATATATATATATATATTTATATATATATATATATATATATATACTTTTTTTTTTTTTGTTAACACCCAGTTTTAATATGCAGTATTATTCATAAAGTTCTCGAAAAAACTATTTTTAACAAGTGTAAAATGCATGCCACTGGAATCTGGATCATATAAGCAACCGACTCAATTGTAAAACTCCAACAAAAATCAGCATCATAGATTTTTAAGTATAAAACTGATCTTACAAGAGACATAATTATATGTTACAGTATATGCGTCAATTCCAAGATAAAATGGTAAATTTTACGTAAATTTTCTCTGTTGAACTAGACGTAGAAGGTAATAATTACAAAGTATTATTTATACTCCTAAAAGTGATTATAACAACTTTGAGTAATTATATTTTCAAAATGCCCAAAATAAATGACATGAGAGGGTTGATTAGAAAATAGATTAAATAGGACTTGGGCTGGATTGAACATGGGTGTATATGGACAAAACCCAAAAACCTACCACTGCACCACAATGAAAAATATGAAAAGTAAGTGAGAACAGTGGCGGGGAGGTGGGGTCCAGTGCTCGCTGAGATTTTAGTCGGTATAATATATGGTAGTTATGATTTAATATAATACGTTTACTTTTTACCACTTACTTAATATTTTATTTTATTTTCTTAAAATTTACACAAAACTAAAGGGTAAACTTAGTAAAAGAACGGAGGGAGTATCATTTATCCCACCCGCTTTTAACCGATGTGGGATGTTACAATCTACCACCTTAAATCCTCGACGACCTCGTCAAGCTTTTTAAGGGTTACAATCTGTCTCGAGACCAACCACCTGTTCAGGATTCTAGAGCTGACCCCTACGGGATCAAGCGGTGGCTCCCACCTCCCATATAGTGTAACAAATTGGCCCGCATGCATGGCACTTAGTTCCTGCAATTTCAGATTGTCCCGCTCTGATACCACTTATAACAACCCGATCACTAATGGGCCGAGATCCGACCTATTGGACCGGCGATGTTACTCATGACTGACCCACAAACGTCTTTTAGATATGATATTGTCCGCTTCGGGCCGCAACACGCACGAATTTACTTTTGAAATCACCCAAAATGCCTCATACGTACCATTAGAAAGTCGTGGCATACATATACTCCCTTTACCCCGAAGAATTTCATAATTGGGGTTAGCGCGTAGTTTTAAGTAGAAAGTTAAAATAAGTGATAAAACAATAAAGCATGGTAAAAAGTACTAGTTTTAGTGGCAAATGTGTAAAAATGTGGTAAAAAGGTGTAAGAGTAAGACCTTTTATTATTTGTTAGTTGTTGTGTACCTTTTTTTTTTTTTTTTAGTAATGTATGAAATTATGTAGGACGGCAAAAAATGACAAATATATGAAATTATGCAAGACGGGGAGGTACCGTTTATCCCATCCGCTTGTAACCAGCGTGGGATGATACGTATTGTGTCTTGTTCAGAAAATTGATATTAATTTTTCATATATACAAAATGTAATATAGACGTGTTGCTAAAGAACATTGATATTTTCCTTACCAACTTAGGTTAGTTTCTTTTTAAATTAAATATATACGATTTCCCACGATACTTTCGGATATGTTGTAGATGCTCAGAACCTACAATAAAGGATTCATAGGAATTGAGCGGCACCAACGACTTGCAAGACAACAACAGGGCATGCTAGGGCGTAAAATCCAATTGGGACACCGGTGTGGTGCCGACCGTATGGACTCCGACGCTCAAGCCAATGAGTCTGAAAGATGTAAGATAAGGGAAATAGCAAAGAGTGAGACATTGACTTATCCCTTTGTTCGTTCAAGGGGCTTTCAGAGTGATGGGCACCTAGAGAGTGATTGCGAGTGATTAGGTGGAAGGACATTCTAGCTATGGAGTATGGATTTCGCGTGAAGCTCTGGAGATGCTCCTCAAGCCTATGTGCGAAAGTCTACCGGAAGCTAATGAGGCGCTCAAAATGCGTACATGAGTAATTAAGCTTCAGGAAGTGAGGAGCCAGAGCAATTGTGTAAGCAGCAGTAGGTTAAGAGTGTGATATGCGATGCCTCTAGGGTTTCCCCCTCGTCCTCCTTATATTGACTCTCCACTCACGTTAGTATGAGTCTGTTACGTAATCACTACCCGAGTACGCGGGTAGTTCGGAGTCCTCTAACTACCTATGTGAGACCTTTTCTCTTTTAGAGCCGTTGGACTCCAGGGGTTGTGTGCACATCAAGTATTTCACGTGTGGGCTATGAGGCTTCCCATATAGCTCTGGGCTTTATCACGTGGACTAGACCTTTGGAGGTCCTTCTCAAGATGAATATGTCGGATTGTGACTTAGTGCACCTTGTAGTCCATAAGGCTAAGTGACTTGCAGTTGACCATGTGGCTTTGGGTTGGAAATGAGACATATAAATCGTTTACCCAATATCACGATTGGGCTCCTTCGAGCGTTAGGACCCAACTTGGTCAAATTGGTCAATAGCGTATTTTTTTACCAATACATATGTTAATTATCTTTTTTTTTTCTTTAGTCTTCTATTTCCGTGTGTGTTTGGAAATACCTTACAACTCAATTTCACTTTATTTGACTAAAATAAGATGATCTGACAAAAATAAAGTTGTTTGGTAAACGCTCACCTCAAGATGTTTGGTTCCAAACCTGAGTTGAGTTTTCTCAACTCCAGTTGAGTTTTTTTTTTTTTTTGGTTTGTGAATCTCAACTCGAGTTGAGAAAACGCAACTCAAGTTCAGAACCAAAAACTCTTTAGGTAGCTTAAAAAATAAAGCTACGTGTGTACTTAAAAAAAAAAGGTCACCTTGCAAGTTTTTTTCTTCTTTAAATTAAAAAATTAGCTAACTTATCAGTCGATCTGCCAAATACGTTTATTCAAATCAGCTTCCATATCAATCTCAAATTGAAGCTACCTTATCAGGTTCTAGTCACCTTATCAACCGCTAATCGCCTTATGAGTTTTCAGTCACTTAATCAACTAGTTATGTCAAACATAGCATTTGGACTTTAATATATGTCTTGTCGATGTCATTGATGTTATCTCGGGAGTTTACTTTTTATAGGTAAGAGCACTTCCATGGGAAGCTTTTAAGGGTCTTTTTTAATCACTTAAAAGCCCTAAAATCCCAAAAAAAATATGCTTATAATGGGGGCTTTTTATGAGCTTCTAACTAGTAGCCCATGGACATGGACTACTAGTTAGTAGTCCATAGAGAAGCTTGGCTACTAACTTGTCTTCTTAATTATGTATCTTATAGTGCCTACATTTTGAATCTTTTACCATTGAAAATGTGAAATGAACAAGGCTTATATTGATTATTTATTAGGGAAATTTTCTTCTATCACTCTTTTAAGATGGTCACTGAACGTTTAAGTTCCTAATGTTTGAAATATTACATTGAAGGAATTTATTTTAAATTTTTGGTTGACTTTTGTTAAAAGTTATATTTACCACATTTTTTCTTAATTAGATAATTTATTATGAAATGCAAGTTTCATTTAATTACACATTTGACTCAAAACTTTCAAAAGCTATTAATTAAACCCCAAACCTTTTATCCTTCCTAATTCATGTATATTTCTTCTTTCTTTATTAAACTAATTTTTTTTTTAATAAGGAGCTTCGACAGATTTCCGTTGAAGCTCCAAAATCGGAGCTTCCATAGAAGCCCTGACATTGAGCTTCTTGAAAGCTTGGTTTATGAAGCTTCCATGGAATCTCTAGTTTTATGCTTTAACGAAAATTTTAAAAAATTTATTTGGAGTTTCGTTAAGGACGAAGAAAGTTTGAAAAAAGAAAATTTTGAGAATTTATATATTAAAACTTAAAAGTTTTGGGGTTTAATTGTAACAAAATGAAATATTAAATCGATTCTAAAATAAAAAATGGAAGGGTAAAATTGTAATATCAATTATGTGGGTTGACTTTTGTCCTTTAGTGTAATTATTTATATTTCGCAGGTCATATTTTTTCCTTCAAGATAATATTTTAAATATTAGAGACCTATAGGTTTAATAACCATCTTAAAAGGGTATTAAATGAAAATCACCCTATTTCCTAATAAATAAATATTTGAAGGCTCTCAAAAACTCCTCACCATTGCTAGTGGACTAACATGACACAACCTCAACGATTATTTCTTCTTCCGTCTCACTCCAGATGAGTTTGTTAGATACTCACCCCGTCGTTAATCTTGTTTTACTTCTTCTCGACATATATATCGATTATAATCAATAGTTTATTGTTTGTTGTAAAGTAAATAAATGATACAAAATGAAAAAAAAGAAGAAGAGAGAATCAGAGAGGGAAATGGTCGAATTTTTCATAGTTGTGGCCATTGAAAAATGACAAGTATGATTATTCTACCGCCGGAAAACTAGCGGCACCGGACCGGTGCATCGTTACGGTCCTTCTCCAATTTGTGGGAAATCTTATAGTCATTCTTGGACTCTCTGTTAATGTGTAAATGGGAATGGAATATATATGTATGTGTCGACTATATATATGCACTAGCAATACCGCCGACGGCGAGATTGTCTGAATCAATGTTTCTGAAGTGGTATGAATGTAACAGAAGATATTTAAGAAGATAAGAATGGTTGGAGGAGATGATACATAGGGGTACAATTGTAAAATAAGAATTTAATTCCACAACCTAACATGTTGCTCTAGTGAACACGTATATTGACGATCCAATCTCCCAAATAATATTTGACATACTTAATTTGATGTAATTCCATACACTTAACAGAACGGCTCCTAAGAAGAACCTTGGTTAGTGGGATTTACAGTTTTGCTAATAGGGATATAATATGAAACAGTATTTAACACATAGTACTTGCGTAGAAGAAAATTGAGACAAGATGAGTCGGGAGGAGGGAGTATAGCACAACAATATTTACTCCATATAATCGAACTTTATAGATATGTCTAAAAAAAATTCATACATTAATGAAAATGGAAACTACCAACATCACATAAATAATACTAAAAAATATTACATTCGCCCACAAATTACGCATTTTGACAATAAAAATATAGATTCTACCAACTTTTATGTTTTTTTTATTATTTATTTTAAATTTTCACCTAAAACTATGCCCTAACCCTCATGCGAGTTCTCCAGGATGAAATAAGTGAAATTCTTGGAAAAATTATATATTTTTAAAATGATCATATTTCCCTACTTAAATGTATTGTGGTGTAGTATTATTTAGGATTTGCTCTTTTGGAGTAAAATTTATTATGGCATTGATTCCAAAATTTTCAAACTTTGTATACTGTAATATCATAAGATTATGAATCAAATGACAATTGTTGTATTCTAGTTATATGTGTGTGTGAGTGAAAATTTAATATATCGACGGATAAATTTTACAAAGACCAGGAGTACTGTTAATATTAATATACACATCCAATCCACATATCCACATCCATTATTTAAACACATGTAAATACGAGCTAAATTCATTAGTTTTTTTTTTGAGTAAAAAAAAATTATTTTTGATCATAATAAAAGTCTTACCAAGTACAAGAGCATAAGGGATGCTATACATAAATAGGTCTTCACCATTACAATTAAACTGTCTTACAATTAATTAGTTACTATTATTTAATACTATATAATACAATCTAATTTCATTGTAAATCAACATTTTGAATCTAATATATTCGTATTTGATCTGGATTATATTCAGATAGGGAACAGCTTTTTCCTTCTTTCTTCTTTTGACATGTCAACCTATACATGGTGTAGTAAATATAGCAAATTAATATATAAATTCAATATTTCATATTTAAAGTTTAAACCAATTCTCCAATTTGCAACTCCGGTAATGTTTTGAACTAGTGCAATTTGGGGCATTTGAAACCAAAGATTTCAATTACGTTTTGGACTAAATAGTACTTTTCCCGTTTAGCAAAAGTAACTTATAAAATAATCCGTAACTGATTAGATAATTGATAACCTAGTTGATTTGTCAAAAAGTGTTTAATAAATTAGTTAGTTTAGAAGCTAGGCAATTTGTTAAATATGGTCTTAAAAAACCAGCTAGTTTTTATTTTTATAAGTTTCATGAACAAGCTTAGTAGATCAACTAGTTTATTAGCTACTACTTAGACGTTCATGTAACAAGTGTATTTCGAAAATAAGCTCATCAAGCTGAGAAGTTAGCTGATAAACTAGTGCTAAACAGAGTTGCTCTGGCTCAATCAAAACTTCCCACTTTCCTATTTTATTTGTTCCAATCTCAACTTATCATACTTTAAATGAAAATTTACTCCTACTCTATTCATTCGGCCGTACACTTTTCAATCTCAACTTATCACACTTTAAATGAAAATTTACTCCTACTCTATTCATTCGGCCTTACAGTTTTCAGATTATTCTAATTATAATATTTATATTGTTTAACTCTTAAAACATGTATCTAACTCAATGGAAAGTTGAGTCTGAGATGGAGAGAGTGCTTCTTTTTTTTTTTTTTTTTTTGGTGTGTGTAGGTACACATGTATTTTTGGTGCATTTTCAGACCAAAATGCAATTTTGTTAAAGCTCTGAAACAAAATGCTATTTCTATTCATTTGGCAAGAAAAATGAATTTGTTATTTTAATTTGATAATACTTAATTTATACATGTGAATCAATCTAGTTTTGATCCAAACTGTCAAATGTAGATCAAAATGGATTATGATGCGTTTGAATTGATTTATATAAATAAATCTGATCAAGTCTACATATTTGGAACTAAAGGGTATCAAACGTAATATTCCTCTTCACAGAATAAATGTGACATTTTCAATTTATATGTGATTTAATACAAAGGCCATGGAAAATTACTACCCACGTGGATTTATATAAACTGCGATTTAATCTTCATGTTCAAAAGTAAATATGATATTCAACAAGTTTGTGAAATATGCATCATAATCTAGATCACCTTAAAGCTTATAAAGTGTTGTCGCTCACGCTTTATGTGACGCTCTTATTGTATTTTATACCGCTTTGAAATTATTTAGTTTACTTTTACGTCTTTTCGAATCCGCACGACCATAATTTACATTTCTAAATGGTTACAGGTTGGTATATGTTTATAATTTCTATCTTATATGCATATAGAATTGATAGATACACATTATTTTTAATTTAAAATATATTTTTAATAAACACATTAAGTATTTAGTATAGATAAAATATATTTTTATGTAATTATTGCAACACGCATTAAGGTGCAAACATGATTGATCTTGCCCCCACACATTCATATTACCCCTTTGACATGTTAGATCCAACTGTAGCAACTAAAATTGCACAAATAAAATTTTATTGATTTGATGAGTGCGAGTACAATTCTCTATTACAATCCTCTAATTCTAGTCTTCTAATGCGGCGAACTTGGATCTTCAAAGTCTTCGTTTTAGGATTTTATGACTTCAAGGTCGAGGAAACGATAACTCGGGAGCTTCTTGGCTTAATCTCGAATCAAACCGCGAACTTGGAGGTGTTTGAAGCGAACGATAACGAACTTCTTGAAGGATGGATGAACTCCACGAAGAACGCTTCTAGATCGTCACAGAATTTGGCCTTTGATCTTCTGTAGAGGAAGTTTGGCCTCCGGGAAACGTTTCTTCAAGGGCTTTTTCAGTTTGATCTTGAATCTAACGTCGCTTTTGGCTTGAATTTGATGAAGAACTTCAAGAACTTTGTTCGGACTTCTTCATGGCTTTTGGATTTTGATCTTCGTATAGAGGGAGGTCGTCCTTCGGAAACGTTTCTTCAAGGGCTTCTCAGCTTGATCTTGGATCGACCGTTGCTTTTGGCTTGAATTTGATGAAGAACTTCAAGAACTCTGTTCGGGCTTCTTCAGGACTTTTGGATTTTGATCTTCCTTTGCGGCGGTTGATCTTCCAATATCGTTTCTCCAAGTGTGCGAGGACTTCTTCTTGGATCAAACGAAGGTTTTGCTTCAGTTGCCGGAAGAACTTCTTGAATGCTCCTTCGAACTTTAAAGCCGGATCTTGAGAGGATGCGAGGATTTGTGGGCACTTGCTCTTCTCTTCTTCACTCCTTCACTTCTTCTTCTCTTATTCCAATTTGATGGAAGACCTCTATTTATAGATGTGGAAGAGGGGTAAGGATGGAAATCCATTTTTTGAAGAGGGGTAAGGATGGAAATCCATTTTTTTAAAGCTTTTTCCTTTTCTTGAATAATTGCATCACATTTACGATGTGTCGCGATCCCATTGGTCGAATTATCTCCTTCTTCATGTCTTGATTTAATTGGAAGTATGTATTTCGATATCATCCTTTCAACGTGGCGACGTTTGATCTGCTTTAAACTTTTTGAGTATTCACATCGTTTTTAATGCAAAGTAATCGAAAATACTCCATATTTTGTACGTGGCGCAATTTGATAGGCCATAAATGGAGCGTATTAAAATCGATTAATTTACCATACTATTTTGGAATAGAATTTGGTAAAATTCCAATTAAATACGGTAAATCAAATTTAATAATTTTAATAATTTATTCGACACATTTTGCGTGTCTACAAATTGCCCCCTCGTGACGGTTCACGAATGACGTCGTGGAAACGTGAAATGGAGTGAATAAGTCACGACACGATCAAATTTGCTTACACAAATTTTGTATGTGCAAAAATTGTTCGGGATTATAGACGTCTATCATCACTTCATTTGTGCTTGAGGAGTTGAATTTTTGAGCTAGGACAACTTGTAAATTTCATCATTTCAATGTTTAAATTGGTAAGCATGAGCCTCATCCTATTTAGCTAAAATCATTACAATTTTAGTAGAGGGCAGTAGAGTATGCTGCAGTACATCTATAATGGAAACAATTTGCTTCTTTTTTTTTTTGACTTTCTTCATGCTTCTTCTGATGCCTACAATTCTGACAATTTGAATTGTAGCCTGAACCACCTTTCACGCCTGCTTTGCTCCTTTCTTGCTTCCTAACGTTATAAATACCAGTGAAATGGCAACTAACAGAGGCAACATTACTACCATTCATCTGAAAACTTACTCCCCCAATTCCCCTTATTAGTTTCAGCAGTCAGTTAACAAGAACGAGCAAGAAGGAGGGACGGGCAATCAGCAGTGAGCAAGAAGCAAAAAAAAAAAAAAAAAATTATTGAACTCCGGTAAGAAACTTCTCTGATCTGAATCTTGCCCTTGTTCCTAAAGCCATCCGAGTAGTGAGGACGTGATAGAGGCGAGTTGAGCGGTGGAGGCGGACTGGAGAGAGGAGGAGAGGCGGCGCAAAGGAGGCGTAGTGTTGGAGGCGCGCAGAGGAGGCAGACTGGAGGGCGAGTAGAAGAAGAAGATGGAGGCGCGGTGGTGGAGGAGGCAGCGGTGAGGAGAGTGACGGCGGAGGAGGCAACAACGAGGAGAGAAGAGGAGAGAAGGAGCGGCGTGGCTGGAGAGGAGAGGAGCAGGGGAGGCGAACTGGAGTTGTGGTGGTTTGAGGGAGGAGCTGTGGTGGAGTGCAGCAGCGGGGAGAGTGAAGGCGTGATGGAGGAAGAAGAGAAGCAGGGGCGGCCTGGGAGAGCAGGTTTGGGAGGAGAAGGGGCTGGAGAAGAAGTGTGAAGATGATGGATTTGGGGATTTTGAGGAAGAATGGCAATTTTAGGGATTTTATCCCTTTATATCATTTTTTTTTCAATCTTTTAATTCCCTCGTGTTACTTGCAGGAAATCGAGAATGGTGTTCTTCCGAAAATTGACTGTATCTGCTACCCATAAGGAGTATTTGGCCATATCTAATGAAGAAGGCGAGTCCTCGAAGAAGTCTACAAAGGTGCCGGTTGGTACACCTTTAATCGGATATTATGCACATGAGTGGCCAAGATTGGTGAATTCAATGCGTATGAAGAACTGGACGAGACAACATGTTGATTCGTCGGGCAGACTCTTGAACCCACACGTCCTCCTAAGCATGCACAAACATTCGCAAAGTACCAAGCTGTTCCAAACTTTGGGTCGCAATATTCTGGAGGGGAAGGCAACTTGGACCAATGACGCCTTTTGCATTGATGGGGAATTCCATTATCTCCACCGTTATTGGGAATGGACTGAGGATGTTCTGAGCCGCTGCAAGAGTGCGCTAAATTCTGCAAAGGTTTACCAAGCCGTTAACGCTTCGCTCTTTACATATGACTTCGACTCCAACATTATGAAATCCTTCTGTGAGGCTTGGTGTCCATCGACAAACACACTCCATATGTCGTCCGGGGAGATTTCCATCACTTTGTGGGATCTGTCGCAACTTGCTGGGCTACCTGTTTTGGGTACTATATATGACGAGGTGAATCCTGATGTTCTGGAAATTACTGGAAAAGATGTAAAGGGAGATGTGTTCGTTCCACATTCGTGCCGATATCTCTACCATGTATTCCACCTGTTGAAAACGAATGAAGGCGAACGACGTGATGCTCCTGTTACTCTTGAGAGATGGATCCGTTTTTTGTGTAGTAGGGAGGTGAAGTATTCCAAGCCCCCTCCGCGCAGAGGAAGGAGTCGGACTGCTCCTGTTTCCACCCTCAATCCACTAGGTGACTTCGGACCTCACGACGATTGGAGTTCTACAGACTTAGCATTATTTGTCAAGTTGAACATTCCTCATGGGCGCAAGACGGAGATGTATTTGGCTGCATATCTATCGTGCTGGTTATGCGCATTTGTTCTTCCGGTCAAAGACGTTGGTATGATACGGCCGAGCACTTTCAAGATGGCGTGCAAGATGGCGATGGGGGAATCCGTGAGTTTGGCAATCCCAGTACTAGCATCGATCTACAGAGGTCTCAACCACATTGCAAGGTCTTCGCAACCGTCTCATTCAAGTTGCCCATTTCCGATCCACTTCGTTCATAGTTGGGTGGCCCAATATTTCAACACGTACCATCGTGTGTTTCGAACGGTCCTCAGTCCCGCCATGGTGAATTTTTTTGGTGAAGGCAGTGCGAAACCTTTTACTCCTAGAGAGGCTCGTACCAGAATCTACAAAGGCTCTTCTGTCAACTGGAACTGTTTTACCTGTTCAAAGCACAACTATAGATTCATCGACAATAAGAATGCCTCGGTCACTGAGCGTGAGTATTTTGCAAGCATCCGATCTTCGTTCCTTACCTTGCGAGATGGTGAATGTTTCCTTACTGAGGCATATTCTCCCCATCGGTTTAGTCGCCAATTTGGGTTCTACCAAGACGTTCCTGACGTTCTTGCCACAGAATTCCATAGTGCCACCTTGCGTGAGGGTTTATCCTTTTGTAGAATGCCCACATGCTCTCTATCCTTTGATGAAGCGTTGTTTTCCGGGGTCTCTCTCACTGTGAAGAAAGATTACACTAGTGGTTTCTTGCATTGGTGGATAGAGTGTGGAGGAGACCATCTCGAGAGGAATATTGAGCGGTTGATTCCTAAGAAGAGCGCAAGTTGCAACAATTCTGATCGTCATTGGAAAAGGCAACGAGGAGAAGGAGCCTCCAAACCAGTGGACGTTGAAACATGTGGAGATGCTTCGAGTGTTCCGGCATCGCTGGTGGATTTTGTTCGGGAGGTAATGACTTCAAATGTTTTTGTTCCCGTGATTCCCTTCATAACAAGTTTTTGACTTGCTAATATATTGTCTTTCTTTGTGGCAACTGGAGAATGACATTCCAAACTCTGTCGGTGTCGTTCATGAATCCCAAATGGTATTGGATCAGGAGATACCCGTTTCTTCTCAGGTTGCATCTCCCATCAAGACCACACCCACTATGATACGTTGATGAGAGCGCAAGTTGCAACAATTCCGATCATCATTGGAAAAGGCAACGAGGAGAAGGAGCCTCCAAACCAGTGGACGTTGAAACATGTGGAGATGCTTCGAGTGTTCCGGCATCGCTGGTGGATTTTGTTCGGGAGGTAATGACTTCAAATGTTTTTGTTCCCGTGATTCCCTTCATAACAAGTTTTTGACTTGCTAATATATTGTCTTTCTTTGTGGCAGCTGGAGAATGACATTCCGAACTCTGTCGGTGTCGTTCATGAATCCCAAATGGTATTGGATCAGGAGATACCCGTTTCTTCTCAGGTTGCATCTCCCATCAAGACCACACCCACTATGATAGAGAGTCGGGAAGGGTCTCCTCGTTCTGCTACTCCTTTACCTGTAGCTCCTTGCCATCCTGTTGTTTCCACCTTCCATGGTGAAAGATTTGTGGACAAATGGGAGAAGCAATGTCTTGATCTTTTGTGGCGTGAGCTTACTACCAGGATCGTCGAGACTCCTCTAGACATGGTGTCAAGCCTTAAAGATGAGGTCCTGATTGTGTTGGAACGATTGGAGCGATTCAAGTCTGTTGATGTTCCTTCTTTGAGGGCTTTGTTCAATTCTTTGTTTGAGAAAGCCGTCATGTTTGACACTGCGAAATCTGCCATTGCTGATATGCCTTCCGATGAATCACTTGCCCAACGAGTCGCTGAATTTGATGCTCGTCTCGAGGAAGCTAAAACAAAGGTGGTTGATGAATCTATTAGTGTCCGAACCGCTAAGAAGAAACTTAAATCCTTGGTTAAAAGGGTGAAGGATCTTGAGGCCTCGCTTAAGCTTAAGACGGAGTCTCTTCAAGCCGCAAAAGCAGATGTCACCAAGATTGAACAAGAAGCTGTTGAGTTGAACAACACCGTTACACCGATTGATGAAGCCAAAAAGAAGCTGGATATTCTGAGGGTAGAGTTGGAGACTGCTTATGACGAGCTGAAGACTTTGAAGCCTTTTTAGGGATTGTCATTTGCCTCTACTGTTTTTGTTTTCCTTCTTGTAACATATGTTGCTATCTTTTGTGATGAATGATAAAGATTATCTTCCTTTTGCCATATCACTTTTGCATGATTTTCGTGTTGAGTATCATATTGTCTTGGATGAACATATATCTCTGATACTTATGACTGGACTTAGAATGAACTAAGCTGCCTACGTACCTCTGAAAGAGGATCAAGTCAAAACGTAGTTCAAGGATGACTTTGTGATTGGAAGGGGGTGTGCCGTGCACAGTTTATACTCGTGCGAGCCAGGAGTATCTATTGCTTAACCACCTTAGACTAGGTGGGGTATTTGAAGTTTATTCACTATAAAATGCCTTTAGTGAGGTAGGTTAACAGTTTAGCCACGTGTACTGCCATTGGTGGTCACCGTACACAGTTTATGCTCATGCGGGTCAGGAGCGTACTAATCTAAGCACCCCTGCTTTGTTTTGAGGGCTTCTGCATTTTTTTTTTGTTTTTTTTTTTACGGGTAGTATCGCTTTAAGAATTTCCCGTTGATGGGACCAATTCTCAATCCATCATCAGCTCTAAGTTTGTACGAGCCATTTGTGTATGCTTCTTTGATGACTTATGGCCCGTCCCACTTTGATGTGAACTTATTCCCGGTCTTGTGGGTCATGATGATCGGTCTTCTTACCGCGAGAACAAAATCTCCCACTTGGAAAGAGCGAGGACGAACTTTTTTATTGAATGCTCTAGAGATGCGAGCTTGATAGCATTCGAGTCTTTGTTGGGCTTCCAGCCTTTTCTCATCCAGTGATTCTAACTCTTCCAGTCGTAGGCAAGCATTTTCTTCCTCAGTGAGCCCTTCTTGGATTGTGATCCTTAGGGATGGAATCTGTCGTTCCAGGGGAAGGACAACCTCTACTCCATAAACCAGTGCGTAAGGGGTGGCCTGGGTAGGAGTTCGATGTGTCGTCCTATAAGCCCACAATGCTTCTCCGATTCTCTCGTGCCAGTCCCTTTTCGACTTTGCTACCACTTTATTCAACAAGTTGCCTAATGTTTTATTGAAGGCTTCTGCGAGGCCATTGGCTCCCGCATAGTACATCGAAGACTTCCTCTACTTGAATTCGAATTGTTGGCACAACGTATCAATCACGGTGTTGCAGAATGGTTTTTCATTGTCGGTGATTATGTAGCGTGGAACGCCGTGCCGAAAGATAATGTTGGAACGTATGAAGTCAGCAACGTTCTCTTTCTTTACTTCCTTAAGTGGTATTGCTTCCGCCCATTTAGAGAAATAGTTCTTTGCCGGGATGTCTGAGATGACCTCCGGAAGATTTCGTCATTGGGCCAACCACATCTAACCCCCATGCATCAAATGGCCATGAGGCGACAGTTGGGTGTAGCGGCTCAGGTGGCTGATGGATGAAATTAGCATGAAATTGGCAAGGTTGACATCTTTGTGCATATTCCATGCAATCTCAGACCATGGTGGGCCAATAGTATCCCATCCTCTTGATTCGAAAGTGCAATTTCGGACCCGACTGGTGAGCACCACAAATGCCCGAGTGTGCTTCCTCCATTGCTTGCACAGCTTCTTCATCACCTAGACATCGCAAAAACACCTCATTGAATGAGCGTCTATAGAGTGTGTCATTGTAGTATATGAAGCGAGCTGCTCGACGTCTAATTTCTGCTCTATGGCGTAGTTCATGGGGCAACTTGTCGTATTTCAGGTAATCAACTAGAGGTTGTCGCCAGTCTTCTTTCTCGATCTCATAGACCTCCACGCCATTGTTTTCTTCACCACATTCACTATCTTCAAGTATAGGCGGAACGATCCAACTCTGACAAACGGGGATATGGATTCTCTTGTCAGGCATTACCAGAGTGGAAGCAAGTTTTGCTAGAGCGTCGGCTCGACCGTTATTTCCTCGTGGAACATGTTCGATTGACACGTCCTCTAACCATCCGATCAATTTTCTAGCATAGCAAACATATGGGGCTAGTTCAGGTTTCTTGACATCATAATCCCCTAGCACTTGGTTGACCACTAGTTTAGAGTCTCCTTAGATGTTGAGAGTTAATCTCTTTGCATCGACCGCCATCTCTAATCCGAGAATCAACGCCTGATATTCTGCAACATTATTTGAGCAATTTTGGGTCAAAGTGAACGAGTATGGCAGAACTTCCCCATTGGGCGAGAGAAACACGACTCCAGCTCCTGCCCCGTTCCTGTGTGAGGCTCCGTCGAAGTACATTTTCCATGGAGAAATTACTTCGATTGTCATAACGTCTTCGTCAGGAAAATCTTCCGTTAATTCCCATTCCGCAGGTATCGGATGATCAACTAGGAAGTCAGCTAAGACTTTCCCTTTGACTGCTTTTTGCGGCACGTATATGATTTCGAATTGCTGAATCTGCAAATACCACCTGCAAGCCTATCTGAGAGCACCGGCTTTGACATAACATACTTCAATGGATTAGCTCTTGAAACAAGATGAATTGTGTGGGCTTGGAAGTAATGCTTCAATTTTTGGATTACGAAGACGAGAGCCAAACAAAGCTTTTCGATGGGGGAATACTTTAGCTCATTTGGCGTCATCGTTTTGCTCAAATAGTAAAGTGCATTCTCTTTCCCATTGTCGTTTTCTTGAGCCAACAATGCTCCCATGGAACGCTCTTGTGCAGCTATGTATAGAATCAAAGGGCGTCCTGGTATCGGAGCTCCTAACACTGGCGGCTTCATAAGATATGACTTGATGCATTCGAATGCATTCCTACAAGCATGATCCCAATTAAATGGAACATCTTTTCTCATGAGGTGACTAAATGGTTGACACCTTCCTGCGAGGTTGGATATGAATCTCCGGAGGTAAGCTATTTTCCCTTGCGAGCTTCTAAGCTCATGTATGTTTTTTGGCTCAGGCATCTTCATAATCGCGTCAATTTTGGCTTGCTCGATTTCTATTCCTTGTTGTCGAACAATAAAGCCCAGAAACTTTCCAGAGCTAACTCCAAATGCGCACTTCAAAGGGTTCATCCTCAATTGGTACTTTCTTAATCGCTCAAAGACCTCCCTCAAGTCTTGCAAGTGGTCTGTTTGCCTCCTTGATTTTACCACCAAGTCATCAACATAGCATTTGACGTTCTTGTGAAGAATGTCGTCAAATATCTTTTGCATTGCTCTTTGATAGGTGGCGCCAGCATTCTTGAGACCAAACGACATTACTTTATAACAATATATCCCTTTTGGAGTGTGGAAAGCCGTTAGTTCTTCTTCCTTCGGATCCATGCGAATTTGATTGTATCCTGAGGACCCGTCCATGAAAGATAGCGCTTCGTGGCCTGTAGTGGCGTCAATCATGAGTTCCGGTATGGGCAGCGGGAAGTCATCCTTGGGGCATGCGTAATTTAGGTCTCTAAAATCTACGCACACTCGAATTTGTCCATTCTTCTTTCTTACCGGGACTATGTTAGAAATCCAGGTAGGGTATTTGACTTCACGGATGAAACCTGCTTCAATTAGCTTATTCACTTCCACTTCGATTGGCAAAATCAACTGAGGACGAAATCGCCGTTGAGCTTGCTTGACGGGACGAGCTCCATTCTTTATTGAGAGTTGGTGCACTGCTATCTTGGGATTGAGGCCAGGCATTTCTTTGTATGTCCAAGCAAACACATCTATGAAATCCTTTAACAGGGCAATGTAAGCAATCTCTTCATCGGCACTTAACAAAGCGCTTATGTACGTGGGTCGGGGATCATTTGAATCAGCAAGATTAACCTCTTTTAATTCATCAATGGTGGCATTTACCCCTTCTTCAAATTCAGGGGGTGCTACTTCAGCATCCTCTTCTTCAATGACCTCACAATCCTTAAGGGTGATGTGGCATGATGATTCTACACTTTCATTTTCATCCTCAATATTATCTTGGACTCTTGTGTGGATTATCGTCACCCTTTTGACCTTGAGGATTTCACCGTATGACACCTTGATATCTTCGGTCCGCATCATGCAAGATGGAACTAGGCTTCGTAGTTTTTCGGCGTTACTTAATTCGCTATTCCTGCAGTGTCTGATTTCATTGGTCCCAACCTTTGATGCACATAATTTTTAACTGCCCCCAGTCTTTGACGTGCAGGTTTCCTAATTGCCCCTAGTCTTTGATGTGCGGACTGTCTAATTGGCCCCAGTCTTTGATGTGCGGACTGTCTAATTGGCCCCAACCTTTCAAAGACAGACTTGTGCAGTGGTTTCTCACAATTTTGGTCAGAAACACATTCGGTGAATGAGTTGTCATTTTCGCTCACGTAATTGCTTGTGGCTCGTTTTATGGTGATGCGGACAGGGTTAGGCCGTTGAAAACCAAGACCTTCTCGAGTTTTTCCACCACCTTGTGAGCTAGAAGATCCTGATGTATTTAATCTCAGAGGAGATCCATTCTTAGGATCATATCCTGCCTTTATCAAAAGCTTGAAAGCGTTTGGTCCAAAATGTTTATTTTCGACTTTATGTGATGAAGTCTCATGTTCATTCAAACCTTCGTGGACTGGGCGAACAAATCCCTTAAGGGGCGGTTGGACCATACTGGTGAGGCTAAGCTTTGTCAATGGTAGAGTTAGTCCACTCAACCCTTCATCTTTCGCATGTGAGACCTCACCGGGGCAGATCTGAGGAGGCAATTTTTCCTTGTCAAGATTTTTCACTTGCTCTCTTGACTCGCCGCCAAACGAGTTCGACCCTTCATTTACATCCTTCATATGTTCTTTGTAATACTTGGAGTCGGCAAAATAAGATTCGACTTCCGTGAATGGTTTGCCATCTGCAAGCACCTTTCCCACTGCTCCATTTTGGCAATATTGAAAGCATTGGTGTAAAGTCGAGGGGACTACACCATTTTCATGTATCCATGGCCTTCCCAAAAGCAAATTGTAGGACGTCTTGGCATCAATAACATGGAAGAGCGTTGTTGATGACATATTGTCAATCATTAACCCTAGTCTCACAATGCCCATTGCTCTTTGCCCTCCTCGGTTGAAGCCTTGGATCATCAGTCGACTACTAGCGAGGTCTTCTACAGGTATTCCTACCTCTCTCATGGTATGCAGGGGCAAGATATTGACGGCAGAACCACCATCAATGAGTATCCTTTTTACCTTGTGCTCACGAGTAAAGCCGGACACGAACAATGGTCTGTTGTGAGGCTTAGATCCAAGTAAGAGATCTCCATCACTAAAGGAGATAGTTGTCATACAATCAATGGGTTTTGCCACTTCAGTGGAAACACATGTTTTGTTCGGAGGTTCTTCTAGTGAGGGTTGGTCAATTTTCTCCTCATGATTTTCGCCAGACGAAATGGTGTTGACATTTGCGTTTTCCTCATCTAGCGAAATCTTCCTTTCTCGAGCCAATTTCATCACCTTCTCCTTGAAGACGAAACAATCTTGTATCGGGTGACTCACGAGACAGTGGTACTTGCAGTACTTGGGGTCGTCCGAACGACCTTCTTCTTCAGGTCTCTTCATTTCAGGCAACTTGATCAAATTATTCTTCAACAATTCATCAAATATCCCCGGGACATCAGAGTCGAGGAATGGATACTGCTTTGCCATCAGTTCCTTCAGAGTCGACCTTCTTTGCTCGTCTTTTGGTGGAGCTTTATTTGTTGGTGTATAGTTCACCTTTTCTTTGTCCTTTGTCGCCCTTGATACCTTGATCTTTGTGACGCTTGTAGCCATTGCTTCTTTACCTTTGAATGGAGGCTTACCCCCTCTCTTGGTGTCAATCCTACGCGATTCTTGCATAGGAGGACCTTCAATTCCACTTGAAGCCATACTTAATTCCATGTCATGGGCTCGAGTCGCTAGTTCTTCGAATGAGCGTGGCATGATTCCTTGAAGAATGTATCGAAGACCCCATTGCATTCCTTGGATACACATCTTGATTGCTGAAGCCTCAGACAATCGGTCTTTGCAATTGAGACTCAAGTTCCTCCATCGATTGATGTAATCCATGACGGCTTCTTCTTTCCACTGGCGTGTGTTGGTGAGCTCAATCATGCTAACAGTTCTTCTTGTGCTATAGAAACGGTTAAGGAATTCCTGCTCCAGTTGATCCCAACTATCTATGGATCCAGCCTCCAAGTCAGTATACCAATCGAATGCATTGTTCTTTAGTGAGCGAACAAATTATTTTACCAGATGGTCGCCATAGGTTCCAGCATTGTTGCATGTCTCAACAAAATGCGCCACATGTTGCTTTGGGCTCCCTTTTCCATCAAATTGTTGAAACTTGGGTGGTTGATATCCTGTGGGCATCCTCAAGTTATCAATCCTCCGTGTGTATGGCTTATTGTAAGTGAAAGATGATTTGGAGTTTTCATCAAGTCTCTCCTTCAGGGCACCCATGATGAATTCTTTCAATTGATTAGCTGGGATTTTCCCTTCTGGGGAGATTGCAACTTCTTCATGGGTTGATTTCATCTTCAAGTTTGATTGTGGCTGCTTGTGTAGTGGTTCTTCATAGCTTTTCTCTCCCACTTTGCTGGTTTCAGCTTCTTCTTTATTCAAGAGTTTCTCAATCTTAGATTCTCGATCTAAGAGCTTTGCAATTTTCGAGTCTTGTTCTTCAGCGCGTTTCATGAGGAACTCCATGGATTTTGTCAAAGTCATCAACTGAGATTCCAACAGCCCACTATTCACAACTGGGTTTGATGGGGGAACCTCTTGATTGCGAGGAGATGGTGGTTGGGAGTCGTTACTCACAGAGGCTTCATCTCCATCATTTTCACCAGTGTTTGTACCAGGTGCCTTGAGGACGGCTTCCGAAGCGTGGACATTCACGGCTAGTTCTTCGGCATCTTTGGAACTTACATCTCCCCACCCCTGTGAAGTACTCTTATTTGATTTCCGGACCATCTTTCCTTGTTTCCCTTAGACGATGACTAGAGATGAGAGGTAGAGATGTCCCACTGGGCGTGCCAAAAATCTGTAGCAACTAAAATTGCACAAATAAAATTTTATTGATTTGATGAGTGCGGGTACAATTCTCTATTACAATCCTCTGATTCTAGTCTTCTAATGCGGCGAACTTGGATCTTCAAAGTCTTCGCTTTAGGATTTTATGACTTCAAGGTCGAGGAAACGATAATTCGGGAGCTTCTTGGCTTAATCTCGAATCAAACCGCGAACTTGGAGGTGTTTGAAGCGAACGATAACGAACTTCTTGAAGGATGGATGAACTCCACGAAGAACGCTTCTAGATCGTCACAGAATTTGGCCTTTGATCTTCTGTAGAGGAAGTTTGGCCTCCGGGAAACGTTTCTTCAAGGGCTTTTTAGTTTGATCTTGAATCTAACGTCGCTTTTGGCTTGAATTTGATGAAGAACTTCAAGAACTTTGTTCGGACTTCTTCATGGCTTTTGGATTTTGATCTTCGTATAGAGGGAGTTTGTCCTTCGGAAACGTTTCTTCAAGGGCTTCTCAGCTTGATCTTGGATCGAACGTTGCTTTTGGCTTGAATTTGATGAAGAACTTCAAGAACTCTGTTCGAGCTTCTTCAGGACTTTTGGATTTTGATCTTCCTTTGCGGCGGTTGATCTTCCAATATCGTTTCTCCAAGTGAGCGAGGACTTCTTCTTGTATCAAACGAAGGTTCTGCTTCAGTTGCCAGAAGAACTTCTTGAATGCTCCTTCGAACTTTAAAGCCGGATCTTGAGAGGATGAGAGGATTTGTGGGCACTTGCTCTTCTCTTCTTCACTTCTTCACTTCTTCTTCTCTTATTCCAATTTGATGGAAGACCTCTATTTATAGATGTGGAAGAGGGGTAAGGATGGAAATCCATTTTTTTAAGCTTTTTCCTTTTCTTGAATAATTGCATCACATTTACGATGTGTCGCGATCCCATTGGTCGAATTATCTCCTTCTTCATGTCTTGATTTAATTGGAAGTATGTATTTCGATATCATCCTTTCAACGTGGCGACGTTTGATCGGCTTTAAACTTTTTGAGTATTCACATCGTTTTTAATGCAAAGTTTTCGAAAATACTCCATATTTATGCGTGGTAATTTGATAGGCCATAAATGGAGCGTATTAAAATCGATTAATTTACCATACTATTTTGTAATAGAATTTGGTAAAATTCCAATTAAATACGGTAAATCAAATTTAAAGATTTTAATAATTTATTCGACACATTTTGCGTGTCTACACCAACTCCGACCTATTCAAACACAGAAACACTCATCAGTGAAACTAACGTTGCAGATATCCTTGGTAATTGGTATTGATCAAAGAGCAAGAACTGAAATGGATGATATTGATTTTCCCGATCCGAGTAAGACAATGATTGGCGTCTTTCGGAAAATGGCCAGTCTCTGAAAACCAAAAAGATAGTGCTCTTAAAATGAATTAGGGGATCTCTGAGTGGCTCGTGATAGTGTGACCCTTGTATCCTTGTCAATTACTCCCTCCATATCATAACGAATGACATATTTACTTTTCGATATACCCGCCGTGTCACAAAAAATGACACATTTGTTTTGGAACACGTATATTAAATTATTACATAATGTATGTCCCTCAGTGTTAGGAAGTCAAGTACGCACGTCATATTGGTACTCGTTGGTTGTTACTCAATGGAACTAAACCATGGATGACCATAAATGATGCACATTCCTTCCATTGCTCAGTTGATACATACCGAATGTCTGACATTCATTCAAAACACAACTTGAATTGAAATTTAAAGTTCAAGAATAGTAATTCAACTGGAGTTGATTTTTTAAGTTTGGTATTTGATTTTGATTTTGATAGTGTTTATTAACATATTAGAGTTTTGAAGTGTTGACGAGTTTTTAAGTTGATAAAGCCTCACTTAGTAGCATAAATAATCATAAAATTTTTGGTAAAATTCACACTTCAACTGATAGCTAAACATACGGATATATTTGACACAACGTTAATGTACTCAAAAACTCAATCAATCCCCTTGAATTGAACCTGGACTTGAAACAACCATAGATACAAAAATTGATATTATAAACATCGATCTTCTTCTTATATCATTCTTATCCGCTTCCGCATGTCATAATAGTCTTTGTAATGTTGTAGCCTTGTTGAATTTCACAACCAAAAAGAAATAAATATGTGTAGTAATGAACCTGGACGACTTTCTAGTTTCTACCATACTTATACTATACATAAATTGTATAAAGTTATTTAACTCAAAAAGAAAGGTCGTTCAAAATTAAAGTGTCATACAATAAAATACCGAGTGATTTATTTGCTGATTACGAGTGAATCACAATTTTAGATAGGGAAAAACTTGCTGATTACGAGTGAATCACATTTTTAAGATAGGGAAAAACTAGAAAGTACCCTAATTGACATTTTTGTTTTTGGTGTCTTTGTTCATGACCGTCCAATTTTAATGCCTTAGAATGTATTACAGTGTAACTTCGTTAAATTAATAACCTCCATAAAACTGATAATTTCAGTTCAAATTTTGATCCTAATCAATTAAATAATAAGATTTAAAAAAAAAAATCCCGTACATGTTTATTGGTCCCGATAACACAAATAAAGTAATAATCACACACGTATGTATGTATGTGTATATCTATATGTATGTATAGATTACTCAATTACTACATTATCAACTTTATCAGTATTTTATCCCCCTCTTTTATCACTAAATTACCACATTTCAATTACCACATTGTGAACATAATACCTCACCCAAACAATCTTTTTATTGATTTTATGAATCCTAGATAAAGTAACACACCTAGGAAGTTACTAATGGAACAAAGGTAGTATATCATACTCCCTCCATCTCGAATAAGTAAGAACTTCATACATTAGGATTGACAAGCAGTTTTAGGTGAAAAGTTATTCCATCACGAAGAAGTGAGAACTTCATACATTAGAATTGACAAGCAGTTTTAGGTGAAAAGTTTTAAAAAAAAAAAAGATTAAATATAATTCAAGTGATAATGTGTACTCCCTCTGTTCCGTAACAAATTGCACATTTGATTTTGAACACGGAGATTAATGTGCAGTGTAAATGATAGCGGAACAAATAAACATGAATTGTAAATGTTACCAAAAAAAAGAAAATGTGACATTTATATTAGGACAAATATAAAGGAATTATATGTCATTTGTTCTGGAACGGAAGAAATCCTTTTTAGCGGCAAAATGTGTAATTAACATAACATTTGTCTAAGTCAAAAAAAATTTAATTTTTGCCTAGTGTGGCATAACTTCACTTTCCTTTTAGTAATGCATAGAATTATGCAGAACTGGAGTACCATTATAATGTAGCAACATTGATTTTCATGTTGAGCGATAGATGTTTTCATGTGTTGGAATGCAAGTTATACAACCCATTAAAACGAGACACTCCCACTCCAACATGCTTCATCAAACACCATAATCGCATAAATCTAGTTAAAAACACCTATTTTAACCTTGTTTTCTTGAATTTCATCACTATCCAAACAGCCTGTAAATTATGGATGAATCAAATCCTAAAAGGAAAAAGAAAAGGTAAAATGACATCAATTATAAAAAAGAAAAAACTGATTTCACAAGTGGTTTGTTCCAAACTTCCAATCAAGCACACCCAGATTCGACTAATAAATGGACTGCACACTATATACATCTACAAAAACTTAGCAGACTATACAGTAACAGTGTACATCTAAAACTAGAAAGTATACCGGATGTGATTGGAATGCATGCACGAGTATAATGTTGAGGCAAGGCAAAAGAGTGATACTCCAGCAATCAGAACTTGGTTGCTTGCTCTTGGCTTCATTTAGAACAAATATCAGAAACAAAGTTTGTGTACTTGGCATAAACAAAAAATATCAGCAGGTGCAAACAACCGCGATATATAAGCCACATTTTTTTGGTTGAATAGCAAACAAACTTTGAAATGCAGTCTGGTGCATATGCAAAACATTTATATTAACAACTGAAGCCAACGCTACCATTTTATCAAGAGCAAACAACTGAACCAACTTCCGACTACTCTGCTGCCGTTTGGTTGCCGCCACCCCTTGGCCGACCACCCATTCTTTCACGACCCCTGCCCCCTCCATAGCCTCTGCCACCACCGCCACCTCTCCCTCTCCCATATCCAGTACCTACAAAGATATTGCACAATGTCCATCATGAAGATATTTTCAAATTAGTTCGGTGATGATATCACCAAAATATGACTTTCATATGAATTATGAAGAATACTGTCTCTATATGCTTCATTTGGTTAGAAGAAATGGATTTATCAGATCAGCATTTTATGTAATAAATTACATTGCAGCCTAGATCACATAATGTGGGATCACATGCAGGTGTGGGTGCATATATTCACGAATGTTGGCGCGAAATTCAAACTGTCATGAATCCGCATTCTGCGTGTGATTTTTGGCATTAATGGGCGATAAATTCACAATCTAGGTCACAACAGGCACAAGCAATCTCACACCCGCAGGAGCCAACAAAAAATAAAATAGAAAACTAAAAAGTGGTGGGTAACATGGATAAAAGAGCTTATCAATGTAATGAGTCTACCAGCACAGGCATGCAGATAGGTTGACAGTTAAATATTTCACAACTTTCCAACTCATTGCCAATAGGAAGGTATACATAATTTATGCCGAGGAGAAAACACATTTTAATATGAAAATAAGCAATTATTGGAAGTAAATAATGTAAGAACAGACTAACCACGATATCCATAACCACCACGTCCACCACCTCGGCCATAGTTGGAATAGCCTCCATTGTCTGTGAAATTGAAAAGCATAATTAGAACGAATACAGGCATAAACACATACTAGATGCATGAACATTTAGCTGATAGTATAAATTGAAGTTTAGATCATGTACCTTGGTAGTTCTCATTCCCATATCCACCATCCCTGTTATCTGCATACCCCCCTCCTCTGTTGTCATAGCCACCTCTGTTTTCATATTCAACTCCTCTGTTGTCATAGCCACCTACGTTCTCATATCTACCTCCTCTGTTATTATATCCACGTCCTCTGTTACTATAGCCACCTCCGCGGTTCTCATAGCCACCGCGTCTGTTTTCATAGCCACCACGTCTGTTTTCATAGCCACCACCTCGGTTGTCATAGCCACCACCTCGGTTGTCAAAGCCACCTCCTCGGTTATCATAACCACCTCCTCGGTTGTCATAAGCACCCCCTCTGTTGTCATCATATCCACCTCCTCTATTATCATATCCTCCACCCCTGTTGTCTGCATAACCACCTCTGTTCCAACCACGCCCTCTGCCCCTGCCACGGCCTCTTCCCCGTACATAATTATCTGAAAGTCAAAAGTAGTTTCTGATCAATGGAATCCGCGCAAAAAAAATCAAAACAATCACATCCAGTTTCATTATGTTACCTCCGTTTCCAGAGTTGTACACTTGGCGTGCTTGTCTAGGAGGTTGCTGTTGTGGCTGATAATTGTACTGCTGTTTAGTTTGCTCGGAATTTGACGGAGCCTGGTACCTAAATTGGGTGTAAACACACAACAGGTTAGATTAAAACGAAATTATTTTCCACCTACACAAAACAGCCCAACTGCCCCAATGATGAAACTGACAGAACGATGTTATGCTTTCACCCAGTCATACTATCGTATCCTCTACGTAGACCCTTAATAGTTCAAGGATGCAAAAATGTTACCCTGGAGAATCCTTGTTAAGCTCTTTGGTAGACAAAGTGATTGATATCATCGAGACATGACGAGTTTGTTCCACACTGTAAAGGACAGCAAGCTCAATATCAGAAATCTAAAGGCTTATATCAAATACTAATTTGTAAAATTAACATACACTAATATAACAGTGACAATTAAGATGTAAGGAGACAGAACTTACGTCTGAAGGCCTTCCTCAATGGGCTCAAAGGTATCAGTTATACTGATTGAGCTGATAGCAGTGTCTTGATGCAATTGGGGAATCCTTCTCTACATATAAAGTAAAGCTCACAGTCATTCACTCTATAACCTATGCTAAATGGAGTAAATAGACACTACACTAATAATAAAACCAGCAAACAAACCTTTATAATTTCCGCAATAGCTACGGTCTTGCTTATCGCCTGCCCCATTGCTTTCAGAACAATTTCTTTTACTCGCCTCTCCTATAGAACACAATAGTATTCAAATTAACATTCACGTTGTCAAGCAAACAAACGAGAACACACAAAATGCAACAAGTCTGACGATTATCGTTGACATTATAACTGGACCATTGTTTAAAGCATCGCCAGTGCACAGTAATCCAACAAAATTGATCCTAAGCTTTATCTGTAACTCGTAGTTAATCACTTGACTGTCAAAAGAAAATTATGCATCAATCAACAAAAACTGTAGAATAGATTCGTATAAATCAGCATAACACCAAAATTTTCTTCTAGTAACTGATACCATCCAACAATTAATTGTAAGCAGCTTCATCTACAGGCTCTAATTCTAACCAGAATCACATTACAATCACCAGACCATAAGAACATTCTAGAAGAAACCAGGAAACAGCATTTTGACAGGCAAATACACATTAACAATAGGAAAAAAAAACGCAATTGGAAGTAATTAGAATACCTGAAGAAGAGTGGTTGCATAGCTGATATAATTACGGACCAAACCTTGCGAGGTGATACGGATCTCATTCTCGTTGACGGGTAACTCAGGCTTGGGCTTCTCGACCTTCTGATATCTATCCATTTTGTAAGTGACTGATTGAGGTCTGATGAGAGAGAGAAACCCTAAAAACCCTAGAGAGAGAAGGAAGGAAGGAGGTGTGTGAATATGGTGGGGTGTGTGTATAAGTGTATTTATGAACCGGAAAAGTAGAGAGTTGTTGCGAGTGAAAAGAAAGAAAGAAAGAAAGAAAGAAAAACCCTGAATGGGAAATAAGATTTTGTGGAGAAGCTTGAGGGGTTAATTTAGGAAATGAATGGTTGAGATGTTACCCGACTTAATTGGGTTTCTTTTTTGGGCTGTTTTACGTGCCAGGTATATATATTATTAACGGTGGACCTGTTCAATTATTACTCGAAACCTCTCTTTGATCAATAATGGCGCTCGACCTTTTTATTTTCTTCTCTCCTTCAACCTTCAAGTGTTTATCTTAAAATTTATAGAAAATTCAAGGTAGTTACAAGTATGTGATCATCTCTACATACAAGCTAGAAAACCGGAGAAGAATTTGATGATAATTGTATTACCGTAATGACTGAAACTCACACCTACAAACTTTCAATATGAGCCATCCGATTAATCCAATCAACGGTTACTGAGCAAATCGGAAATGCGAATCTTCCAAAAACTAACTAAACTCTTCAAACTTAACAATCTAACTATATACCTTATGGCTATGGAAAGGACTGAACTCATGACTTCAAAAATTTTGTTTCAAATTTATATCACAAAGTGTCAAGAGGTATCTAAATAACTCATCTATAAACTGAGTGATATCGTCAAGAAAAACATTGATATTCTCAAGATAAAATGCCTATATTGTTAATGCATACATTTTTTATTTATGAAAATACCAATATTTCTAAGTAAACGCAGTAAGTTTTTAGTAATAACTTTAATATTTGTCAGTATTTTTTCATCATAACCAGCGGCGGAGCCAGAAATTCTAGTCAGGCAAGGCAAAATTATACCGATCTAGAAGGTAATCCAAAAGTGCCAACATGTGAAAAATATGAAAGTGCGAGCGACTTAAGCGTGTTATTTAGTTACAAAAAATATATTTTATCTCCATTAAATACATAACAAAAGATACAATTTAAATTAAAAAAATTATGTGTAACACATATATTTTACAGGCATATCATGTAAAATAGTACAGTTAATTATACTAATTTGTAACTAATTAAAAATGTAAATTATGGTAGTGTGGATTTGTGTAAAACGTAAATTAAATAATTTAAAAACAACATAAAACATGCTAAAAAAGTCAAACAACATAAAGCTTACGAGACGACACCTTAGAAGGTTTAAGGTGATTTGATAAAAGGTGATAATGTTATAATAACACAGATTAAAAAAGAAAAATATTAAAACTCTTAGAAATGAAAGATAGATTTTTGGAGGTGAAATGATAGTAATTAAAAAGATAGTTTAGTAGAAGTGGAACTGGGGTTAGGGAAGAAAACAACTAAAGTTGCTGCCATTGCACCAACATCAATTTACTTTCATTGTGTTCATATGGTCATATGGATAGTATATACTGTAGTAGGTAAATTTGAGGCTTTGCCTTGCTTGCCCATGAATGGCTCGGCCATTGATCATATGTTATGATTCCGCCATTAAAGAAGAAGCTCAAGATCACCATTAAACCATTGAAGAAAGCTACAGGAGACATCGCACAAGCAACTAATGAAAACGTAATATCACTTGATGATAGAGCGGCCAGTCCAGAGCATGGTCCAGATCGTGGCTAATGCGAATTCGGGATTAAGTTGAGACGGCACCGTTTAGACAATAAAAGACAACCGTTGATCATCTAACGGCTCTTCTAATCCGACGGGTGCTGAATCTTCGCAATTCCTTTTACATTTCGAATAATTAGGTCACTGAAACAGAGGAGGATTTCATTCACTGAATCCGACTGATTGTTCTCTGACGTGTCAGCATCTTTCCGTACTTTTATAGCCGTTTTAGGCATTTCTCCATTCCTATAAGTATGTAACGAAGTTCTTATTTGTTCTTCAGATAATAAGAATTGTTCTAGTTTTAGCTTAACTCTCTCGTCATCTCCTTGTTGCTCTTTAGTAGTCTTGTTTATTGGTCATATTTGTCAAGATTGCTAGGGGACGCAACAAATTGGCATCCAGAGCCAGGTTAGTTGAAGATTCATCTGAATTCGACGCTTTCCACACCTCTGATACTATGGTTAATACAATAGCCCAAACTAGAATCGATGAGGCTCTAAGTATAGCTAATGCGGCACAAGAACAACTAAACATTGTTCAGTCCAAGCAAGCTATCGATGCCAAGATTCAGAGGGGTATTCAAGGGGAATTACATGTCTTGTCGGAAAAGATAAGAGTGGATTCTGAAAACAATAGAATAGCCACTTAAAAACTTGATTTCCAGATGAGTCAGGTGATGGAGTTCATTCAGAACTGAAAGTGTGACTACTAAGAGCACTGATTTTGATAATCTTGTCTTTCTTAATTAGTTCAATGTTTGTGGTTACTTGTGTAAGTAGGTTGCAGGAAACAATCGATACACTTGGACTCGAAGTTTGCAAAGCTGGAAGCAATACGATGGCTTAAGGAAAGAATCTAACAAGATATGAACAAGGAGGAAAATTATTGAAGAGATATTTATCTATGGAAATTTTCTTCTAGCAAATTGATTGAAGAAAGCAAGAAGAAGCAACTTGCCTTTACTGCATTGCTTCTTCTGTTCGACTAAGAAGAAGTCGACTTGAGGATCTATATATATATAAGAAGAATGCAGCCTGCAAGTGATGCCTTTCATGAACTTCGATTCACACTATTGAGAGATAGGCTTTCTTGTTTTCTACTAGACTTGATACTGTTATTACTTGTGAGAGTTCTTCAAGCATTGAGAATTACTCTAGTGATAATAGACTAGAATAGGTTTTTACTGTCATTTATTCTAGGTCTAGTTTTGTGAGTTTAATCAATCGTTTGTGATTGAATTAAACTACTTTATGTAATTCTACTTTTACTGATAGTGGAAATATTGCCTGTGGCCCGGACGGTATGGTTATACCGGCTTGAGTTTATTTATGGTTGTCAGTTTATTAGTCCGCTCCACTATGTTCTCATCTATTTGCTGATGTTAACCATTGTTGACGACGTTGTTGACTCAACATCGTCTGAAACCGTTCCTAGTACAAATCCCGGTCCAAAAGTTCTAACAAGTGGCATCAGAGCCAGCCACCTAATTAATTGGTGTCTGGATTTGGTACTACTACAATGGACGGTGTCAATTCAAGTGTCAATAGGCTACCTGTGCTAGATGGTTCGGATTACCACTACTGGAAAATAGGGATCAGAACGTACATCAAATCCATTGAAGGGCGTGCATGGAAATCTGTTCTTGAAGGCTTTGTGTGGCCTACCATAGGACCAGATGAAGATGGAGATGTCGTTCCAAAGCCAGAAGCTCTATGGATAGGTGATGATTTTCTGGCTAGCTCTTACAATGAAAAAGCCTTGAATGCCATTTTTTTCGCATGTTGATCCACATATGTTTAAGCTCATTCAGAACTGCACTACTGCTAAACAAGCTTGGGATTTGTTGCAAAATCATTGTGAAGGGGACAACAGTATTAAGCAAACCAAACTTCAAATGCTTTGGTCAAAATTTGAAAACTTAGGAATGGCTGAAGATGAAACCATCGATGCGTATTTTGATAAACTGCTTACTATTTCAAATGACATTCAACTTCTTGGAGATGCTATGTCTAATAAGCAGTTGATCTTCAAAGCCGTTCACACTCTCTCTTCAAAATTTGACATTAAACGAACTTTTTTGGAATCTTGAGCCTGAAAACAGTAGTGATGAATCTGATGAGATGACTGAAGAAGATTATAATAACTTGGTGAGAAAATTCAACAAACTCAGATTCAGAAAGAATTCTAGCAATAACAATAGTTCTTCAACCAGTTCTAAAGCCAATAACAAGCTAAAAAAGGTCGTAGATCCTCCTAGTTCTAGTCCTACGTCTCTAAGCAAAGTAAGATGTTTTGAATGTCAAGGATGGGGTCATTAACAGAATGAATGTGCTAACACTCTTCGAAAGGAGAAAAAGACCTTGCTTGCTTGTCTTAGTGATGTCTGAGGTGACGAACATGATACTGATACTCCAGAAGGAAGTGTTACAGCTCTTTCCTCTGTTTTGGTCGATGTTGAAGATACATGTTGGGTCAACAATGAGTGCTCAACATTGCCACAGACTCTCTTCTTTGACTATGATGATTCTCAGAACTATGATGACATATTCTGTGATAAATCCTTGATCTCTGAAGATCTACTGACAATTTGTGCTTGCATGGATCAATTGATTTATCCATAGATTATACAACTCTTGATGGCTTTCCAACCTTGAAAAATGTTCTTTTGGTTGAAGGTTTAACTGCTAATCTCATCAGTGTTAGCCATTCGTGTGATGATGATCTGAAGGTCAAATTTAACAAACGTGCTTGTAAAGTGTATACTTGCAAGGAGAAAACTGTTGTGATGACAGGTACCAGGTCAACTGACAACTGCTATGTGGTGGCTGATCCCCACAAGTGCAATCTTGCCAAAGATGAAGAAGCTGTGACATGGCACAAGAAGCTTGGACATGTGAACTATAGGAACATGGAAAAGCTCATCAAACTGGATGCAGTTATTGGATTGCCAAAACTAAGCAATACATGGAAACATGTGTGTGGAGACTGCTTAAGAGGTAAACAAACTAGGGCTGTGCACACTTCACTACAGTCTGAAGGACAAAAGTCAAGTACCTCTAACTGTTTTCAACTCTTGCATATGGATCTGATGGGTCCCATTGAGGTAGAAAGTCTTGGAGGTAAGTGGTACATATATGTCATTGTTGATGATTTTTTCAGATACACTTGGGTAAGCTTTTTAAAAGAAAAATCTAAAACATTTGGTGCATTTAAGAAGCTGCATGCTAGGTTCAGTACCCAATACTCTACAATAGTTCAAAGAATAAGATCTGACCATGGTAGAGAATTTGAGAATCAATCTTTTGCTGACTTTTGTGAAAGGAAGCGAATCTGTCATGAATTCTCTGCGACTAAAACTCCTCAACAAAATGGGGTGGCAGAAAGGAAGAATCGAACCTTACAAGAAATGGCAAGGGACATGTTAAGTTCCATGATCTGTCAAAAAGGTTATGGGCTGGAGCAGTTAATACGGCTTGCCATATAATCAATAGAGTCTATCTTAGACCAGGAACTTCAACTACTCCTTATGAGATCTTGAATGGCAAGAAACCAAATCTGAAATATTTCCATGTGTTTGGATGTGCTTTTTATATGCTCAATGATAGGGATCATCTGGGTAAGTTTGATTCTAAGAGTGACAAAGAAATTTTTGTTGGGTATTCTCTAAACAGTCATGCTTATAGAGTTTACAATCCAAGGACTCATTCTGTTAAGGAAACTGTTAATGTAACGTTTGATGATTCTATGCCTTTTGTTCAGAAACTCTGTGACACAGGTGCGGATCTAGTACAACAAAACAAGGCGGAATCTTGAATCGAGAAAGCGAGTTCTGACGAGTTCGAATCAGATCCTTCAGTGGAAGAAGGTGTCAACCCACCAGTTGCAGAAACTCCTTCAAGTCAAAACAGGGAAGAAGCAGTCAATGTTGATCACAATGTTGATTCAACATTGAGCCCAGCATCCCAGTTAGAAACTTAGTCAGATGTCTTTGAATCTGATCAGGAACCAGTGGAACCCCAATTCCATTATCTGGATAACATCAGGAGAGAACCACCACCCAGGATACGTAAAGATCATCCAAGTTCTCAAATCATTAGGGAACCAAGAGGAAGAATGACTCTAAGAGGTAACACTAGGAAAAACTACAAAGAGATGGTAAGACACATCACTATGTGTCAATCTGTAAGTGCTTCCTGTTTTGTCTCTCTTACTGAACCCAAGAATGTTAAAGAAGCTCTCAAAGATGACTACTGGATCAATGCTATGCAAAATGAACTACACCAATTCAAAACCAATGAAGTCTGGATCTTAGTTCCTCGTCCCTCTGATGTAAATGTCATAGGAACTAAGTGGATTTTCAAGAATAAAAGTGATGAAAATGGTGTAGTGATAAAAAACAAAGCATGACTGGTTGCACAAGGTTACACTCAAGTTGAGGGAGTTGATTTTGATGAAATTTTTGCTCCTGTAGCTAGGTTGGAATCCATTAGACTTCTCTTAGCCATAACCTGTGCCTTAAACATTACTCTGAAACAAATGGATGTTAAGAGAGCTTTCTTGAATGGCTACATTGATAAGGAAGTGTATGTGGAACAGCCAAAAGGTTTCGAAGACCCAAGTCACCCTGACTATGTGTATAGACTGCAAAAAACCTTGTATGGTCTAAAGCAAGCCCCTCGTGCTTGGTACGCTAGACTCACAGAGTTCCTAGTTGATTTTGGATTCAAAAAGGGTGAGAGAGATCAAACCTTGTTCATTCTTAGAAAAGGGAAAGATCTATGTATTGCACAAATTTATGTTGATGATATTGTGTTTGGTGCAACTAACCCCTCAATGGTGGATCAGTTTGTGCAAGCCATGGCAGGAACCTTTGAGATGAGTCTGATAGGAGAACTCAGTTTCTTCCTTGGGCTCCAAATTCAGCAAGGCAAGGATGGACTATTTCTGTCACAAGAAAAGTATGCACGAAACCTGATCAAGAAATTCGGTCTTGAGAATTCTAAACCGTGCAGTACTCCTATGGCTACATCTGTGAAGCTGAGCAAGATCGATCTTGGGGATGATGTTGACCCAACATTGTACAGGTCAATGATTAGCAGACTATTGTATCTCTCGGCTAGTCGACCTTATATCATGTTCTAGGTTTGTGTGTGTGCCAGGTATCAATCCAATCCTAAAATCCCTTCTCCTTATATATATATATATATATATATATATATATATATATATATATATATATATATATATATATATATATATATATAGAATCTAGGATTATGGTTTTCTTGTGATTCAAACACTAATCTGGTGGAATTTAGTGATTCTGATTTGGTTGGTGATCTTGATGATAGAAAATCCACTAGTGGAGGTTGCTTTTATCTTGGTCCAAATTTGATGTCTTGGTATAGCAAGAAACAGAACTGTGTGTCACTTTCAACTGCTGAATATGTAGCAGCTGAGAGTTGTGTGTCTCAACTGGTTTGGTTGAAAAACATGTTACATGACTATGGTCTTCAAAGTGATACCCTTTTGATGTTTTGTGACAACCTTAGTGCCATGCATATTTCTAAGAACCCAGTTCAGCACTCACGCACAAAGCACATAGACATTAGGCATCATTTTCTTAGGGACTTGGTCAATAAGCAAGTAATTGACATAGAACACATAGATACTACCAATCAGCTTGCAGATATCTTTACCAAGCCTTTAGATAGTGAGAGATTCTTCAGTCTTCGAAGGTCTCTTGGTCTGTGTTCTCTGTGATTTCTGTTGTTAGGTCCAATGTTGACTCAACATCACAATCAACATTGGCAGTCTAGAAAAAGTGATGATTTTTGGTTTACTTCTTAAGTTCTTTTCTGTGTTACTGTGCTTCTGTAATGGTCTCTGGCTGTTACTGGTTTGTAGCTCATAGTGGTGATGCTTAGGTTTTGAAAGGCTGTTTGAAACCAAGGTTGAAAGGTATCGGGTCTCTTATGTGTTTACTTTATGTAAAACCCACTTTTGCTGATTTTGGCTTTGTTTACTCGTACCTTGACTCGCACTTGATGTTGCCTCATGTCCTTTATGCTTAATAAATCTAATGAATTCTGTTAAAAGGGCTCGAAGTGTTTCCGTCGAGGATCGTGTTGGGCAGGTCCAAATACTATCCAGATACCGACGTGGCCAATGTGTCATATGTCATGAGGGTTGATGGCCTGTACTGGAAACCGACACGCACAAAAGTGCTGATTCTCGTCATGCTGCTGGTTCACTTGTTGAGTACCAAATTGCCCAATGTGGTCAAATGAGTGTTCTTTATGCCATGAGACGTGTGTTTACCTAACTCCGCATAGGCTTCGGCTTTGGAGCGGATTCATACGTGTTCCAATTATTTGACATGGTTCACTGTCTCTTGGTCACCCCCACTCAAAATTATGCTAATTGTTTACTTTTTGAGGCAATGTTGGGTGTGTTTCTTTGGTATTCCTTTCTCTCTCTCTTTGTTTTGCCTTCAGCATTCACGGTGTTAATCGAATCTGCACATTTTGACACTTGGTTTCCTAGCTGACTTACAATAAGAGTGGTCTGATTTTCCGATGTTGTAATCATTGTTGAGTCAACATTCTGGTCAACAGAGACTTTACATGAAGAACTATTTGCTCTTTTGTTGTGCTCCATTTTTTGTGCTCTAATTCTGTGTGTTTTTGGGTTTGAGAGGGAGTAGGTCTAAGGTGTTTTCCTTGGGGTTTTATTTTTTTTTTATTCTTGTTCTTGCATTTCAAGTCATCTTCTGTAAAATCAAGATTTTTGGTCAACCTCCCTAGGGTTTATCTGATTACTTTGACTTGACGGATAACTGTTTTACTTGCAACTTTAATCTTCAATTAACAGTTGTGCACAGTTTTTTGTTGCTTTGATATATATTTGCAGTTAAAAAAAATATATATTTACCCTAACTCTCCTTTTTAATTCCTCCCACTTTTTACCCTAACCTTTGATGAGACAATATTCTAACGTCTCATTTGGTCCTTTTAGCGGTCTTTGTGAGTCTTTGTCTTTAGTTTTGTAGTCTTTTTAGTTCGTTTTTACGTTTTGGTGTTTTGTTTGTATTTAGTAGAAATCTATGTCTTTTGAGCCGAATGAGAACAAGCTATTTAGCATGGCTCGCCGCGGCGAGATTTTACGAGATTGCAACTGGGAATTGAGAGAACGCTCGCCGCGGCGAGATTTTGCGAGTGGAGCCTCTGTTTTGAAGATTGAAGCTCGCCGTGGCGGAACACCTTGTTCGCCGCGGCGAGATTATGCGAAGGTTATATATATTGCGATAAAGAAGGCTCGCCGCGGCAAGGTAATTGGGCCGCCGCGGCGAGATTTTGCGATTGGCTCCCCTGTTTTGAAGGAAGACGCTCACCGCGGCGAGATTTTGCGAACTGGATATATAATCGATTAAGAAGGCTTGCCGTGGCAAGCTATTCCTTCCGCCGCGGCGAGAGACGCAGAATTAGTTTTGTTTTCCTTATTAGATTAGAATTTTAATTCTTTTCTTTCATACTTCTTTTAACCTAGTTTTGAGAAAAGCTCCTAGATTCAGACATTGACATTGAGACATCTTTGGAGCTTGGTTATTCATTGATTTTACTCATCAGGATTATTGGTATTGATTTCTCTATTGCTTTCTTCTTTGCAATTCGTTCTTTATCTTTATCGATTGAATTGTATGTTATTGCATGCGAGTTTCTTATCTATGTTTCGTATGATTATTACCATGAATCTCTGTATGCAATTATCTATTATGAGTAGCTAAACACCTTTGAATACAGTAGTATGTGAAGGTTATGCATATTCGTTCTAGGGTTTATCAAAGCACTCATATAGGTTAGTCTCGTATAAAATCTTCATAAAAACCTTCAATTCGATAAGTCCTTATTAAATTCTCTAAATTGTTCATGTTTAAGGATCGTGAATTGACGACTCACGATTTCTCCAGTATAATATTTTCTAAGAACAATTGGTTGAATCGGATTGATTGATTTACTGTAAAACGACCGTGTGACAAATATGAGTGCTATCCCTAGTTCGAATTAGCATAATTGGATCTTGCTACTGTATTCATCTTTCTCTCATTGTTAATCGTAATCTTAGCTTTAGTTAAACTAGTTAGAAGTATAACCAAACCATCAATCAAATTTGTTGAGGGTGTAACTCCCCAACTACTTAGATTTATTTAACTCTTCTAATGGGCACCAAGATGAGGGGCTCCTTGCTAGATGATTGGCCAAGGCGTAAGAACCAGTGACCACCTACTCCGGTAAGGACCTGCACACTTGAGTGGGGGGAGGGGGGTTAGTGCCCGGTTTGCTAAGTGTCAAACCGGGATGAGACTTTACTTGAGAGTGACTGAGGATCAACTCTGTATAATGCTCGTGATGTGACTAGCGGGATGACTTGTTCGAAGTGACTTACTTGTTGGGATGTGTGCCTTATTTATAGGCTATCATCAAAATGGAAGGGCTTGCTAGGATTGCGCCATGTGTACGGCTAGGATTGAGCCACCAATGCTAAGATGAGGCCCATAGCCCAATAATGAAGCTTTAGCCCATGCCATCTTGGGCTTTAGGGGTAGTTTGGTCATTATTGGGAGAGTTCTTGAGGATGTGACAGAGTCTGCCGAGGTTCCAGGTTCGGAGAGGTCAGTCCGGATGTCTGATCCGGACAGTACCTGGTTGTTAGCTGAGGAAGTTCTCCTGTCTGTCCAACTCTTCCGATTCGGAGCTCCTGGGTTCGGACATCTCACTCTTTGGTGCCCACTTGCTTGGTAGCCTTATGAGATGGTCATGCTGGATCCGAGTTGACATCCGCATCGGAGTCCTTGGGTCGGGGAGGGTGCTGACTTAGCACTATGCTCCTTTCCCAGGGAGGCTCGGACCAAGGTGGGTCGGACCTATGGTTCCGGGTCGGGCCTTGCAGGTCCAAATCCTTTGTCCCTTTCTTTTAGGGTGGGTCGGACCATAGATGGTCTGCCCGGATCGGACCATTGGCTCGGGCCTAAGTGCCTCGGATCCATTGGATGACTTGGGATGCCTTAGGATTCGCTCCTAGGTCCTTTATGATGGATTGGACATATTTCCGTATCAACAAAATTGTTACTCGCAAGTATCTGTTTACTCTCACTGCTACGTAGCTTAATTAATTCCTTAGCGAACGACTCTGTGGTTTAGCTTTGTCTGTCTACAACAACTGCTTACTACTAGGTTTTCTAAGTATTAATTTGAGCACATCAAATTTGGCGCCGCTGCCGGGGAATTAATTCCTATTGTAGCGCTGAGAGCCGGTGGTTACTTGTCATGATTTCATTTTACTTGGACTAACAGAAACTAAGCATTTGTTGAGTTACCGTTGTTGAGATCCAGGAATGGAGTCCTTTTCCAGCTACTACACACCCGCTGCAAGGGAAATGGTGAATAGTGCAAATATTTTACCGGAGAGCAGCTCATTTAGCGAAAGCACATTGATGGCCTTAATTGCCCATGATGAAAGATTTATGCAAGTTGTTATGGAAGGGCAAGAGAGAACAGGACAACAGATTGAAGGGATGATGAGCAGAATAGAGGACTTAGCAGATAGGTTGGCTAACTTCGTAGTAGGTTTGGAATTTGGGGATGAAGATGAATTGGAAGAGGAGATTCAAGCAACTATAGTACTGCGTAGTGGTAAGGTTGTTGAGAAGCCAGATATGATGATTGAACCGGAAACTCCACCTACACCAGCTATCGACGTTACTGAGGAGGAAGCTGAGGAGATTATTGAGGACCCAAGAAGCAGCACTGAGGTTCTACATAAATCTGATAACCCCTTCCGCCCCCCAGGACCGCCAGTTCCCAAGCCATTACCATACCCTGGGAGAGTTAATAAGCCAAAAGACGACAGTAAGTTCAAATCTATTCTGGCAATGCTTTCGAAAGTTAACGTGAACATGCCACTGCTGGAGCTTATCGATAATGTCCCTCCTATGCTAAGTTCTTCAAGGATCTAAATGCTAATAAGAAGAAGCTTTCGTCTACTGAAAAGCTGATTCTTCCAGAACAGCAAATTCTGTGATCGGATTACCAGTGAAACAACAAGACCCAGGGAGTTTCGTGATTGATATACAAATGGAGAATGGGAAGGTAGCAAACGGTATGCTCGACTTGGGAGGAGCTCGGTTTGGGGAAGTTGGAAGCTGTGAATATGACTTTGCAGATGGCTGATTGTAGTCTCCAGCGACCACTTGGTATTATACGGGATGCTTTGGTCAAGGTTGACACATACTTGGTACCAGCAGATTTTGTAGTTACGCCCAAAGAATGCAAAGAACCAAGAATGAAACCATGTGATCTTGATGGGAAGGCCATTCATGAAAACTGTCAAACTTCAAGTCGATGTTGCAGAAGGGAAGATAGCGATGGATATCGGAGGCAATCGAATCGGCAAGGACGGAGTCCGTCCTACAGGTAACTCTAATGCCTATTCTGTTACAGATTGTGAAACAGAACATGAGATTGCCAAAGAATTTCATTGCATCATTGATGACTGTTTTTATACTGCTTTGCTTGATGATATAGCTAGCGATAAGTTAGAACCCGCTTTGACACTAGATCCAGATAAGGGAATTGTGAGTGAGGAAAGTCATGAGCTAATATGTACTTTAGATTCAGCTGAAACTGAACCGGTAGGTGAACTTGATCCCCCTAGTGAACCATTAGGTGAATTCGACTCCCTCAGTAGCAATACTGGGGAAATCGAACCCCCTAGGCCTGACCTCAAAGAGCTCCCATCCCACCTTAAGTATGCTTTCCTTGGTGAAAATCGGTCCAAACCGGTGATAATCTCTTCGAAATTGCAAAATGAAGAAGAGAACCAACTTGTTGAGCTTCTTAAGGAGAATTATGCGGCCATAGGATGGGGAATTGGAGACATTAAGGGCATTAGCGCAACCCGTTGCACACACATGATAAGTTTAGAAGACGACGCTAAACCTGTTAGGCAACCCCAGCGCAAGCTTAATCCTGTTATGCAAGATGTAGTGAAATCTGAGATCCTTAAGATGCTTGAGCACGACATAATTTACCCCATAGCTGATAGTAGATGGGTGAGTCCTGTGCATGTAGTTCCTAAGAAGTCGGGGGTTACTGTCAAAACAAATGAGAAGGGCATAGAGGTCCCGGTAAGAAAAACCACTGGGTGGCGTGTGTGCATTGATTACAGGAAACTAAACGCAGCCACTAAGAAAGACCACTTCCCTCTGCCACTCATTGATGAGATGCTTAACCGCCTTGCTGGGCGAGAGTTCTATTGTTTTTTTGATGGTCTTTCAGGTTTCTATCAAATACCCATTGCTCAGGAGGATCAGGAGAAGACGACATTACTTGTCCCTATGGGACTTTTGCCTATCGCCGGATGCCTTTCGGACTGTGCAACGCTCCTGCTACTTTTCAAAGATGCATGCTTTCTATATTTTCTGACATGGTGCAGGATTTTATAGAGGTCTTCATGGATGACTTTTCTCTTTTTGGAGATTCTTTTGCTGATTGCTTACATAAACTTGATAAAGTGCTTAAACGTTGGATTGAGTGTAACTTAACTCTTAGCTGGGAAAAAAGTCACTTTATGGTTAGAGAAGGAATTGTCTTAGGGCATGTAGTCTCAAAACGTGGGATATAAGTTGATAGAGCAAAGCTTGATGTGATTGTTAAACTTCCCCCTCCCACTTGTGTGAAAGAGCTGCAATCTTTTCTTGGGCATGCTGGTTTTCATAGGAGATTCATTAAGGATTTTTCGAAAATTGCTAAGTGTTTGAGCAACTTGCTTATGAAAGATGTGCCTTTTGTTTTCAATGATGAATGCATGCAGGCCTTTAACATCTTGAAAGAGCAGCTTGTTTCCGCTCCCATTGTTGTTGCCCCTAACTGGTCCTTACCCTTTGAGATTATGTGCGATGCTTCTGATTTCTCTTTAGGTGTTGTTTTAGGACAAAGGATAAATGGACATTTTCATGTGATTTACTATGCCAACAAGACACTTAACCCTGCGCAGGTTAACTACACCACAACTGAGAAAGAATTCCTAGCTGTTCTTTTCGCATTGGATAAATTCTGTTCGTATCTGAAGGGGTTCAAAGTGATCATCCACACGGATCACGCTGCGATCCGCCACCTCATGGCGAAGATTGATTCTAAGCCGCGCCTCATTCAGTGGGTTTTGATATTACAGGAGTTCGATTGCGAAATAGTTGATAAGTGTGGTAAAGATGATCTTGTTGCTGACCCTTTATCTAGGATTTATCCTAAGCCAATCTCCCTTTCTCCACCTATTCCCGATGACCTACCTGATGAGCATCTATTCTCTGTTAGCTTAGAGCCTTGGTTTGCAGATATTGTGAATTTTCTTGTTGTAGGCGTTTTCCCCGCTAACATATCTTCGCAAGAAAGAAGGAACTTTGCGCGCCGAACCGCTACTTTTGGGATGACCCCCACCTTTTTAAGGAGGGAGCTGATGGCATCCTACGGCGCTGCATTCCAGAAAGTGAAGTAGGTAGTGTTCTCACCTTTTGTCATACCATGCAGTGTGGAGGGCACTATAGCGGGAAGAAAACCGCCCTGAAGGTTCTTCAATCAGGTTTCTTTTGGCCCTCTCTGTTTAAAGATGCTCATAAGTTTTGTGCTAGTTGTGATGCATGTCAGCTTAGTGGTAACATTAGCAAGCGTAATGAGATGCCTTTGACCAGCAAGTGGTAGAACCCTTTGATGTGTGGGGTATTGACTTTATGGGACCCTTTCCCAAAAGTAATGGTAATGAATATATTCTTGTTGCGGTGGACTATGTGACTAAGTGGGTGGAGGCTATGGCCACCAGAACTAACGATTCCAAAGTTGTGCTCTCTTTCTTGTCCAAGAATATTTTCAGCAGGTTTGGTACACCTAGAGCAATCATTAACGATGGCGGATCTCATTTTATTAACCGTTCATTTGCGAACCTGCTTGTGAAGTATGGAGTGCATCACCGTGTCGCAACTGCATACCACCCACAAACTTCTGGTCAAGTGGAAGTCAGCAATAGGCAAATCAAGAGCATTCTCACGAGGGTCGTAAAACCAAATCGTAAGGATTGGTCAACCAAGCTAGATGATGCACTGTGGGCTTACAGAACCTGTTACAAGACTATTATTGGTACAACCCCCTACCGGTTGGTTTATGGCAAAGCTTGTCATCTTCCCGTGGAGTTGGAGCACAAAGCGGCATGGGCCACCAAGGAATTAAATCTCAATATGCAGGCAGCTGGGGAGGAACGATTGCTGCAAATCTCTGAGCTGGAAGAACTCCGCCACCTTGCCTTTGAGAATGCAAAGATTTACAAGCAGAAGACAAAAGAGTATCATGACAAGGGGATAATCCGCAAGGACTTGCACCCAGGTATGAAAGTTTTAGTTTTTAACTCTCGTCTTAAACTGTTTCCAGGAAAGTTGCATTCGCGTTGGGATGGACCGTACATGATAATTCAGGTGGCACCGCTTGGTGCTGTCGAACTCTTGAATTCCACTAACGGTTCCACCTTCAAGGTCAATGGGCAGCGAGTTAAACCATACTTTCACGGGTACATTGAGCGACCGGAAGAAGTGGTCGAACTCTTCGAGTCCAGTACATGACTCTAAACTGTACATCACAAGCAAGTCACTGTTGACCCCATTCTTTTTCTTCTTTACTCTGCACTTGAGGACATGCTTGAGTTTAGGTTTGGGGAGGGGGAATGTGCTCTCTAGCGTCTTGTCTGCATTTTCTCTATTTTCTGAGTCTCTAGAGTCTTTCGTCCTTTACTTTCTGTTTGTTTTGGTCATTTTTCTTTCCTTCTCTAGAGTCTTTCGTGAGTCATTCTTCCAAGTTACGAAAATTTCTATTGTGATTGTTAAATCTGCTTGTTGCTTACGTTTTGCACGATTCTCAGCTTAGATAGAGTAGTGAACTTAAGATCTTGTAAGTTTGTTTTTCCTGTAAATTGCAAGTTTGTTTAACTCTTTAGTCCAAAAAGCCGGTGAGAAACTTTAAGCCGATGAAAAAATATTGTATTGGCGCTTGTGTGATCCTTTCGGGAAGTGCAAACCCTCTTGTTTGCGCCTTTTCATTCTCATGTGTACCCAGTTAAGTTAAGTATGACGAACGGCATGCTCTTCATGTTTCATTTTGTCGAAAGCCAGTGCATTGCAAAGAACCGGTTTGGGGAGAAGAAATCTGCTGCGTTATGATGTTATTGTTCAAATTTTGTAATATGTATTCCCCCTGATTAGTTGAATTGTCTCGGAGTGTATCTATGGTGCTTGTCATCACCGTAGTCGTGTTGGGCGTATTTCAAATACTACCTATATACCGGCATGGTCCTAAAAAGCCATATGTCCGTGAGGGTTGATGGCATGTACACCAAACTAACATGCACAAAAGTGCGGACTTCGGTAAAACAGACACAACCAAAAAAGTGAGACTAAAAGAGTCCATAGTGGCCAAATTGATTAGAATTTAATTCATTTGATGCAAATATTTGGTTTATGGAAGTTGGTTGTATGTCTTGGCAAGCTGCTATACGCAAGGAAAAAGTTCCTTCTGACTTAACTAATTGAGTACATTGCATGAGGTATTTAAGGCACATTTGTAACGAGAGTCACCTTCCTTTTCTCTTATTGTTCTTGAGTGTTTAACCCACTGGACACTTCCAGAGTGTGAGAGAGAATAGTGTAGGATTTCCTTGCGAGGGATTGGAGAGTTAGACTTAAGTGTTATTTATTTGAAAAACTCTCTTGCAGGATTTTTTGTGCACTATTTCTGTCAACGTCAGTTGAGTGCAAACCTTTTGCATCTTGTGAATTTAACGCTTACAATGGTAGAGTTCGGTCACTTGGAAGATTGACTCGTCTGTGTGTTATTATATGTCGTAGTCTAAGTCTAGTTGTCTTTAATTTGTTTGTTTGCTCGGGGACGAGCAAAGGTTCGGTTTGGGGATTTTGATGAGACAATATTCTAACATCTCATTTGGTCCTTTTTAGCGGTCTTTGTGAGTCTTTGTCTTTAGTTTTGTGGTCTTTTTAGTTCGTTTTTACACTTTGGTGTTTTGTTTATATTTTGTAGAAATCTATGTCTTTGAGCCGAATGAGAACAAGCTATTTAGCATGGCTCACCGCGGCGAGGAATTCAGTCCGCCGCGGTGAGATTTTACGATCTTGCAACTGGGAATTGAGAGAAGGCTACCATGGCGAGGAAATCGATCCTTGTGGCGAGATTTTATGAGCGAGCCTCTGTTCAAGATTGAAGCTTCATGAGGAATACCTTGTTCATGGCCAAGTAGATTATCTATTTATATATATATATATATATATATATATATATATATATATATATATATATATATATATATATATATATATATATATATATATATATATATATTGCGATAAAGAAGGCATGGCAAGGTAATTAGGCATGTAGATTTTGATTGCTCTGTTTTGAAGGAAGACGTCACATGTAGATTTTTAATCGGATATATAATCGATTAAGAAGGCTCGCCGCGGCGAGCTATTCCTTCCGCCGGAGCGAGAGACGCAGAATTAGTTTTGTTTTCCTTATTAGATTAGAATTTTGATTCTTTTCTTTCATACTTCTTTTAACCTAGTTTTGAGAAAAGCTCCTAGATTCAGACATTGACATTGAGACATCTTTGGAGCTTGGTTATTCATTGATTTTACTCATCAGGATTATTGGTATTGATTTCTCTATTGCTTTCTTCTTTGCAATTCGTTCTTTATCTTTATCGATTGAATTGTATGTTATTGCATGCGAGTTTCTTATCTATGTTTCGTATGATTATTACCATGAATCTCTGTATGCAATTATCTGTTATGAGTAGCTAAACACCTTTGAATACAATAGTATGTGAAGGTTATGCATATTCGTTCTAGGGTTTATTAAAGCACTCATATAGGTTAGTCTCGTATAAAATCTTCGTAAAAACCTTCAATTCGATAAGTCCGTATTAAATTCTATAAATTGTTCATGTATAAGGATCGTGAATTGACGACTCACGATTTCTCCAGTATAATATTTTCTAAGAACAATTGGTTGAATCGGATTGATTGATTTACTGTACAACGATCGTGTGACAAATATGAGTGTTATCCCTAGTTCGAATTAGCATAATTGGATCTTGCTACTGTATTCATCTTTCTCTCATTGTTAATTGTAATCTTAGCTTTAGTTAAACTAGTTAGAAGTATAACCAAACCATCAATCAAATTGTTACTCGCAAGTATCTGTTTACTCTCACTGCTACGTAGCTTAATTAATTCCTTAGCGAACGATTCTGTGGTTTAGCTTTGTCAGTCTACAACAACTGCTTACTACTTGGTTTTCTAAGTATTAATTTGAGCACATCAACCTTCCTTATACAAATTCCCGCCCATCTTCCTTCTTCTTCTTCTTCTCCACACCTCTCTACTCTGTCTTCTTCATCAATGGCGCCCCCCAAGATTTTCCCTGATCCCCTGAGAGTCAAGGTTTACCCGGAACCCCTGAGAGTCGAACCACCAAACTTTGTTATTCCCAATTCCTCTGACTCCTCAGAATCGAATCCACCACCATCCCCCATTGCCGTTTCTTCCGATACCAGTACGGCTGCCTCCTTTCAATCGGCTGCCAACACATTTCCCAAAGCCCCATCTCCGAGTAGACTGACCTTTGGGTCTTTTAACTTGGATGTTGAATTCCATCACACCACCGGTGGGTCGACTGCAACTGTTCGATGGACTGCCACTACTATGTCCTCAGCGTCCATTGGATCACAGTCCCATACTGAAGAAATTGGAGATAATGTGAAAATCACTGAAGAAATTGGTGAAGGGGGAGAAAATATGGTAGTAGACCAGTCTGATGAGTCTACTTCAGTTATTGGAACCAATCCTGAAAACTCTCCTTCTCTGCACACTGGTGAGAGTGATTCAGATGACACTGAGTTGAATGAAGAAGAGGAATCTGAGTCTGAAACCCTGGAGACATCACAGGCTACTGAGGATTCAATTCCTCCTGAGGTAACCCTTAACCCTGGTCAAGAATCTGATTATGAAGGTGAATCTTTTAATTTCTGCTTCTATAAAAAGGGTGATGCTGACAAATATCAAGGGCTCATGACTAACTCTATTGATGTTGAGCGTGTCATTGATACCACTTCTTTTGCTAAGTACAATCTGGTAGAATTCCTAAGGAAAAGGAATCTGTTGTATGCTGTTACTGAATTTGAGCCTTATGTTCCTGCAATCGTGAGGGAATTTTATGCGAATATGTCAGAGAATTTTGACAAGGTTGGGGGTGGAAAATACCACTGTGTTTACTTGAGAGGAGAAGTCTACACTATTGATGCTACGGACTTGAATTATATTGCATAGGAAGCGTGATGAGGTAGAAACTCCCTTGACAGTTACTATGGATGAAATTGCTCAAGAACTTACTCTGAACAAGGTGCAAAAATGGCCTAAAGGTAGCTTACATGTGAAGTTTTGCTCTTCTCTAGTATCAGTGCTATTTAGGTTGAGTCTATTCAACTAGATGCCTTCCTGTAACAACAACTCCTTAAGAATGAAAGCTGGTGTCCTGCTGTATAGGATAAAAATGGGCTTGAATGTCAACCTGGGAGAAAGAATGATACAGCATCTTGAAAAGTTCAAGAACAGGGGGTCGTCTGGTCATTTGATGCTTCCTGCCACCATATTTACTCTCTTGAAACTGCAGGGTCTGCAACCTTATGATAGAGAAATCTACCAGGGGAACTTTTTATCTATTGGGGTAAATAGACAACTGCTGGAAACAACCCACAGAATTTGTGACCTTCCCTGGGTGGATCCTGATGCTCCCACTAACATGGAGATTCCTGCAGATGCTACTATGGGTGGAACTTCAACTGCTGGTGCTGGTGCTGCTGATCAGCCTGTCAATGTTGATCTCCATGTTGAGCTAAATGTTGAGTCAACATCTATTCCCAGTCTAGATTCTTTGTCTGCAGGTACCCTGACTGAAAATGACAGGCTCATTTTGGCACAAATCAAAACTGTGGATGATCATAATATCTCTCTTCAAGATCAGATTATCAAAAATCTAAAGTTCAGAAGTACTTTGGTGTCTTTTCTTTCCTCACAAAAAGGGGGAGATTAGATTTGCTTGTTCTTAATCTCAGTTTATTTTTAAACTTGGCCTGTAATATTTTAGGATATTTGTGTCTTTGAACTATCTTTTGGATTAAGGGGGAGTTTAATCATTAAGGGGGGGAGTACTTCATTTGAAAATCTGTTTCATTTCTTTCAGTGGTTTTGTGAAGAAAGAACAAGATTAAGGGGGAGATTGAAAGTGCGACTACTAAGAGCACTGATTTTGATAATCTTGTCTTTCTTAATTAGTTCAATGTTTGTGGTTGCTTGTGTAAGTATGTTGCAGGAAACAATCGATACACTTGGACTCGAAGTTTGCAAAGCTGGAAGCAATACGATGACTTAAGGAAAGAATCTAACAAGATATGAACAAGGAGGAAAATTATTGAAGAGATATTTATCTATGGAAATTTCCTTCTAGCAGATTGATTGAAGAAAGCAAGAAGAAGCAACTTGCCTTTACTGCATTCCTTCTTCTGTTCGACTAAGAAGAAGTCGACTTGAGGATCTATATATACAAGAAGAATGTAGCTTGCAAGTGATGCCTTTCATGAACTTCGATTCACACTATTGAGAGATAGACTTTCTTGTTTTCTACTAGACTTGATACTGTTATTACTTGTGACAGTTCTTCAAGCATTGAGAATTACTCTAGTGATAATAGACTAGAATAGGTTTTTACTGTCATTTATTCTAGGTCTAGTTTTGTGAGTTTAATCAATCGTTTGTGATTTAATTAAACTACATTATGTAATTCTACGTTTACTGATAGTGGAAATTTTACCTGTGGCCCGGTCGGTATTGTTATACCGGCTTGAGTTTATTTCTGGTTGTCAGTTTATTAGTCCGCTGCACTCTGTTCTCATCTGGTTGCTGCTGTCAACCATTGTTGACGACGTTGTTGACTCAACATCATAGTCAACATCATCCGAAACCATTCCTAATACAAACCCCGGTCCAAAAGTTCTAACAAGAACTTTCGTAAAGCACCTGATCCACCTAATAATACAAGGCAAAGAGTTTTTAATGTGGATGAAAGGAGTCCTGGTAGTAGCTCAAATATGGGAAGAGACCAGCTTGATAATACTGGAAACTCTAACCGCTATTTGTCTAGTGCTATATCCAGACTCGAATTTCCCAGATTTGACGGCACTAACCCAAGATCATGGGTGCTTAAGTGTCACAAGTACTTTTCAGTGGTCACAAACATACCAGATCATCAAAAGGCACCTATGGCATCTATTTATTTTGATGGTAGAACTGATCTGTGGTACCAAAACTTACTCATTAAACATGGCACTGTATCATGGGAATTCTTAGTGACCAAGGTTTGTGAGAAATTTGGTAACATTAAGGAAGAAACAGTTGTAAGAGAGTTCACTCGTATACAACAAGTTTCTTCACTACAAGATTACATTGATAGGTATGAAGAGCTTAGAGCTCTATCTTATTTGTTTTGAGGAGAACAGACTGAGGGTTACTACATTGGGGTGTTTACAGCTTGTTAAAGAAAGATCTTAAAGCCCTTATGCTGGCACAACACCCCAAAACTGTAGAAATGCAATGCAAATGGCTACAGAACAAGAGAGTGTTCTTGAAGTCATTAGAGGGCCTACAAGGATGATTACTCATGCTAAACCAATAAACATTGGCAGTACCCTCACCACTTACAAGCCTAAAACAGTTCCAAAAACTTCACAAGCCAATCAAATACCCAGAAAACACCTTACTAGAGATGAGATGAAGAATAGGTATCAGGCAGGATTGTGCTATAACTGTGATGAAAAATGGATTAGTGGCCACAGATGCAAAAGTCCTACCATTTACATGTTGATGACAGAAGAAGAAGAGAGGGTGCATCTTGAGAATATGCAACCAAGTATTCATATTGAAGAGATATCTGAAGTCATACAGGAAGAAGAAGCTGAAATTTCAATCAATGCTTTACAAGGCAGTACCAGTCCAGGCACACTCAAGTTTATGGGCAAAGTGGGAGATAAGGAGCTGTGTATACTTATGGATACAAGGAGCACACACTCTTTTATTGATCAGGAAATAGCACAAACTCTTAATTTACAGAATCTTAAACCTATTAATCCTGTTGGAATTAGTGTTGCGGGTGGAGGAAGTCTCAGGTGTGAGAAAATTTGTCCAAAGATTGAATGGGAGATTCAAGGACATAAGTTTGCATTTCCTGTGATATTACTCAAGCTTGGGGGATATCATTTGGTGTTAGGAGCTGATTGGTTGGCAAAGCTCAGCCCTGTGGAGTTTGATTTTAAAGCAAAGAGATTAGGCAACAATGAAAATAATAAAAAGTTTTATATTGATGCTATTACTAGCAATGCACAGTGTCATTTAATGACAGGAAAAGAATTTCATACTATGTTACAGGAAGAAAGCATTGGAGCTTTGGGACATCTGTTTGCTATTACAACTACATAGAGAGAACCTGTGCCAGAACCAATACAACAGGTGATAGATCAATACCCTGAAGTGTTTGCAGATCCTACTGAGCTACCTCCCAGAAGAGACATAGAACATCAAATTGAGCTGATTCCTGGAGCTGTGCCTAAGAAACAAAGTCCATAAAGATACTCTCATGCCTTCAAAAATGAAATTGAAACTATCATTAAGGACATGCTGGAAAGTGGAGTGATACGGAATAGCACAAGTGCATTTGCAGCACCAGTTCTTTTAGTGAAAAAGAAAGATGGTACATGGTGCATGTGTGTTGACTACAGGTATCTCAATGATCTCACTATAAAACATGAGTATCCTATGACTGTGATTGATGAGTTACTTGATGAGTTACATGGTTCAAAGGTCTTTTCAAAAATTGATTTAAGATCCGGTTATCACCAGATAAGAATGAAAGATGAGCATGTACACTTTATTGGTTTTAGAACTCACTAGGGTCATTATGAATTTCTTGTGATGCCTTTTGGTTTAAGCAATGCACTTGCTACCTTCCAATTACTTATGAACTCAATCTTTGGCCCTTATCTGAGAAAGTATGTTTTGGTGTTCTTTGATGATATCCTGATTTATAGTGCCAGTATTGGTGATCATGTAACACACTTGAGGACTGTGTTTGATGTGTTAAAGGCTCACACTTTATATGCTAAACTGTCTAAATGCTCTTTTGGACAATCTTTTGTTGAGTACCTTGGACATGTTATATCTGAAAAGGTAGTTGCTACTGATGCTGATAAGATCACTTGTATAGTGAATTGGCCTAGTCCTAAAACTCTTAAAGAGTTGAGGGGCATTCTGGGACTTACAGGTTATTACAGAAAGTTCATCAAGAATTATGCAGTGATTTGCAAACCATTGTATGATCTGCTCAGAAAAGATGCATTCAAGTGGAGTGACATAGCAGAAGAAGCTTTTCAAAAGCTAAAGAATATTATGACCACTGCTCATGTACTAACCTTACCTGATTTTTCTAAGACATTTACTATAGAAACAGATGCTTGTGGATATGGAATGGGAGCTGTGTTGACTCAAGGAAATGGACCAATAACATATCTCAGCAAAGCATTGGGAGTCAAGAGCCAAGCTTTATCAACATATGAAAAAGATTTTCTTGCAGTTTTAATGGCAGTAGAGAAGTGGAAATACTATCTTCAAGGCAGTCATTTTATCATAAAAACAGACCAGCAAAGTTTAAAGCATCTACTGGAACAAAGAATTACATCAGCACTACAACACAAGTGGGCTTCTAAATTGCTTGGTCTGGACTATGAAATATTATACAAGAAAGGTAGTGAAAACAAAGCTGCAGATGCTCTTTCCAGGATGAGGCATGAAGAAGCTACAGATGCAGGGGAAATTCAGGTTATGACACAGAACATACCACAGTGGATCAAAGAAGTGCAAGAAAGTTATAAAAATGATGCTACAGCAACTGAGCTAATTTCTGCACTATTGATCAATGAAAGTGCCTGGCCCCATTTCTCTTACAAAAATGAATTGTTAAGGTACAAGGGAAGAATCTACATTGGGGATTGCAAAGAACTGAAAGATCAAATTATGAGGCACATTCATGATTCAGCAATGGGAGGCCATTTTGGCATGGCAGGCTCTTATATGAGAGCCAAAATCAATTTTTATTGGAAGGGCATGAAGCAGCAAATTCATGATTATGTGAGCAAATGTGATATCTGCAAAATGAGTAAACATGATGGAGCAGCATATCCTGGGTTACTATAGCCATTACCCATACCAGAACAATCTTGGACCCACATTTCAATGGATTTCATTGAAGGATTACCTAAGTCTGATAATAAAGACTCAATCTTGGTGATTGTTGATAGGTTTACTAAATACAGTCACTTCACTGCACTAGCCCACCCCTTCACTACATCTCACACTGCAAAGGTTTTTGTTGAGAACATTTACAAACTTCATGGTTTACCAACTTGCATTGTCACTGACAGGGATAGAATCTTTACAAGCAATTTCTGGAAAGAGTTTTTCAAAATCATTGGCATTGAATTGCATTTTTCCACTGCATATCATCCTCAGTCTGATGGTCAGACTGAAGGGTAAATCAATGTTTAGAACAGTTTGTCAGATGCATGGTGGGGGGGGGGGGGAAGCCAAGCAAGTGGCTAGCTTTAGCTGAGTTTTGGTACAATACAAATTTTCATTCTGCTCTCAAACTAACTCCCTTTCAAGCTCTCTATGGTGTAGTTCCCTCTCATTTACCTGCAGGTCCTTTCATGGATATACAACACCAGGAAATTGCTCAATGGATGGAGGAAAAGAACAAGTTGGTCCAACAATTGAAAGAATTTGCACATGGCTCAGAACAGAACGAAGGTTTATGCAGACAAACACAGAACTGAAAGAAGCTTTGAGCTAGGAGATGAGGTGTATCTCAAGTTGCAGCCTTACAGACAGACCTCTATAGCTCTCAGGAAGAATCTCAAGCTTGCTCACAAATACTATGGTCCATATCCAGTAATTGAAAAGATTGGCAAGGTGGCTTACAAACTTCAACTACCACCTTTAAGTATCCATCCAGTGTTCCATGTCAGTTTGCTAAAAAAGAAGCTGAGTGACAAATACATTCCTTCAACAAAAATCCCTGAGGCTGATCCCAGTGGAAATTTCAAAGTCTATCCATACAAGATCTTGCACTACAAAAAAATTAGTTTTCCGTGATGAAATTTCTTGTCACCTAAAGTACAAATATCATCATAATAGCTTTTTTCGATAAATTATTTTTGTCACACGCTTGTCATATTAGAGCTGTCATATTAGGTTTATGTGACAAAAAATTGAATTTGTCATGAAACTCCTGGTGACAAGTTAATTTTTTGCCACGAGAAATTCAATATGGTGACAACATTTTTGTCATATGAAATTAACCCTATTGTCATTGGAAGTCTCATCACCAAAAGTCAAAAAAAATTAAATGAGCAACCTACTTCCAATGACAAGAATGTTGCCACTTAAAGTACTTCACTTCTTGTGGCAAGTACCTTATCACAAGAAAACCTAACTTTATCACTATAGACGCAATCTGTGATTATTTTTTTGCAACTTAAATTAAACATATTGTCATTGGAAGTCATTTTCATCACCTAAAGTCCATAATAATAAAACAAACAACTCACTTCCAATGACAATTTACCTTATCACCTAAAGTTCATTTGACAACTACTTCACCACTTAAAGTCTTCAATTTCTTTGAGAAACATCTCATCACCATACTATACCCAAACATGGAAGTACACATTTTCAACACTGTTCTATCAAATATTTATTCATACATGCCTCATGTAGGTCGCTGATATTAACACATCTCAAATTTATAACAATCAAAATCACAAAATTTCATTCCAATTGCATTCTACAAAATCCATAGTACCACAATAAAGGAAATATAGTAAATGGACTATTGGACTAATATCAGAATCCTCTCTAAATTACAAAATTTATCATGTCGGTAGTAGCCAGTTACCGGGTCGTGTCCCCAAGCTGACTTGGTTGATTCCTTGGATCCTTTCTTCAACATCATGTTTGGAGCCCCTGTTTTTTAGCTGCCTGATCCACTTCCCTGTGTTGCTGCTGCAAATCCCCTCCTATATATACATAACTAAAATACAATTAAAACACCGAATCTAAATATGTTTTCATACAATCAAGATTCAATTTCTTCAGCAAGGCAATGATCGGGTCTCTTGCAATTGGTCTAGATATTCAGCAAATAACCATAAACAATGACTTTATATTCACAGCCACAAAATGTGGGATCATAGAAATATGGCTTAAAGAAAGAGCCACAAAGATCACTTATATAAAAACTGGATCCGGAGGGGAATTCAAGGATCATGTCCCTGGTCGATTGTTGATGAGCGATGATTGTTGTGCGATCGAGATTTGAATCTCAGAACAGGAACGAAACTTGTTGAACTTTGATCGAGTGCTGAATCTCTGATCGATTGCTGAAACTTTGATCATCTAGAGGAGCGCGATTCACCGAAGAAACTACTGAATCGGGTCGTCTCCTCCACTTCGATTCGCAAAGCCAGGAAGCGAAACGTGATTATTTAGAGCTTTCGATTGCCATTGTCGAGTTGGAGAGAAAAATCAGTGGTCTCTGTAAATTTTACCAGTGAGTATGATATTTGTGTGGTTGGAAAATGCAATAAGCCCCAAATCGTTTGTCGAATTACATATCTACCGCCGAATTTCAAATTTTCCACTCCTTTGACAAAATTGACTCGATTATCATCTAAAGTTTCTATTTTTCATTGACAATTTATAACTATTGTCATTCTAAATCATCATCTCATGATAATCAACCCTAAATTATCACTAAAAATTAATTTGTGGTGGCATGGTTTGATATGTCACTATAAATTAGTTTATATTGACATTAAACCCTATTATCACCTAAAAGTTGTCATTTAAAACATATTTTTTTTGTAGTGTTGAACAGAAGAATGATGCCAAGGAATAACACTGCAGTCATACAAGTGTTAGTGCAATGGATTACCTCCAGTGAAGCTGAAGCTACTTGGGAAGATTTTGATTTCATAGCAAAATCATTCCCTGAGTTTGATTCGTATGGAGACGAATCGAGTCAAGGAGAGGGGAATGTTATGATTCCGCCATTAAAGAAGAAGCTCAAGATCACCATTAAACCATTGAAGAAAGCTACAGGAGAAATTGCACAAGCAACTAATGAAAACGTAATATCACTTGATGATAGAGCTGCCAGTCTAGAGCGTGGTCCAGATCGTGGCTAAGGCGAATTCGGGATTAAGTTGAGACGGCACCGTTTAGACAATGAAAGACAACCGTTGATCATCTAACGGCTCTTTTAATCCGACGGATGCTGAATCTTTGCAATTCCTTTTACATTTCGAATAATTAGGTCACTGAAACGGAGGAGGATTTCATTCACTGAATCCGACTGATTGTTCTCTGACATGTCAGCATCTTTCCGTACTTTTATAGCCGTTTTAGGCATCTCTCATTCCTATAAGTATGTAACGCAGTTCTTATTTGTTCTTCAGGTATGAGAATTGCTCTAGTTTTAGCTTAACTCTCTCATCTCCTTGTTGCTCTTTAGTAGTCTTGTTTATTGTTCATATTTGTCAAGATTGCTAGGGGACACAACATCATAACTCTATGATGAGAGAAAGTAAGCAAAATTACATTACATAGCAATAATCTTTGAACATTATGAAGAATCAAAACGCCTTAAATGAGACAATATCACTCACACTTGATTTCCAAGTATATCTTGTACAGAAACACTAGAACAGAAGCTGCTAACTTTACTAATACAACCCACGGATTCTGGCAAATCTGGGATCCTTCTCCAGCTACATTTACCCGGACCCGAACCATCAATCGTAAAAATACAAGCAGGACGAGTCCGATCATATCCTTCACTAACCACGTAGACGACATTACCCGAACCAACACAGCTCAGGAACGGAAACCTCCGTTCCCCTTCAAAGAAAACAGGATGCAGTTCCTCAGGCATCACTCCTATCTCGCTGAACTCATACGTTGTCTCATCGATTTTCCACAAATTGAACTCAGGCTCATTGTTCACCCTGCACAATCCTGCTAACACTAGCCGATTGTCGCAAGAAATCAAGAACGCGTAATCAAGCCCTGGAGGGCGTAGTGTCCGTTCATCACTCCAGAAACGCGTTTCCAAGTCGAAAGATGAAATGTAACCCGAATGGATGCCAAATACGTAGAATTTATTTCGAAACAGGGCTGTACATAGCAGATTTGAATCAATTCCACGCCCAAAGATGTTTGGTGGAGGGTTGCAAAGTTCCCAAGAACCGAGATGAGGATTGTAAACGTTTACAGCCAAAGAGTCGTCTTCGTCAGCCCCGAGGATAACTAATTTTGAATCTTGATCGCCAATCAGGTGTTCACAAACGGAAATTGATACCAGAGGACCTGTTTCACGCCAGGTTTGACAGAAATCGGGTTTGAAAAGGAATTTGTCGTGGCTGATGGTGTAGAAGAACTCGAATCCATGTGAAGCAGTGAAAGAGTGCTCGAATAGACGGGTTGAGCTTGGGAGTCGGACCCACTGATGGAGTTCGGGGATGAAGGCGAATGCGAGATTCTTGATTGAGGAAGTGGGTTTTTGCCTGTGGCGGCAGATGAATAACCATGGGAATGTGTTGGAGTTTGATATTCGGGATTTGAAGGGAACGGAATGGATGATGGAGTTCCATGATTTGCAGACGGATGTTGCTCGGATAATGCAGGGGAGTGGGAGATGGGAGAAGATTTGCTCTATCAGGTCTGTTCCTAATGTATCCATTTTCCGGGTTACGATGCTAGGTACGGTTCCGATACCTGTATACCATATGTGGAGAACGGTTACTGGAGGCTTGCTTGCTATCAGTATTTGGGAAGGAAAATGTCAAGAAGATGTAAGAAATGGAATTTTAGTTGGGATATTTGTGGGAAGCTGGGATTAATGCAATAAAAGTAGGCGGAAAAATAGAGGGAAACAATATGCATGCTATATTGATTTGCACGCCTATTCTGTCTCTCTTCGTGACAACAGGACATTAGGAGAACAACAAAACCTCTAATTATTCATCATGTAAATTGTTACAGGATAAGAATGATATGACTAAGAGTCATTTATAGATGGTAAGAAATTGGATTATCATCCGAATGAGCACTTATAGAATCGCTAAAATTTTATTATACAGTTCAATTAAATATTTTACCATTACCGTTTCGGATTAATTCGCAGTCAAAGTTCAATTTTGTTGATCGTAAATTAGTCCAAGCTGGACAACTACATGGGACGGAAGGAGTATGTTCTAATCGCATTGAGTCATAAGAGTCGTTTTACTCCAAGCAAGGTATAGTAGTCGTCATTAAAGACATCTGTAGCAATATGAACTCCAAATTCAATTTGCGGATGATAGTGAAATCAATACGAACTCAGATTCACTGATCGAAGAATTACAGTGTTTTGATCATTCCCCATCGAGTTATGTAAAAGTATCACAAAATCCCCTGAGTTATAGTATAGTTTGCACGAAACCCCCTAACACCCACAAGTGTATTGCACGTGCCCAGAGGTTCAATTTTAGGGGTTTCACGCAACTTTTTAATAATTAATTAAGGATGTTTTATGCAACTTTTTAGTACTTTCATTAAAAAAATCATAAAAATAAATAAAATTAATGATATTATGTTAATTTATTTTTTTATTTTTCCTTACTATAATTGATTTATTTTAATTCATTTATAGTTACTTTTATGATAAATAAAAAGAAACGGATGGAGCATCATATATCAATACTATTCAGTTATCGATATAGTATATGTTTCTCGTTAGAATTGTTTATTTTATTGCTATTTAGTTTCATTTTGTTACCTTTCGTTATAGTACTAATTTTAGTTATATAGTATTAAATATATATCTTTTAAATGAAAGAAGATAAACTACAGAAAACCTCTTCAATTTTATAAAGTTGCACAAAAGCCCCTAAATGTGACCCCAGTCTCACTAATAGAGAGTGTAGTATACTCTCCTTTAAATTTGACTTTAGAGGGTTTGGCTCTAACTTTTCATATAACTTAAGGGGTTTTATGCAGTTTAGATAATTTATGGAGTTTGGTGCTATTTTCGAATAACTCAATGGGGTTTTATGCAATATACACCCCAAAAGAAATGATGAAGATTTACAATAGAGAAAATAGAGTTTTGTATAAATAACTAGCCGACTAAGTGTGTGTGTTTGTAGATGCTTTATTGATGCTTTTTTGTCTGCTTTCACTAAAAGTTGATTAAAGTTGATTTTAAGCAAAAATTACTAGTGTTTGATATATTTTATATAAAAAGCAACTTAAAATTGTAGTTTGCAAAAATTAATTTAATTAGTTGATTTTAATTGAAGAAAAAAGCTACTACTTGATTAAAACAGTTAGAAACAACTATTGGGTTGCTTCCATGCTTCTGGCGATTACCTTTTTTTTCCAAAGAAGTTGCAGCAGAAGTTGTAATATAATTAAAACACAAAAAAAAAAAACTATTTTTACTACTTTAAAATCACAAAAGCACTTTTTTTAATGATTTGCAAACACAAGTTAACATTGCCGAACCGGTTTTACTGATAAACCAGCAGTTAAAAAACATATTTTGCCTCCTTCCTGTTGCTTGTTGAACTTCTTGTGCAATGTTGCCTAAGACCATCTCCAACAAGAGCCCAAACTGGGGTTGAAAATGCTAGCTAGCAGAGTTGCAACAGCAGTTGCAAGTTTGGGCTCCTGAGACTCATCCCAAATTTTGGGCTCAGTCTCGGCGAGTCCCAAAATATATTTTTGATTATTTTTAAAAATTTGTTTTGTTTTTTGTTTTCTCTTTGTTTTTTGCATTATGTTTTCTCTTTGTTTTTTGTTTGATTTTTGTTTCATGTTGTTTTTGTTTTCCTTTATCTTTTAAGTATTGTAATTTTATTTCAAGTAAAGTAAATTTTTTCCAATTTCATGTATTATTGATTATTTTCATAAGTTATATAGTATAAGGAAGCGTGTGAGTTTCTCGGATATGATAATAAGAATTTGCATATAGTAGCTTAATTGTTGTAATTTTCAATTTCAATTATTATAATTTTCAATTTCAAGTATTGTAATTTTTAAGTAATGTAATTTTTATTTTCAAGTAATGTATTTTAAAAATGTTAATGTGATTTTATTATAATTGATTAACGATATTTAAAATAAATTAAAGAATAAAGTTTAAAAGAAAAGGAGAAAAGAAAATGAAATGAAAAATTAAGTTTGAAAGAAATGTGAAAAGAAAATTAATTTGGCCCTCAACTATTGGAGTATAGAATTGTAGAGAGTTGCAAAGAGGGTTGCAGTGAGTGAAATACTGATATGACAGAGAGAGTGGGTTGCAGAGAGTTGCAACTGTTGGAGATGGTCTAACAATAACTCAACCCGTAGATACATAACTTTTATTGGGCAATCCGAAAGAAAGGACATATCAAATCTATTTTTAAGTTGTAACTAGAGTGTAAACGAATCAAGCTGTTCGTGAACAATCGTAAAAAAGCTCGATCAAAACTCAGCTCGAGATTGGTCAATGCGAGCTTATCGTGAACAAACTCGACCCAGTTTTGAGCGAATAACGAGCACTATGATAAAAAAAAACTCGACTAATCCTGCGCATATAATTAAATACATACATGTTATGTATCTACTTATATATACATTCAATGGAGGTATTATTATTATTTTTTATTTTTTATTTTTAATAAAAACTTTGTCCGGCTTTGAAATTGAATCCAAGTTCAGGTACAAATGAGATCCAACCCCGAAAAACCATGAGACAAATAGAGCTACAACAATACCATATTGGTAAACCAGTGAACAACTCAAACCAGAAAAATTACATAAAGAAACACATTTAAAACAGTCTGTCAACATCTCTAGAAAAAGAAAGCAGAAAATGACGAGAAAAATATCCTCCTTTTATTCATCCATCCGGGATCAGTTGGTCGCGCACTGTACTAAGAAATGCAGGACGTAGGTCCAAGTTCTCCTAAGAAGGTAGAATAGAAACAAATACTAGTACTAGCCGCTCGATAGATAGGTAGATAGATAGATAGTAAGAGGTACCATACTGCTACATGTAACCAGCTGGTTGATTGATTCATCACCCTGAGAAAGCATAAAAAGTATGCCAAGTGTATTCTGAACAGTCGTTGGCAACAAAGTCTTTGCGGACAACTTCACATTCCAAGAAGTGTTCACAGTCAAATGCCCAGCTACTGCTTCCACTTTCTGGTCGTGGTCTAGAAACCTTGAATGTCACCAGCTCAACATTGAGTTTTCGCCCACCGTCAATGAAGGGCTCGTGACGAGCATGTGGGTCTTGAGCAACATGAACAAGACCGAAGTAGCCATATCCTCCAAGATCAACTACACGTGCACCACGTCGTAAACAACCATTAGCCATGGCCAAGTTGTTACCCAAGTTGTTTAAACTCAGCCTGGCTTTGTACAACATTCCCATCCTCATTTAACAGAAAGGCAACCACAGGACAATTCTTCGCATAATGAACCCCGAGCAATACGTTCTCATCCCACAGGACTGCTCTTCCAGAGAATCCAAAGGGTGGACCACCATACTTGTTCTTCTTCATCACCTCTTTGGTCACATTCCAGACCCTTTTTCCATAGAAATTTGATGGAGTGAGACCGCTCTCTTTCTTAGCTGACCAAAAGGTTTCGAATAACTTACAATCCTCCCAAGCATGCTTAACGTACGGTGTCAAAAAGTGAAGGAGGAATTCCCCAGTCCCAGACCAAATGTCCCATTTGACTTTTTTACAGTCAATATTTGTCAACTTTACTACGATTTAATCTTAAACTGTAAATGTAAAATGTTCAATTAAATTATATAATTAAAATTTTGAAAGTAAAGTTTCATTATATGATTTAATTGAACATTTCACATTTACGATTTAAGATTAAATCGTAGTCAAAATTAAAAAAAGTTGACTGCAAAAAGTCAAAATGGGACATTTAGTCTGGGACGGAGAGAGTAACTTATTACCAAATCACTACATGAGGTACGAGCTCGAGGCTATCGCGGAGAGACTTGTCGCCACAATCATACTTGTTGACATCAAAGAGTCCTCCCTTGTCATCGGCAAGAACATTCCACTCGTCTCTCTTAAAATTATACTTCTGAAAAGCATAGTTAAGGCGCCCATCATAATCATCATCATCATCATCATCATATTTGTTAGTATTACTAATCGAACAACAGACGAATTAAGAAGAATTATGGATCTTAGCAACAATGGCAACATAAACAAATACGCAAGTAAATCAAGCACACAAACAAACAATCAAAGCAATAAAGATCAACACAAGATTTAACGAGCTTCGACATGCCACATCGGCCTACTGCTCGGGATAAAAATGATCACGATTTCACTAATCACCGAAAAAAGATTACAAGCTTACAGAGACCAATCACAACTACAAACGCTCTATCACAACTCTTCAATCCAAGCTGATTCACCACGATTCTAGCTCTACACGATAATAACCACTCTCAAACTCTCCTTACAAGTGAATTTGATCAAACGGAATGAATTACAACAAGAGAAAACGAAACAGATATATAAACTCCTGTTAAATAGCCAGAAGAGCAGCAACCGTCCGATTATAACAAAACCGTTATGATCCAACAATCCAGATTAATCCAACTCAAACGACTACCTTTCTTATTGCAGATCAGTCCTCCAAGTTTCTGAGTTTTGCAGATAAACCCCCGAAACTTCAATAACTCCACAATATTTATAGTCATTATAGTAATTACCGGGTAGGGTCGTCTTTCCAAGGACATGGATACAATCATCACCAACTTGCACTGCTAGGGGATTGAATGTTTCTGATTCTTCCTAGTTTGGTTAGATCATAGCGGTAAACTTCTCTGACAACATACTTTTTCTTCAAGATTCAACAGTCGTTGACCACAAAAAAAGTAAAGACTTTCTTTTCCTCCATCAAAAGTACAAATGCATGTCTTAGCAAAACTCACATACTTTCCAACAGAATAAGGCAGAATTTGATGTTCTGCCTCACAGGGAGTATTCAGAGGAGTTTCGGGGGATCAAGCTGTCAACTGACACCCGAACAAGTTTGTGGAAAGTCCTTTTATAGAATACAAAAATATTCTTTTTCTCCGTTGCCCGCTGTGAAGAAAAAGAACATGGCACCAACTGCATCCCCCTCTTTCGTTTTGTTGATGATGGTGACATAATTTATACAGTTAACCTGGTAAATTGGAAAATCAAAATCGAGCTAACTCAACTGAAATCGAGCGAGCTAACTGATGATGCCCACACAAGTCTGAACACTGAAATGGGAGAATTGCACTTTTGGTCCTCTAACTCGACGTCCTCTTCGATTTTGGTCCTACGAAATGCCAAATTTGTAAAGTTGGTCCTAAAACCGTATATGTCTGTAAGTGTGACTACTGGGGGTGTTTTGATAACATTCACAGTATTTGTACTAGTGTTTTACGAACACTGTGGATTCAGTGTTCTCGTTACACTAGTTGATAACTCACACTTCGATATATATATTTAGTATAGTTTTTACCTTTATTCTAATTCTAATATTGTTCCACAGTTTTAGTTGTATTATATGTGCAGATATTTTAGGATAAAAGATCTCATGGAATCCAGGATACTTGAGCAAATCGAAGATGAGTAGAACAAGGAGTGTGTATTCGTGTGTGCCAAGGAAGGAAGGAGAAGCCGACTAGGATTCTACTTACAAGGTTATAACAAGAATCAATGTAGGACTCTACTACATATCAGGAGCGGCTATCAAGCATATATATACATGAGTCGACATTGAAGATAATTACGCGAAGCAAGCATATTATTCTCCCAAGAATGTTTATATAGATTCGTGTTTTGTCTAAGTTTTTCTGAGTTGTATCTATCTAGTATTCTCTATAGGTTAGAGATTGGTACTGAGATTGGTAGAGGTAGCTCTTTATGTCTACTCAGTTGATTTGCATCTAGAGATATTCGTAAGAATAAATCTAGACTAGTTTTGTATTCATTATCATCATTGATTAGTGGATACTTTTGCCTTGAGGCTCGATAGATTATAGTAATATAATCTGTTAGAAACTTATATCTTGTCTTGTTTATTTCCGTTGTTTATTTAGTGTCAAGTATAAGTTTGTGTTTGGTTACCGAAGAGCAGTGTCTTCAGAACATCGGTTCAAGCTACAGCAGAACAGGTGTTCTATAAACACTGGACTTCCTGGTAGCATTAGTTTAGTATCGAATCCGGGTCCTTAAACTATTTCAATTGGCATCAAGAGCTAGGCACCAAATCAATTGGTGTTTGGATTTGATACTAAAGAGATGGATTTTGCTAACCCCAATGCCAACAGGTTACCTATCTTAGATGGTCCGAACTACCGCTATTGGAGCATACGCATGAGAACGTACATCAAGTCCATCGATATTCGTGCTTGGAGGTGTATCACTGAAGGCTACCGTATTCCCATGCTGGAGCCAGATAGAGATGGTGATGTCCTGCCCAAACCAGAATCGACATATACTCCAGGAGAGTTAAATGATGCTACTTTTCATGAAAAAGCTCTTAATAGTATATTTGCTCATGTTAATCATCACATGTTTAAGTTGATTCAATCATGCACTTCTGCTAAATCTGCGTGGAAAATTCTTCAAACACATTGTGAGGGTGATGCTAGTGTTAAACTTTCTAGATCTCAATTGCTTAGTAGTAAATTTGAGAATTTAAGAATGACTGATGCTGAAAGCATAACTGAGTATTTTGAAAAACTGATGGATATTGCTAATGAGAGTCAAATACTTGGTGATCCTTACTCTAACAAGCAGATGGTTTTTATGGCTCTTAGAACTCTTTCTAAGCGTTATGAGATGAAAAGAATTGCTATTGAAACTTCTAACAATTTGTCAACTATGGACTTGCAAACTTTGATGAACATACTTTTGAATTATGAGATCTCAATGACTGATCCACCACCTAGTGTTAGTAGGAACAAAAGTGTTGCTCTCAAACAAAAGCCGTTGATGTATCTGATGATGATTTTGATGAAGAAACTATTGATAATAAGCTTCTTAGGCTCTGTTCTTTTCAACTGAAATTTACTGAACTGAACTGAATTGTAGTATAAAATATAACTAAGCAGAACTGAACTGAACTGAACTGAATGAGTTTTCAGTTGAAGAGAACAGAGCCTTAATGTAATTGTTAAACGTTTTAATAAAAGCAGTCTTAAGGACAAATTCAAAGCAGGTTCAAGTAGTAATTCTTCTAAATCTATTGTTAAACCAGCTTATAAGAAACCATCTGTTGAAGAAGCTAACCAACTAAAGAAAAAGAAGTGTTTTGCATGTGAAGGCTATGGTCACTTTGCTAATGAATGTGTTAATACCCTTCGTAACAAGGGAGGTGCTTATTGGGTATATGTAAGTGAAGATAATACAGGTTCTGAAGAAGATGAAGATACTCCACAAGAGGATAACATTCAGACTTCAGCCCTACGTTCTTCAGTCCTACTAGATGAAGACTATGATGCATGGTGTGCTGAGAACACTGAAGATGCTCATGAAGTTTTCTTTGCAGATTTTCCAGATTCTGTGTGTTTTGAGAACACTGATGAAGATATTTTTGATGAAGACACTAACTTTTTATGTATGAGTAGTAGTATTGATCTTAATGAAGGTACAGGTACCGAATCTGACGATGATTCATGTAATGAAGAAATAGTGGAGGAACTGAAGAGCATCTATGCTGATCTCATTGATGAATGGAAGAAGGCGATCAAGAATGCTAAAGCTCTCAAGAAGGAGAACAAGTTTCTCAAAGATACAGTCTCACGTCTGGAAGCTACTCTTACCCAAAAAGAGGCTGAACTTGAAAAGGTACATTCAAGGTTAGAAGAACATGAACTTACTTTTGCTAAAATTAATGCCGGTACCTCTAAACTTGATGAAATACTCAGTGTTGGAAATGATGGAACTACTGGTCTTGGTTATCATTAGCATGTTGATAATGTTTTGCCTATGTCTAAATCTGAGTTGGTTTTATCTACTGGACCAATTTTTGTCAAAGCCAAAGAAACTGTTGAGAAAACTTTACAAAAACAAAAGAAGGTTTTTATTTGTGAAAATTGTTCTAAACCAGGTCACATCAAGCCTTATTGCTATAAATTGCTTAAGAAAAAGGGTAAACCAACCAACTCTGATGACAGTATTGTCAAGACACCCGTTGATCACAGTAACAAAGAAAACAGTGAACTCAGTGTTGTCCCAACACCAGTTCATGATACTGAAAAAGAAAAATATGTGGAGAGTGTCTCAACAACACCTGGAATCAGAGTCTCAGCTAAGAAAAGGGAAAACAAATTCAAACAGGTTTGTAAAATCAAGACTAAGATACTTAGCACAGTTGTTTTCACTGCATTAAAATCTAACCCTGCAGGTGCATGGTACTTTGATAGTGGTTGCTCTCATCATATGACTGGAGAAAAGTCACATCTTAGTGATTTTGTGAAACTAACTACAAGTACCGTAACATATGGCGGTGGGACCAAAGGTAGAATAATTGGTAAAGGGGTCCTGAATCTCCCTGGATTCCTTCCATTGAAAGGAGTTCTCTTGGTGAAAGGGTTGATGGCAAATCTAATCAGCATTAGTCAATTGTGTGATGATAACCTAATGGTACTGTTTAGTAAGAACACTTGTGAGGTGTTCGATTCTGGAAATCGTTATATTATGACAGGCACCAGGTCCAAGGACTATTGCTACGTGGTGAATAATCAAGTCAAATGCAATTAGGCCAAATTGAAAGATGTTGTACTCTGGCATAAAAGGCTTGGACATGTAAACTACAGAAATCTTGAGAAGTTGATCAAGATTGAAGCAGTCAGAGGACTTCCAAAGCTGAGTAGTCCAGGGTAGATAGTATGTGAGGATTGTCTCAAAGGGAAACAGATAAAATCTCCCACAGCCCAGTACTCACGGATGGACAATACGTCGGTACTAGTAAGTGCTTTCAACTACTCCATATGGATCTGATGGGTCCCATAGAAGTTGATAGCATTGGTGGTAAAAGATATGCTTTTGTGATTGTTGATGATTTTTCTCGTTACTCTTGGGTTAAATTTCTTAAAGAAAAATCAGAAACTTTTGGTATGTTCAAAACACTGCATGCTAGTATAGTCAATTTGTATGGATCGTCAGTTCTTCGCATTAGATCAGATCATGGAACTGAATTTGAGAATAAATCTTTTGCTGACTTTTGTGATGAACATGGAATCTTTCATGAGTACTCTGCTCCTAAAACACCTCAGCAAAATGGCCTAGCAGAACGTAAGAATAGGACTTTGAAAGAAATGGCTAGGGTAATGTTGAACTCTATGAAAGTTTCCAAACGTCTCTGGGCTGAAGCTTTGAATACTGCATGTTATCTAACCAATTGAGTCTATCTTAGGCCAGGTACAACCAAAACTCCCTATGAGTTTCTCAAAGACAAGAAGCCCAATGTTGCACATCTTCGTGTGTTTGGGTTCACTTGCAATATCTTAAATGATAGGGACAAATTGAGTAAATTTGATCCTAAGAGTGAAAAGGGAATTTTTGTTGGCTACTCCGTAAATAGTCATGCGTATAGGATCTATGTCCCTACACGCAGAACTATTATGGAGTCAGTCAATGTTGTATTTGATGATTGTGTTAGTGATGCAGAAGTACAGGTTGAGGAAGAACCGTACAGTGTTGTGGAAACACCCACTGATGGAGTACCCAGATTGTCCAACACACCAGAAGCAGCTCGAGTCCCAGTTCCAACTGATGAACAGGTTGACAGTGGGTCAGACACATCAGATGCTGAGCAAGATGAAGATTCATCTAAATCTCCTTGCATACGTACTGAATGTACTTCAGCAGACAATACAGTTGGTGTTCTGGAAACACCACCAGGTGACAACACAACAGGCGTAGTATTTGAAGAGCATCCGACATGTGACAATGCAAGGCGTGATCCTCCACCACAAATCAGAAAAGATCATCCATCCACACAGGTCATTGGTGAGCTCACTGATGATATGAAAACGCGTGTCAAAGAACGCTTGGATTACAAAAAGATGGTAAATCTTCATGTGTGTTTTCAACACACTACTGATCAGGTGCAAGTTTCTTGTTTTGTGTCTTCCTTTGAACCTAAAAATGTGAATCAAGCACTTAAAGATACTCATTGGATAAATGCAATGCAGGAAGAACTCTTACAATTTACCATAAACAAAGTTTGGACTCTTGTTCCACGCCCCGATAATGTCAATATAGTTGGGACTAAATGGATTTTTAAGAATAAAAGCGATGAAAATGGTATAATTGTTAGGAATAAGGCACGGTTAGTTTCTCAAGGATTTACACAGGTTGAAGGAGTTGACTTTGATGAGACTTTTGCTCCTGTGGCTAGAATTGAGTCTATTTGTTTACTTCTTGCTATTGCTTGTCATCTGCACATTACCTTGTATCAAATGGATGTTAAGGCAGCGTTTCTAAATGGATACATTGACAAAGAGGTCTATGTTGAACAACCCAAAGGGTTCATTGATCCATATCATCCTGAGCATGTGTATAAACTTGATAAGGCTTTGTATGGCTTAAAACAAGCACCTAGAGCTTGGTATGATAGACTTACAGAATTTTTGTTAAAGTTTGGTTTCATTCGTGGTGAAGGTGATCGGACTTTGTTTATTCTCAGATCTCAGAAAGATGTGTGTGTTGCTCAGATTTATGTTGATGACATAGTTTTTGGCTCAACTAACAAGTCTACACTAGATAAGTTTGTTGAAACTATGACAGGTACATTCGAGATGAGCATGATTGGCGAACTTTCCTTCTTTTAAGGTTTGCAAGTCAAGCAGAAACCCAATGGGATGTTTCTATCACAGGAAAAAGTATGCAAAAAACCTTGTGGAAAGGTTTGGGTTAGCTGCAGCAAAGCCCTACAAGACACCCATGCCCTCGAGTATCAAGATTTCCAAGGATGGTGCAGGCGAGTGTGTTGACCACACCCTGTATCGCTCCATGATTGGCAGTCTCCTATACCTCTCAGCCACTCGACCAGACATCATGTACTCCATAGGTGTATGTGCTAGGTATCAGGCTGATCCTCGTGCTTCTCATTTAGTAGCTGTTAAAAGGATCCTTAGATACATTTCTAGTACTGCTTCTTTGGGAATTTGGTATTCTTGGGACACTAATGCCAATCTTGTTGGTTATAGTGATTCTGATTGGGCAGGGGATCTTGATGATAGAAAATATACGAGTGGTGGATGTTTCTATTTAGGGAATAATCTAGTGTCTTGGTACAGTAAAAAACAGAACTGTGTCTCTCTTTCAACCGCTGAATCCAAGTACATAGCCGCAGGTAGTTGTGTAACCCAATTAGTATGGTTAAATCACATGTTGCATGATTATGGTTTGGAAAGTGATACTCTTCTGATGTTCTGTGATAATTTGAGTGCTATTAATATATCCAAAAATCATGTCCAACATTCTAGAACTAAGCACATAGATATTAGACACCATTTTTTGCGTGATTTGGTCGAGTCAAAGATATTCAACATATGGAAACCACAAATCAGTTAGCTGACATCTTTACCAAACCCCTGGATGCTGAGAGATTTCTTAGTCTTAGAAAATCTCTTGGAATGTGCGTAGTCTAAAAGTCTGAGTGCTATGGTGTGTCCGCAACACCACCGGAACACACCCGTATTGTTTGTGGTGTTATGTGTTATGACCTTGTTCTAAATCCTTCTCCCTTCTCTTTCTTTCAGTTACTATAGGTTTGAACTATGTTTGTGTCTAGTTCTCTCAATTTCTTGACTTTTTGAGCTCTTAACTGTCTTGATACATGTGCCTCCGTTTTATAAATAAAGTGCTCGTGTGTGTGCAGAACACCATGTGATTTGTGGGTTAAAATCGCCTGATTATGAATTGTTTTTTACCACTCTCTGGACAAATAAAAACTCCGCTTGTTTTTATTTACTTTATGGTTGTTGATGGGATACCAGATATAGTCGGTAGTTGTGCTGGGGTGTGTGGAGTTTTGGCTGCCTGCATTCGGTGTGACTATTTGACTTGAGGTTTTCTCTAAAAAGGTGATGTGGTAAATTTGTGCTCATTGGGTTACTGGGGTGTTGAAGTTCCGACTGTCCTCATTCAGTGCCTATGTACTCACCCACATTGCTGAAAAGGCTTGTGGTATGGTTGGGATGATAGGAGTTCCGGCTTCCTTCATTCAATTTGTTACCCTTGTCCAATAAAAAGAAAAAAAATAATAATAAAAAAACGTGCTTAAAATTTTGTTCTCTTGCTGGAGTATAATAAAAAGTTTCGGTTTGTGTATCTAATGGTCTGTGGTTAGGTGTTTTGACAACACCATGGTCCTGTGTGTGTTTTGCCAACACTTTTCTTTCTCCTTCTTCTTCTATGTGGAGGTATGCGTTTTCAGTGTAGTTTAAGTTTCTCTTTGTCTTTGAGTTGGGGTGTTCTGGACACACCATGGTTATGACTGCTAGTAATGTTATGCGTTTCGTTTTTGTTTTTTTTTCTTTTCTCTCTCTCTCTCTCTCTGCATGGGGTGCATGTGGTTATGGGTGTTAAATTGAGTAATTCGTTTATGTTGGGTTAGTTAGTACTGAGACTTAGTTCTGTTGGTTACTGTACCATTAAAATAGAATTATTTCTTAAATACTAATTTTTATCACTTGTTGATTTTGTACTACTCACTATTCTTGATTGCTCACAGGATTTGTTGTTGTGTCTCTTTAATACTAATCTCCTAATTTTAGTATGATTACAGAGAAATGTGCTCCCATTACTCCCATTAACCTCCGCACACATCTTGAGCTTCCCACTAACAGATTTCTCTCCATCTGTTCGTCTCCTTCCCTATATTTCTTTTCTCCTCTTCTTCTTTCTCACTTACTTTCTCACAGTTTCTCACTTCTCCATTCTCACTACTCACTATTCTCACTTACATTTTCTAATTCTCTCCATTCTCCATTCTCCATGGCTCCCAAATCCGCAAAGAAATCCGTAAAACGGAAATTTTCCCAAACACCCAAAGCTCCCAAGAAACCTAGGGTCTCCACACCGTCTCCACCACCCAATACTTGCCGGGAACTGGTTTTGATGCTGATGGATTCGCAATTTCATACGAAATCGGGGAATTCTGGATCTAGGGCTCCGCAAGCTGAGCAATCCCCTGCTTCTTCTGCTGCAATTGCGGAGCCCGTGCCATTGGTGGTTTTACCGCCACTTTTTGAATCCATGGATCTCCTGGGTCTGGTGTTCCTGACACACCCATGTCCATGCCAGCTGAAACAGGTGTTGTTGTCACACCCACTCCATCTGCTCCTACTCAGGATGTGCCCACAACACCAGAGGTGGTCACAGTGGATGAGGAGGAGGAAAAGATGGTCCCCAAGCCATCTAAGGCAACAGCTAGCACAGTTCAGTCTTCTGGCTCCCATGTCAAAACGCCAGGTTCGTCAAAAGAAACTGCGCGAAAAGGTACCCCCTCCTCTTCTGCATCTCCTATGGGTTATGAAGCAAAATTTACCTATGACAATGCTTTCTATACCAAGGACCTACATGATTTGTTTTGTGATTTTGAGAAGAAAAAGGTCTTGGTGGAAAGGACCATTTCAGTTTCTGATTTTAGGCTGCATAGGGTTTATCAGTTTTTAGAAAGTCGTCATTTGCTTGCCTCTGTCAGTTCACTTGATGAATTTGTTCCCAAAACTGTGAAAGAATTGTATTGTAATTTACCCCCTGGTTTTGATGATGCTGAGTACCCTGAGCTGCATAAGGTTTATGTACGTAAATACATTTATGAGATTAGCCCCCACAGTGTTGAATCAGGCTCTGGGTGTGCCTGAGGTTGTTGAGGATGACACATAATTGGACTTGGATATGGTGATCCAGGAGCTAACTGTAGGAAAGGTTGAAGCATGGCTTCCCAAGAGTGGACGCCTCTCTTCCAAGCTCACAACTTTGAGCTTTGTTTTGTGTCATCTTGCTGCTTCCAATTGGATACCCACTTTCAATACCACCTATGTGACCAAGGAAATGGTTGTCTCCTGTTTAAACTCAGGAAGGGCCTTCCAGTGAATTTGGGTGTTCGGATTTTTGCTCATCTTGCTTAATTCATATACAAAGGCACTACAGTTTTGCCTTATCCAGCACTTCTCTACAGGGTCCTGACTAGGCAGGGTTTTTCACCAAGGGCTAAGGATGTGTTTGACACACCTGGAGTCATGAAGATTACCCACAGCATGCTTGGAGGTGCTCATCATTTGGATTTGCCTTGATTTGATGCTGCTGGTGGTGAAGTAAGGGATGATGGGATGCTACCTGTGCCTAGGGATGTGCTACTAGCTCAAAGGGAGCTGATTGCACAACACATTGCAGGGTTGCAGTAGGTGCAGGCTAACTTGGATGTTTTGCTTTCCACACATCAAGGGGAGAGTAGTGGTGTTTTGAAAACACCAGTGGAATTTGGAGGAATTTGGACTTATGTTTTCTTTTCTATTTTAATTCAGACATTGCACTACTTCTATTTCTGTTTATTTTGGGTCTGTAATATTCTGAATTCTAGATTCTGTGATGTTTTGATCTTTTGTTGAATTATGCTAGCACGATTATTATGAATTTGAGGGAGAGCAATTTCTCTTACGTTTATATTGTTTGGTTAGTATATATTGTGGACTTGTGTTACAGGTTTTAGGTGATGTGAAGAAAGGCAAAAACTAAGGGGGAGAATGTAAGTGTGACTACTGGGGGTGTTTTGATAACATTCACAGTATTTGTACTAGTGTTTTACGAACATTGTGGATTCAGTGTTCTCGTTACACTAGTTGATAACTCACACTTCGATATATATATTTAGTATAGTTTTTACCTTTATTATAATTCTAATATTGTTCTACAGTTTTAGTTGGATTATATGTGCAGATATTTTAGGATAAAAGATCTCATGGAATCCAGGATACTTGAGCAAATCGAAGTTGAGTAGAACAAGGAGTGTGTATTCGTGTGTGCCAAGGAAGGAAGGAGAAGCCGACTAGGATTCTACTTACAAGGTTATAACAAGAATCAATGTAGGACTCTACTACATATCAGGAGCGGCTATCAAGCCTATATATACATGAGTCGACATTGAAGATAATTATGCGATGCAAGCATATTATTCTCCCAAGAATGTTTATATAGATTCGTGTTTTGTCTAAGTTTTTCTGAGTTGTATCTATCTAGTATTCTCTATAAGTTAGAGATTGGTAGAGGTAGCTCTTTACGTCTACTCAGTTGATTTGCATCTACAGATATTCGTAAGAATAAACCTAGACTAGTTTTGTATTCATTATCATCATTGATTAGTGGATACTTTCGCCTTGAGGCTCGGTAGATTATAGTAATATAATCTGCTAGAAACTTATATCTTGTCTTATTTATTTCCGTTGTTTATTTAGTGTCAAGTATAAGTTTGTGTTTGGTTACCGAAGAGCAGTGTCATCAGAACATCGGTTCAAGCTACAGCAGAACAGGTGTTCTATAAACGCTAGACTTCCTGGTAGCATTAGTTTAGTATCGAATCTGGGTCCTTAAACTATTTCAATGTCGTTCGTATTTATACGAAATAGCACATGTGAACTGCCAACACACGCCAACAACCTAAGCACATTCAATGAAGTCCCCAAAACTTTTCAAAGTTATCAATTAGGTCCAAATTAATTTCTAAAAATTGCAATACAGTCTTTGGTGACATCTAATTCTCAAAATCTAGGGCTTTGAATTAAAAAAAAAACTCAATTACGTCCTTGCAACTTCCAACAAATTTTCAAATGCCCCTAAAATCATCTCAATATCAAATCACGAGGTCAAACACATTAATATCAATCCAAAAAAAATAAGCTATTAGATGTACGTACTAATGTTCACCAAAATACATACTTGTGTGTGTGTGTGTGTATATATATATATATATTAGGGGAAAAGTGATCATTATAAAAAACCATAACTCAGTGTACATCAAAAGCTAAAAGCGCTTTTCTAAAGAGGCAAAACAGAAATGCCTTCAGAGTCTACCAAACAAGATTTATCTAGATAGTGAGCTAAACCATTATCAGTTCTTAAAATATGGGAAAAAACAATAGAGTCAAAAAGTATAAAAAGATGTTTTATTCGTTCAATGCTCCAATTACTAATAATTAGTAATTGTTACAGATGTTCCCACAAACATAGGGAAAAACAAAGACGTCACAATCACCAACTCCATAAACAGTAGTACAGTACTAATAATTCCACCATTGTAGAATGAACGACCGAAAAGAAAAAGAGGAGAAAAACAGTAGTACGTACAGTACTAATAATTCCACCATTCCCAAGCCAAAATCACAGCTCGACGTCACAGCCTTCACCTCTTCCTGCACCCACCACGGCACCACCACCTTCATCGACTCTGCCACCGGCCGCCAACTCTTCTACTCCAACCTCTGGCTATAGGTCGATTCTGTTGCCTCATCTCTATAGGTCAGTTAACTCAATTAAGTAGGTTCTTCAATTTTGGAAGTAGGGTTCTTCCTTTTTTAGAATTAAGTGTTTGGTTTAATTGGGGGTGAATTTTGTCCCAATTTGACAACTTTGTTTTTAGGGTATGTCAGTACGTTAGTTCAATTCTTCAATTCGTTCTTTAATTCTTCAGTTTGTTAGTTCAATTCTTCAATTCCTTGTTTAATTCTTTAGTTGTTAGTTCTTCAATAAGTCAAAAGTGATCCCCAATTTTTGACCTAATTTTACCCGATTTATACGGTTTTAGGACGTATTTTGCAAATTTGGCATTTCATAGGACCATAAACGAAGAGGACGTCGAGTTAGAGGATCAAAAGTGCAATTCTCCCGAACTGAAATCGAGCGAGCCTCTGGAATGATGATGAAAGTCGAAATTTAAGCTGATTGATTATCCAAATTCAATGAGCTTAGAAAGACTCCTGTCCAAAGATCAAATTATTTTGTGGATTGGACTTCACTTTCACTTGCTAGGTAGGCATAGAGACTGATGATGAGGGATGGCTGATCATGATAGATTGCAAAACGGGAGAGAAAGATAATGAAGAAGAAAAGGGATAAACGGGGATGAATGAAGAAGAAGAAGCAGCAGCATAATAAATTTTTCATTCACGTATGTATTGTGTTAAAAAACTGAAGTAAGTAATAAGTTAATTCATTTTAGATAATCCATATGTAAAGCACAAGGGGCTAAACCCCACCAGATTAATTCAATCCTATGTGGAATTTTGTGGAATTAGTTGTATTTTAGCCAGTATATATTTCATTGTTATTTTTGGTATGTTATCTACATATATAGTTTTTATTAAATCTAATATAACTTTATCTACAAAAATCCGAAAAATATTTTGAACATATATTTGAATTCGTCGTGACAAGACGAATCCATAGACACCAATCTTGAATAGTATTATTTCAAGAAATCATTTTATTCATTAAAATAAAATATAAATTTATTAAATAAGATAAAATGAATTAATGAAAATTTAAAAATAGAGTATTTATTAAATAAATTCAATCTACGTGAAATTTTGTGGAATTAGTTGCATTTTCAACCAGTATATATATTCCACGATTTATTTTTTGTATGTTGGCTGCATATATAGTTTTTTTAATTAAATCTAATATAAATTTATTCTACAAAACTCCGAAAAATATTGTGAACATATATTTGAATCCACCGTGACAAGACGAATCTATAGACACCAATCTAGATTATTATTATTAATTAAATAAATTATTTTATTCACTAAAATAAAATATATACTATTAAAGAAGATAAAATAAAATAATGAAATTTAAAAAATAGAGCATTTATTAAATATTTAATACTCCACCCATCTATTTAACAAGAAATTAATAGATATTTAGATTTTCAATTATAAATTTTGATTCTACGGTTGAGCAAAGTCCGAATAGGGGGGCGAGAATTTTGTTCCATGATGTTTTGCCAGGTTAAACGTGAGGCTAATGTTTTAGCGCTCAGATTATCAGTTGGGTGTTCTTATATAATATAACTAGAACGTGAGCGTGTCATTGTGGCATATAATTACAAATAATAATAAAAGTATATGAAGGTAAGTGCAATCATTGTTTCAGATAACGAATTATTTTTTTTAGTTGAATTAAGATTTTGGATAGTGCGAATTGATCTGTTCCAATTTGATTAAAGAAGATGAAGAAGAAATATTGGTTATCGTTGTTTTTTTTTTCTTTAATGATAAATTGATTTTGTTGGAGTTCGATTAGGGTTTTGAATTTATTGGAGATGACATATTGAGATTTTTTAATGATGAATTGATTCTGTTGGTGTTGATTTAGGGCTTGAAATTTAATTAGAGAAGACAAATTGAGTTTTTTAATGATGAATTGATTTTGTTGGAGTTTCTTAGGGCTTAGAATTAGAATGAATAAAACATATTGTTTTTTTGTAATTAAAGTCTAATTTACATGCGTATCACAAATCGGTTCAATTTAACTTAAATTAAGTACTCAATTGCACAACTCTAATAGTTGTGCACTTATATATATAAATAAATACCAGCATTTACGTAACACACTACGTGTGTTAAGGATTTTTATATAAACCAATGAATCTGTGATTGAAAAAAAAGAGAAAATATTGAAAAATAATAAATAAAAGAAAGAAACTTACGCCAATGGGATTCGAACCCTGCACCTTCTACTGAAACAATGACACATGTACATACCAGATTCAAATTGAATTAGTAAGATCAACAGATGAGATTTAAATCGAATTACAAACTTAGTGAAACTTTTTGAATTATTATACTACTTTGAATATACTATAATATATAAAGTTGATGGGCTAAATCCACCAGATTCATTCAAATTCCAGCCATCCTACGTGAAATGTTGATACGGTTGAGCAGAGTCCGAATAGGGGGACGTATTAGTGTTGTTGCTAGGGATCATGAGGGGAATGTTATTGCTTGGTGATTTTTTTTATGTCTTATGGTTGCTGAAAATGCGGAAGGTTGACCAGCTAAATTAAGAACAAAATTTGTTCGAGATTTTGAGTGGCAACATATAGTAACTGAAAGGGATTGTTCTTTGGTGATTAGATCTCTTAAATCGATAAATTTTAGCTTTGCCCCTTTATTTCACTTTCAAAGAAATTCAGGTATTTAATGGAGAATTAAGTTTTGCCAAGTTAAATGTGAGGGTAACGTTTTAGCACATATATTATCGGTGTTCTTATGATGATGTTGGTTTGGTATATTTGTATTATCCACACCAAGATCGTTTTAACATATATATTGTTATAGTGGTATATATGTTACTAGACATGCTTTTTTCAATTCCAGGATATAGAAGAGATGCACATGAGCTAATTGGTGGTGTGTTGATCTTTACATGTCTATCAACAACATTTTACACGTGAAGACTTTCAAGTTCCTTTTCTTTATGTATAAGATTCGATCGATAGGATGAGGTATAAGGGTTCTCTTCTCTACGGTCTCTAGGGCTGTGCAAAAAATCCACCCGTCCGACCCACCCGCGTAAACCGCCCGCCTTTCACCTGCACCCGTCAACTAATTTTTTTATAAAACGTGTGGTGGGTTAATTTATTTTTCACCCGTCATTAGTGGGTGGGTGGTGGGTTGGATGGGTGCAACTCGCGACCCACCCGCCATTTTTATGTATGTATGTATGTAGGTATATGTTTGTGAATTTAAGTATAAGGAGACCCATCGACTAGAGAAATTGCATCTTCGCTTATATCGTTGACTATAGATATAGTTTAAGTGAGCGTACAGCTCTTCTCTTTAAGCACTATTTCATCTTCATTTTTGCACTCAACATTCGTTCTTCTCAGCTCATGTCATGTATTCAAGCAAAATAACACAAGTTGGCAACTTCTGGGGTCAACATGTCATCCATTACTGAGTGAAAATCTTTAAAATTAAGTAAAGAAGGATAACTACTTCAAAAGAATCACTACCCTCTTTGTTCAGAACATGCTCTTTGTTGCTGATTTTTTTTTACTTGCACATTTACTTCTCCACAAGTTGCAAGTTTTTACTACATCCATTTTTATCTACATTCACCCGCAAATCCGCCCGCCACCCGCCCGCCATTTTTATCACCCGAACCGCTGCAGGTTGAAAAAATATTCCACCCGCCTCGGTTTATAATTATAATCACCCGCCATAGGTGGGTCGGTCTGATTTTTCGTAAAAACCCGCCCACACCCGCCTGTGCTCACCCCTAACGGTCTCTGTCCGGAAGGACTGGTTATATCCAACCCGAATTCAACCCTGTGCGAAATAATGATGTTCAGGTCTGGTCTAGCATATACTCGAACCCGTTCCACACCTTTGTTACAAGACCCGAGCGCAACATTTTATGAATTGATTCTCTAGACGTGCTCTTTTCAGTTCAGAAGAGAGAAGAGACACACGTGAGCTAATTGGTGGTGTGTTGGTCTTTACATGTCTATCAACAACATTTACATGTGAAGACTTTCAATTTCCTTTTCTTTATGTATAAGATTCGATCGGTAGAATGAGGTATAAGGTTTCTCTTCTCTACGATCTCTGGCTGGAAGGAGTGGTTCTATCCAACCCGAATTTCAACCCCGTTCGAAATAATGATGTTTAGGTCCGGTCTGGTATATACTCGAACCCGTTACATACCTTTGTTACAAGATCCGACCGCAACATTTTATGATTAAGTTAGTAAAAACTACATTTATTTCCGGCGGAGGGTGTGGGGGGGAGGTCTGCATATACTCTCTAGGCGGGGAAACTCTTTTCGATCTTCTCGCTACTTTCTTGATACATGATGGGCCTGGGGGATCTGAGACTCTCTAGGTGGGGAAACTCTCTTAGATTTTCTCTCTACTTTCCTGATCTCCATAACGAGTCGGGGGAGGGAGGGATCAGCTGATACTCTCTAAGCGGGGGAAATGTCTTCGATCTTCTTTGTACTTTTTTGATCTCCATGATGGGGGGGGTCCGGCAGTTACACTCTAGGCGGGGAAACTCTCTTCTATCTTTTCTTTACTTTCTTCATCCATAACGGGCCAGGAGGGGGGACCCGTACCATGTGAAATTATGTTCGTAGAATAATAATTTTTGTGTCTTTGGTGAGGTGACGCATACCACCGCGGGGTTGCTGGGAACCGGTGGGTTGGAAAAAGCAACCGTAACATGTGAAATTACGTTTGTATAATATTTTTGTGTGTGTGTAGTGGGGTGACCACATATCACCGCGAGATTGTTGGGAACAACCCTATTGATTGTGTTGTAAACTTTTATATTTTATTTTGGTTCCGTTTGAGGGATAGATTTTTTGGTAAAAAAACATGTACCTGCTACTAATTAACAAGTCGGGTACGGTAGGACCCTATTTTTACATTTTCTATAGTTAGCATAAATAAACACTCAATGATATAATATTGGATGAAGAATGACTACCGACCGACACCACGACCAACGTTGTCTACAAGGAATTTTGACTATCTTATTTTCTCGATTAATTTATTTAATCCCCATATTTTTATTTATTATAAAAAGTAAACTATATATACCGTGGCATCGCCACGGGTTAGTACTAGTAATAATTAATTTAGTTTAGTCGCTCGTGAGTAAGCTCGATGCTCGTGAGCTTAATGTCAGGCTCTTAATTTTAAAATTCGGCAATGATCAAGCTCGAGATTGTTGTAGACACGAGCATGATAAGATCGACTAGAATCGAATCGTTAACACACTAGTTAGTTGTAACCACTGCAAGTCTGCAAGAAGCCTAGACACACTATAAAAGCATGCTACAGAATCATTAATTAGCTTTCCAACAAGTTTCAAGTTCAGTAACAAGCCTTCTTACCATGTACTTATAAGGCCAAACATAGTCAAGCAAAGACCAATTTATGGAAGTGGCTCCAAGCCTCCAATACAGACTGTTAGTGTAACAGTGCTATGAAAATTCAAGTCCATCATCTGCTCTTGCATTTGATGGATCAGGAGATCAATCACTCAAAATTTGCAGCAGGCCATAAATGATTCGGTGAACTTATGAATATGCTAGAAGATGCCGATGATCCTCTCACTGCATAAGCAAATCTGAGAGGTGTATGCGTCCTAGCATTTCTATCAGAGTGACTGGATTTAAGTCTCACTTGACTTCACAGACGAAACAATTCAATATCTGCCAGCTGATTCAGTACACAAAAGGAAATGTATATGGAAAGGAGAAAATTACAAAGCCAAATAAGTCATTCCTAATTTCTAAGAATATCTTGTACCGAAACACTGCAACAGAAGCTTACAAGATAAGGCACTGATCCTGGCAAATTTGGTATCCTTCTCCAGCTGCAGTTACCCGAACCACTTATCTCACAGATACAGGCAGGGCAACCCTTGCGCTGTTTACTAAACACATACACCACATTACGTGAACCGACACATTTCATGCTCTCATAATTCCACTCTCCTTCACTACCAAAGAAATGGGAAAGCATTTCCTCAGGCATATATCCAATCTTCGTGAACTCAAGCGTTGTCTCATCAATCCTCCACAAGTTAAATTCAGGCTCATAATCCACCCTGCACAATCCAGCTAACACTAACTGATCTTCACAAGTAAACAAGTACGAAAATTCGATGCCTTCAGGCCTGAGTTTTTGTACGTCACTCCAAGAACGGGTTTGCAAGTCAAAAGACCAAGTAAAACCTGAAGTGATTGTAAAAAGATAAAATTTATTTCGGAATAGAGATAAGCTTAAATAATTTGACATATCTTCCCAAACACTAAGTTGTGGCGGAGGTAAACAGGTTTCCCATAAACCAGAACAAGGATCGTAAATGTTTACTGGCATATCGCCTGCTGCTGCACCAATGACAAAGAATCTAGTGAGGCTTGAGAAATATGGATCGTTGTAAACACCAATCAGGTGTTCTCTTGTGGAAAATCTCAGAGGGGCTATTTCTTCCCAGGTGTTAGTGAGAGCCGGTCTGAAACAGAAATTTTCAGGGCTGATGGTGAAAAAGAATCCATTTGAGGCGGTGAAGGATTCATTGAAAGGAAAGGTTGCAGTTGGGAGTTTGATCCATTCATCGTATTTAGGGCTGAATGCAAATGCAGGGTTGTTGACTGAACAAAAGTGGCTTTGGCCTGAGATGAAGAGCCAGGGTAATGAATTGGAGCTTGATATCCGTGTTTTGATGGAACTAGAACATATAATAGAGTACCAGGATTTGCAGACTGAAGATGCTCGGATAATTGAAGTAAATGGGAGAAGGGAAATGATTAGTTCTATTATGTCAGGTCCTAAGGTGTCAAATTCAGATACGGAATTCGACTGTTTTGGATCAGAATCAGAAGTAGAGGACTCGAATATTTGCATTTTGAGGCGTAAGTAGGAAATAGCTGATGTGAACTTTTATAATTTGTGAGAGAAATGTGAATGACAGTTTAAACTGTTACCTCCTCAGATTGTTGTGACAGAGAAATAATGACTATTAGTTTGAAACTGAGGGAGGAGAACAAATGGCAAAAAACTGAGATTAAATAGAATGTTGGAAGGTACAGATAAATAAGGTGAATGCAAATTAAAATGCAAAATAAGCCGGCTGAAAAGTTGAGGAAAATAGTTAAGAAGGGCCTTGGCAGTATCAAGAGAACAATGTGCCTGTTCCATTGGTTGTCATGTCATGCCTGTATATTTCTGTCTCTTTCCCAAGCTTGTTTGTTATATTTGTTTTGCACTTGATAATAAAGTTTAGAACTTACGATGCAAACATGAAGAATTGACAGATAGATGCGACACACAGTTGAAAAGGATGGAAATAAATTGAAACATTCTTCAAGATAGCACAAAGATACTAATATCTTGGTATGAACAGCTACCCGAAATGAACATGTATACATCATCAGATGCTTCCATTTCTAGTTTATATAGCTCTTAATCTCTGGATAAAAGAATAAATTCCTAATCACTAAAACCACCAGCAATGTTTTAGCTGCAACTCTGCAAGTTGTGTTGCAGTCATGTTAGAGTCGCATTTTTCTACTTTTTTTCAGTTGCAACAGGCCAGTTTTCCATATTCATGATCTTGTGTTGGGACCTGTTACAGGGAAGTTGATAAAGAGAATTTTTTGTACATTTCAAGAACTGGTTTTTTTTTTCCTGTTGTAGATCAACATTCAAGACAACTGGACTGAGTCTGAGTTCTGTGGCGCTGGCTAGCTTGGTTTGAAATTTTTTATGCCTCAAAGGCATCTTTCTCCTCTCAGAAAAATTGGTTGCGGATTTCGAAATTCAAATGTTCTAAGGACCTTCTCTGGATTGAGTAGTAAATAAACCCTTGAGAAGTTGATAGTTTTGTAGACTGTGGAAAGTAATGTTATGTGGATGGGCTGCATTATACTTACAAGTAACATAAAATCTTTCAAGGATATGGAAAGGGGGAAGTTGAAAATCAAATTAGACAACCAGATTCCTTATATCCAAGGATATCTTTACAGAAACACTGCAACATGAGCTCATTACTCTGCACCATCCAAACACACACGAGGACATTAAAGTTTGTCTGCTAAACATGTACACCACATTACCGGAACCAACACATTCCAGGCTCGGATGTTAAATGATAGTCTAAGTAAGGAATGACTAGTTGTTTGAGTTTGAAGGATAGTGACAAAAGCGATACAGGCAGAAGAACCGAAGGAGATGTGTAGACAGAACATTTAGCAGATCCTTGATCCCCAACACTATCTTTTACCGACTGTAAAGGATTCTGGCAATTCTTGAATCCTTCTTCACCTGCATTTACTGCTCAAGTATTTTTTAACCTGTGCATCCTAGATGTCAACAACCTTGTTCTTCTGATCCTTCACAAACCAAACAAACAAAAAAATAGTGAGTCAGATATGAGACAGAATCGGCATGGAACAAATACATCGTTAATCCCAACTTCTGTTGTTTGATTTTACCAAAGATGTTACTTAACAGTTAGCTGCTGAATACTTACTCGTACTTAACTTCAATTGCAATGGCCAGTTTAGCATAGTTGTTGATAGGAGCATGATGAACAAACTTAATTATAAGATTAGAATGTATTGGACGATGAGCGTTCTATGTGAGAGCATTTCCTGAAGACAAGGCCTTGTGAAACCCCCAGAGACTTGGGAGTGGTTTGTGAAAATCTGATTCTTGTTCATGATAATTGATAGGGATTCGAGCTAGACATTTAAAAAAATTGCAGTAATTTGTTCGAGGAGTTAATAAGTTTTGCAAGGGAAGCCTTCTTTCTTTTTTTTTCTTTTTTTTTTTTTTTTTTTTTTGGGAGAAAGTTAAAGTTCATATACTTTCATGAAAGAGGTATACCTCATAGTACAATGATCGCTAAAATTTCAAGGAATAGAAACCAAAGCAGTTTCTAAAGAAAGACAGAAGCTAGCTAGGTAACCTATTCTAGTCTAAAACTATGACAAATTACAAAGCCAAGTTTCTACAATCTCATAACAAAATCTCAACACATAGCCAGTTTTTGTTTTATCCTTTTGTACAGGAACAGTCAACTGTACTGTGGTCTGTGACCTTTTTCTGTCTCCAATCCTCTTGGAAAAAACTTCCGTTGTACATCACAGTGTTTCTACGCGGGCGTAGAGTTAAGTAACCTTTTTTCTACTGATATTGTCAATCACATGGGACATGGTTTGCACACCTAACACTGATAAAAGATAAGGTCTTAATACATATGGAAAGTAATGTTATGTGGATGAGCTGCATTATACTACTTACAAGTAACATTTGACAAAGATCTTTCAAGGAAAGGGAAAAGTTGAAAATCAAATTAAGCACCCAGATTTTCCTTATTTTCAAGGATATATATCTTTTACAGAAACACTGCAACAGGAGCTTATAACCCTGCACACCCCAAACGAGGTTCCTAACAACTCTGGGATCCTTCGCCAGCTGCAGTTACCCGAATTGCTAATTTCACAAACACACGCAAGGACATGCACAAGGACATGCATACGTTGTCTGCTAAACACGTACACCACATTACCGGAACCAACACATTCCAAGCTCACATATGTTCTTTCCTTTTCACTGCCAAAGAAATAACAAAGGAGTTCCTCAGGCATGACGCCGATCTTAGTCAACTCAAGCGTTGTCTCATCAATCCTCCACAAGTTAAATTCAGGCTTACCATTTACTCTGCGGAATCCAGCTAACACCAACTGATCTTCACAAGAAAACAAGTAAGAAAAATTCATAGCTTCAATCCCGAGATGTTGTATGTTGCTCCAGGAGCGGGTTTTCAGATCAAAAGACAAAATAAAACCTGAACCGATTGTATGAAGATAGAATGTATTTTGGGATAGAGCCAGGCATAAAGCATCTGACATGTGTATCCAAATGGAAAGTTGTGGCGGAGGCGGGCAGGTTTCCCAGAGGCCGGAACGAGGATTGTAAATGTTTACAGGCATATCGCCAGAAGGCCCAGAATCAAATGAGGTAGGTTCCCTAGATGCTGAACCAACGACAAAGAATCTAATGAGGTCTGGGTTGTCTGGATCGTTGTATGTACCAATCAGGTGTTCATGTGAGGAGAATGTCAGACGGGCTATTTCTTGCCAGGTTTTAGAGAAAGCTGGTCTGAAACAGAATTTTTCGGGGCTGATTTTGAAGAACAGCCCTTTTGAAGCAGTGAAGAACTCCTTGTGTGGAACGGTTGATCTGTGGAGTACGATCCATTTGTTGAGTTCAGGGCAGAACACGAATGGGCAAGTGTTAGTGGAAATCCGGCTCTTGCCGCAGATGAAGAACCAGGGAAATGAATTGGAATTTGAAATTTGAGTTTTGAAAGAAGTAGAGCGGATAATAGAGTACCAGGATTTGCAGACTGATGATGCTCGGATAATTGAGGTAATCGAGAGATGGGAAAGGATTAGTTCTATGAGGTCAGGCCCTAGGGAGTTCAATTCAGGCAAGAGATTTGAAGTTAGATTTGACTGTTGAGAGTGTGATGAATAAGAATCGGATATCTGCATTTTGATCGTATGTTGGAAACAAGTTATGATCTGCAGTTTCTATAATTTGTGAAAGTATCATAGAGGATGTTAAATGATAGTCTTAAGTAAAGGAGTGAGTATTTGTTTGAATTTGAAGGACAGTGACAAATGCAAAACTGGCGGATGAATCGAAGGAGATGGTTAAACAAAGTGCATTTAGCAGATCCTTGATTTCCAACACGATCTTGCGCCGGCTGTGAAGGATTCCTGCAACTCTCGAGTCCTTCTCCAACTGCATTTTACTGCTCAAGTATTTTCTAACCTGTGCATCCTAGCTGTCAAAAAAATTTAAATCTTTGCCTGCCCAGTACCGACTATTATTCTTTTGATCCTTAACAAAACAACAAAAGTTCTCATGTTTCCCTTAGGGGACATCCAAAGTCAGGAATGAGACAGAACCGGCATGGAACAAATACATCGTTAATCCCAACTCCTGTTGTTCGATGTTACCAAAGATGATTCTTAAAAATTTACTGTCGAACACTACTGAAAGTGCAGCTGTTTAATTCATTGTTGTAGCAACATTGCTATGACTGTTGCAGCAATAATGGCTATAACAGTCTCAGTCCAGAAATTATGTACTTTGAAGTACTTAATTAATTAATAATTGCCTTTTTTACTAACGTTAACCTAGTTCCATGTTTGTTAATTGTTTGGTTTCAGGTAAGAAGCAACTTATATTCAAGAAAGCCATGGAGTCTTAGAAGACAAGATACAAGGGACTCTTGGAAGTCAATATCTTATGGACTCTTAGAAGATTGAATAATTTGGACTCTTGAAGATAAGGATAAAGATGAAGACTTGATTCTGCGTATCTGTGTCAAATTGAAGTATTATAAATACCGGATCAAGTGATGAAGAAGATGACAGATTTTAGAGATTTGAGATTCACAATCAATAGTTGTAATCTTCTCATATTTTTACTAGTCTTTGAAGTGTCTAGTTTAGGTGCTTTGGAATAATTCATTCCGACTAGTTATAGTGTTTGATCTTTTCTCATTGAAGAGTTTAAACCTAGTTTTGTAAATCCTCATTATTATAGTGGATATTTGTTTTGGGCGCAGTAGGTATATTTATATACCTACTAGAAAGAAACATCTTGTTTGCTGTTATTGTTTACTTAATTCCGCTGTACATTTGATTGTTCTTGTCACTGTGATAGCAACATTGTTATTCACAGGTTTGTATCAGTATAGTAACAAAGTCCTTCAGGTCCTTTATTTCTTTCAACTACTCGCACTTGTCTTCAATTGCAACGGCCAATTTAGCAAAGTTGTTTGATGAGTGCGAGAGCATCATGAAAGGAACACAAACTTTATCATATGATTAGAAGTTAGAACTTATGAGATGATGGGCGTTCCAATGTTCTATGAAGTTATAATCTTTGAGTTATCATAGTCAGCTAATTCGTCATTTGAAACCTCAGAGCATTTCCTGAAGACTAGGCCTTGCAGCATTCATGCATGATCTTGTGTACTAGGAACTTTGCTTGTGTAAAGCCGATGAAGAGTTTTCTGTACGTCTCTGATGTGCACGAGATCCATCGAAATTCCCAAGTCCATGGCTTATATATGCAAAAGCTCCTTGCAATCTCTCTACTCAGTGAAGCCAGAGGTGAATTCAGGTTCTCATCATTCCTCAACAGTTGATAGATTTTCTGTGAATCTATCTCGACTTCAATGTGAGAAACACACAAGTGACCCTCTTTCAATATCCATAGTCTTATAAAAAATTACCTTCTATTGCTCATAAGACTCTCTTATATTAGACCTAACATTTCCAAGAATATCTTGTACTGAAACATGGGAACAGAAACTGCTATAATTTTGGAGATGAGTTACAGGTTCTGGCAAACATGGAATCCTTCTCCACCTACATTCACCCAAACCGCTGCTGATCTCGCACACACAAGCTACGCACTTCCGTTCACATTCTTCACTAAACACATAGACAAGATTTCTTGAACCAATGCATTTTAACCACGTAAAGAGCCTTTCCCCTTCACTCCCAAAGAAACCAGAAAGTAGTTCTTCAGGCATCCCTCCAATCTTCCTGTACTCGAGCGTTCTCTCATCAATTCTCCACAGATTAAACTCCGGTTCACCGTTCTCATTGGACAATCCAGCTAACACCAGGTGATCCTGACAGAAAACCAAGTGGGAAATCCGGACACCTGGCAGCCTCAGACTTTGTGCATTGCTCCAAATGCGCCTTTCCAGGTCAAAAGACGAAATAAAACCCGAATTCACCCCAAAAAGGTAGAATTTGGTCCGGAAAAGAGCTGAGCTTAACGAATTTGATGTGCTTCTAGAACTGAATACTTGGGGTGGTGAAGGACAGAGTTCCCATGCATTCCGACGAGGATCATAGATGTTCACAGCAAAATAGCCGTCTAAATCAGCAGCAATGATAATGAATCTAGTCAGGTTTGAGCAATCTGGGTCCTCGTACACACCAATCAGGTATTCGCTTGAGGAAAATCTTAAAGGAACTAGTTGGTGCCAGGTTTTACTGAAAACTGATTTGTAACATAAATTTTCGGGGCTGATGTCGAAAATGAACCTATTTGACACGGTTAAGGATTTCTTGAACAGAAGGTTCTGATCAGGGAATTTGAACCATTTATCAGATTCTGGGTCGAAGGCGAATATATGACTGTTGTTGAGGAACATGTCGTTATGACTGTGGATAAAGAACCAAGGTAATGAGTTGGACGCTGATGATCTATTGGTTTGAAGAAATCAGAGTGAATAATAGAGTTCCAGGATTTGCATACGGAGGTAGCGAGGATAATTGAGGAAATTGGGAGACGGGAAAGGATCAGTTCTATCAGGTCGGGTCCTAAAGAGTTCAATTTGGATGTCGTCTCTATAGTGAAATTTTGTTGCGAATGGGAATCGATTTCGTGCATTGTGACTTGTGAGACCTAAGTAGCTGGCAGGCTACTTGCAGCTTTTAGAATGTATAGGAGCCATGTGAACGCTTGGTTCTTTTTATAGTTGGAGGGTGCTGAAAGGGAAATGGGCTAAGAGTAAGAAGAAGATAGAATGTTTGTTTGTCCTTGGTACTAATTTATAAATGTTTGAAAATAGAAACAGAACAATCTGTAACAACAAGAACAAGAAGAATCTGTCCACCTCCTAGGTTCCTGCATTCCGAAGCTGAACATCAAGAAGACGAAGATGATAACAGTTCAACTATGCTCAAACTGTCGAACATATCAGCTGGAATTGTATTTTCAACCATGATGAGTCACAGAGACAGTATATCTATACGGAGATTGAGAGAAATCGAAGCACGAACTATGTTCAGGAGAACAAAAATCTTCATTGTTAGGAAATTAATGAGTACACTGACTGAATGAATAGATACAGTTCCACAGATCCAGCAAACTAATGTACATTTAATTTCTTGATCTTCATATTTCATTCAACCTCTAAGTCATCATAATACATGAACTTTAAATAGAAGTTGATTCAGCTGCCTAGCAACCATCCTTGCTTGCTTCCAATTATCACAGCTCTAGTACAACAACTGTCCAGAACAAATTAAGACGACAGACATTAGTCACAATGCACGCAAAAACACTGAATTACTTCGTCATGAAACAAATGAAAGAGGAGGCTTACAGTCAGAATCGGTGGTAATCCAGCTTCCCGTTCTAGCAACAGACCGATCTCTAACATGTAAAGGAGTGGAGAATGAAGCTACATCCAACTTCTGTTCATTTTTCAGCTTAGAAGGTACAGGTGCTGAAATCGTAGAAAAAGCTGTTGAGTTTATGGTAGAGCAACTCTCCATATCCCATCTAAAACTAATTTTCGGAGAGTCATTGCTTAGTTGATCGTCATCTGGCACTGCCTTCAACGCTGCTCTATTCCTAAAATGCAAGACCTGTAAAACAAGCATTCTTTAGCAAAACCGTCGTAAAATAATAAAATATGTAAATAAATAAAATTAAGAACATGGAATCAAGAAAGTAAAATGCATACCTTTCTACCAATGTATCCTCTTTTCTCAGCCTTCAGAGCAGCAGCCCATCTCAGCAACTCCCTCATTCTACCAATAGTTTTCGGTTTATCCCCTTTCAACTTCTCTTTCTTGTCAACATTCTTGCATTCATCGTCATTGTTTGATGACGACGACTGAGCAGGCTCAGTAATAGGCAATACTTTGTTACCTACATGACTTGCAGGATCAGCCTTTTGGGTAAGGCCTAATCCTCGCGCAATATCTTCTTTCTTCATCTTCATGCAAAAATTAATCGACACACTCAAACTCTTACTCGAATCGAAAAGGGGAAGTAATTCTCTCAGCCACAGTTGTTCTCTCAACTCTGCTAATCAACTCACTGCAGTCCATGCTATATATAAAATGAGTAACATGGTGCATCATTTGCGTACCATGTGGACATAATGCAATGATTCTTTGACGACAATAAAATAATCTAGCTAGACAAAACCAGCATGTTACGTCCCAGATTTTAAAAATGGAGGCTGATAGAGATAGTGAAGGAGAAAAAGTGTGGTTGGTGCAATGGACAGAACATAGGAAATCTATCTGTGCTGTCTGTATATTCTTGAAGATCCGTAAAATACGGATATTTCTTCGAAAAGGGTTATGGAATATAAGGAGAAGATAATGCAACTTTGGTCTGAATCTAAGCAGAAGGTGAGACAACGAGGCAATCACCGATGTTGGCTGGATTGAGATTCTTGGGGACAAGAGGATTTGTTTATGTTAAATGATCATGTGGCCTTGTATTAAGCACGTCTTAATGAGTAGATATTCATTAGTGTAAGATTAGTTTAGTTTAGTAATGGAGATTTTGACCTTGTTGGAAGTGTTTTACACCTTGTAAGTTGCATTTGCTTTTGTGTATAGTCGGCCATTTTTTGTGCTTTTAGTTATTGGGAACATATCGTTCGAGCCTCCTGTTCAACACCAATTCAGCTGGTTTGTAAACGGGAACATCAGTTCCCACCAATTCAAGGAACCATTCAGTGTTTCACCGTACTCTTGGCATAATATGGGACATTTTAAAAGGACCGGAACGCCTAGTCCATGGAAGAATTCACAATGTTGGTTATCGGTTCAACAGGTCAAAATCGACCAGGAAAGCCAAACATAGGCTGGAAGGCTTCGGGTAAAATCCATTTTTGGTACTCCAGAGACATTTCCAATATTGGTACTCTAGAGTGGTCTTGTCCAATTGAGGTACTAGATATCAATGACCAATTATAATTAAGGTACTAATTGTAAATTAGAAGGCGGACATGCCAATCGATCCCAAATTACAATTATTATAACCCCAATTTTATGTAAATTTGATCAATTGAAGGTCAATCGATACAAAAATGGTGAAAAATCGTACAAAAAAAGAATATGACAAGGACGAATTTGACGAGTGTGAGTGGGACGAAGTCCACGATGTCTTGCGAACGATCGATTTTCCATATCTATCTCCCGTCATTTGACATTCGCTCATGCGTGAATGACACATACCACATTCTAAATACAATTAGTACCTTAATGGTAAATAGTCATTGATATTTAGTACCTCAATTGGACACGACCACTCTAGAGTACCAAAATTGGAAATGCCTGACACTGAAGTACCAAAAATGAATTTTACCCGAAGGCTTCCAAGTTGGAACTTGCAGCTCACATTTAGAGAATCTAGGAAATGATAACTGGCCAGCAATTTGACCAAGAAAAAGATACTAGTAAAATAAAATTGAAGGACCTATGTCTTTGCTGAAGAGTCAGAAGCTCACATATTGGCTCTGTTTATTGAATGTGAAACTCTGCTAACACCATACTGGCACCGTAAATGGGGACAGATAACCCCATGTTACCCTCTGCACATACTAATAGGAAAAGAAAAGAAATCAATACTATGGAGCATTGCAATTTGCAAGTAGAAAATTACCTAGTGATCATTGCTTAGTATTTGTTGAACGAATAAAAAATGATAAAATATCATTCTCACTCAATCTAAGGAGCTGTTGGGTATTACGGCATTTAACCGAGTCCCTCATACAGGGCAGGGAATTGAAGAAAACAATCGCTTGCTTTGGGGCACACCTTTATCATACTTGCTCTACAGGGTAGAGCCTACACTATACATTATTATACAATCAGAATTTTGTACACTAACGTATTAAAGCACCACGGGGCACAACTATGTATATGGTAACAGAGAATAATTTAAAACTTAACTTACAATGTCCCAAGGTTATAGCCATCATTACCTGCTGCACAGCTGCATGAACTTTTTACCCAGCAACCACAATCAAGAATGCAACTAAGTACACCACTTTCATTGAAAATCCAGAAATAATTCAAAGTAGACAATACAAATTCATCCAACTTGTACAGTAAAAAAGAAAGTTAACCTGATATATAAGGCAGGCTGCAGATATTTTTTGCCCAAAACTAATATTTCAAGCTGGTATATAAGCCAAGATCTAGAGGTCGTACTGCATGATAAGAGTAACACATATCTGGAGCTGGCTCACTGAACTAACAAGTAAACATTCATACACAACCAGTTACAAGTCTCAAATATTTTTGACTTTCAACAACTTATAACTTGATACTTTTTCGATAAAATTAAGAAAACAGTCCCATAACATACTCAGGTGGCTTAACATAAGCTTTTCGCACCCTAGTCCACATGATTACTGTAGGAGACATCACATTAATGTCTGACAAAAGAAAATTACCAGGTACAAATGAAGACTAGTTTTGCACTTATATTCTGCATGAGCATTACATCTTATGGCAGGTGCCCACCACTAACAAGAGAACTATGCCAATTGATTAGGACATCTCTTCAATCAAGAACAATGACTGCGGACTTCTTGATGAGACCAGATGATTTCATATTCATAGGCATGACTGGCAATAACTAAGATAAATGTCCTTATAGGTTCGTACAGAAATAAATTACAAGCATGCTAACGGAGTTGACAAAAATTAGCCTCCTTCAAGGTCAGAATCCATACAATGTAGGAATTATCTCATTCTGGATCTGGGGAACCTCCAGGAACCAACTGCACACAAAAGAACAGGTATAAAATAAGTATCGAGAATATCTGAAGCAATAAATTCAAGAACATGAGTTTCACTCGAGCTTCACGCAGATTTTCAAAAGTCTAGTACAAGAAGAATAATTTTCAAATACCATTACATTATCTCAAATTTCCAGGGAACTCAACTGATGCAAAGAGCTATGGTAACAGGGTGATTTGATTGGTGAGAAAACTTTGGCGAATGGAGTTTTTCAGATGCTAATATACAGCACCTACTAACTTAAGCATAACTCAGACTCATGTTGGACTTACAATTGCAATGTTGTTTCCATTGAGCAAAATCTGGTCTAGTTTTGTTATACGTCGTCCTTCCGAAGTAATTTCACTGTGAAACATGAAAATAGAAATAAAGATTAGTTGGTTGGAATGCATTATTGGAGCAACAAGAATATTCAACAGAAAAATAAAAAAAAATTAATAAGTAATCAAGTTTGCCTAAATCAAACTGAATGAATAAACAAAATCGAGACCCATTTCACGCCCTCCCCATGGAATAAATTACAGCAAAAATAGAGAAGCAAAAGGAAGAGAATACCAACATGATGAGGGCATGGCTTCTAATCAACATTTTACAGATACTCACTTATGGTCAAGTCAGGCAAGGCAAATAAAGTCGAATTATATTTGAAAGCTAGGAAGCTGGAATAAATCTTCAAGTTTAAACTCACATTATTATAGTACTTCCTCCGTCCCGGTCAAAGCTTCCCACTTTGTCATTTTAGTCGTCCCACACAAAGCTTCTCATTTCCATTTTTTGTAATTGGACTCTCTAACCCACTTAACTAATACCATCATATCACAATCATAGTTACAACTTTACCAACCCACCATCACTTTTTTATTCATTATTGGTTTTAAAAATACTCAACTTTCGACTTTATCAACCCACAATCAATTCTATTCATTCTTTATTATGTTTTCATTTAAATAATATTCCTTCTTCCACTTTCCCTTAACTTGTTGACCAAAAAACAAAATGGGAAGCTTATCATGGGTCGAAGAAAGCAGTGTTTATTTTCATGAGTTAGGCTGCACTATTCACTTCAATCACAAAACTTATTTCATTACCAAGCCGTAACATTGTAATGGAACAATATTGATGAATTCATTTACTTTCTACTCTTTCTGGGGGAAAAATATACAGAAGAAGAAGCTTTGCAAGCAAGGCTTCTGTTAAAATTGCCGAGAACCTCTATCTCTCTGCAGTCATATCCCATCAGACATAAAACCTCAACATATTATGTTCCAGTTTTTATATAACCACTATGTTTCTTATTTACGGATATGAATAATATTACCGTTAACAATGGGGATAGAAGGTATTTGTAGAATGCAATTGGTGAAAGAATGGTGACACTAACAAGTTGCAAAATTTCTCAGACATGGAATTATGAGAGTATATGAATATGAGACACATATTTACAAACTCAGATAACAAATTCAAAACCACGAACAAGACATGTTACGAAACGAGCTGAAAAGGCCTCACACTCCACACAACTATATTTATATCCTAGAGGTAGTTAGTTCTCACTCCTGAGCTGAAATTCGAACTATGGTGTCAAAAGAGCGAACCTTTTTACACTCGATGAAACTCTATGCACAACTCAAACAGCATTAAATCTTCAAAACCTAAAATTTCAATGCTTCATCTACTCTGCAATACTAATTGATTCCTAATTCTCCAACCAGCATTAGGCCCGAAAATTCAGCTCATGAAGCAAACTAACTTATAAACCCTAGAGATCTCCAAGCTGCTCCGTCAAGTTTCCGAATCAACAATGACCCTAAACGAATTAAAACGCGAAAAAAAACTATAAAAGTAGAATGAGCTAGGGTTTAGAAAGTACGGAACTATTCAGTGACGTCTTCTAGCACCATGTTGACATAGACATCGAAGCCTCTGAGAGTACCAACAAGCTCCTTGTCTCCCTTCATTATGACCCATATCTTAGACCCTATGCACCGGTCGATTAGCTCTGCAAATTTACACAGAAATTGAATATCTCAGTTTAGGTTGAATTAAGGTAGAAACAGATATTAATTAGAAAAAAGTTAGTTAAGGACCTGAAGGAAGAAGCTGCGAGGGATTGTGAGCCATTGTTGGAATGGAATTGAGCTAGAGAGACGAGAGGAAAATAATCAAGAAAATACTTACTGATGCCAAAGTACCAAACCAGCAGCTTGGGTGGGAACTGGGTACTGGGTACTATAGTGAAGGAGTTTGTGCGAACTGGGCCGATCGAGTGGGCTTACTAAAAGGTGAAAGTTCTCAAACGTACATAATATATAATCTCAAATCCATTTGAGAAAATTACATCTAGGGCCTAGTCAACTCTACTTAAACCACTTTGGTCATTCACTAACTTTTTTTTTTTTTTTTTTTTTTTGAGAAAAACCTTGATTTTATTCCAAACAGGGTAAAATTAGTGTTAGACATTTCTGATTTTGGTACTCCAGAGTGGTCGCGTTCAATTTAAATATTAATTATCAATAACTGTTTTCAATTAAGGTACTAATTGAATTTATGAAGTCTTGTGGCGTTCGCATGTGAATGTTAAGCGTCAGAAAGATGAGCATAGAAAATTGACCGTTCGCAAGATATCGTGGACTTTGTCCCATTTACAAACATCAAATTTTTCCATGTCATATTCTTTTTTTAGGCTTTTTCATCAATTATGTTTCAATCAACTTTCAATTGATCAAATTCACGTGAAATTGGGATTATGTTAATTGTAACTTGGTACTGATTTGCACACCCACCATCCAATTTACAATTAGTACATTGATTGTAAATAGTTATTAATAATTAGTATCTAAATTGGACGCGATCACTATAGAGTACCAAAATCGGAAATGCCTCACACTGCAATATCATAAATGAATTTTACCCATTCCAAACATGACCGGTGGCATTGTTGTAAATATTCAGTCCGTCTGTTGTGACCATTATATACCCCCTGTTAAACATTATACATCTCGCAGCATTTCTGTTCATGTTTCAGAAAAAGGCAATGTGGCCCGCGTGGATTGGCCAGCCTCATTTTTCTACAAATTTGTTTCTTATTTTCTTTTCTTCATAATTCATAAAATATAAAAATTATTCTGATTTTCATATTTTTTCGTCATCTACAAATAGAGACCACTTTGACTATATTTCGATTATTCTAAATTTTACGACTTTTATACTCTTAATTATGTAGAATAGTAGCATACTCCTTTGGTTGTATCCATGTACATATCTAATTGTACTTTGGTGCACAAGTTGCAATAACTATATAGTCTGGTATCATCCTCCACCGGTTTAATTGTATTCATGTACATATCCAACTGTACTTTGGCGCACAAGCTGTGATAACAATATGGTATAACATCCTTACCTATCGGTGCAATCCAATTGTACTTTGGTGCACAAGTTGCAATAACTATATAATATAGAGTAAGTATAGTAAAAGGGAAGATTTTCTGTCCTAATCCAGCTTTTTCTGATAAAGAACCTATTGACTACACTGCAAGGTTAATAGTTTTAATATAAATACCCAAATAATAACACACTCTCTCACAAAATTCACAAAATTCAACAATCTTTCTCTCTCTACAAAAATCCTAGAGGGAGAAACATCCAAACCCATTTATCTCTCTCCTTCCCTCCCTCCCCCCCCCCCCCCCTCCCTCCGCCGGAACCACCGTCGGATCCATATCCTCCGCCGGAAATTATGGTGCTCAATGTACCGATCAATCAATATCTCTCTCTCTCTCTCTCTCTCTCTCTCTCTCTCTAGTTTCGCCGGATTTATGTCGGATCTTGTCGGATTTCCACCGAATTTTCAGATCCAATTGCTAAAATGTTCATCAACAAATTCATCTTGTTTTTTTTCGTTAAATTCTCAATTGAAAATGAAATTTGACCTTTTATTGTCGTTTTTCGCTGATTTTACGATCTCATGTTTCCAGATCTGGTTTCAGATCTGAAATCCGTACAGTGAAAATTGAATTTCGCAATCTGGTGCTTTGTTATTGTTTTAAGAGCCGGTGTTATAGTTTTATGTAGGGGTGAGCATCGGGCCAGAACCGGCCCGAACCGAAAAAGACCCAGGTCTAAATGTCAAATCAGTTTGTTTATCTTTATTAGCTGGATTAAGCAAACATTTTTCAGCATGTTCCTTAATATTCCTTGTACCATTCTTAACTGTACAAGATCCGAAAGTGGAGTTACATAACTTACATTCAGCCCGAATTGAATCTCCCTCCATATACTCCACAAAGCACTTCCAATAGTCCATCTTCTTTATAACTCTAGTCCTCACATAATTCCGCCCCTCCGTGAGTTTCTTATTTGGCGGTAATGAATTGTGAATCTCTTCCAATTCTTCAACAGTAAAAGAGTTGGAGGAAGGGTCCACCGAAACCGAAGCTGACCTTTTTTTCGGTGGCATCTACAATTCAAGAAACACACTGTAAATACAATATATTTTTCAAAAACAGTGATGATATCAAGATATACATAATAGAAAGCTTACATTGCAAGAATCTTGGGAAGTCGTGGTTCCAACCAAAAATCGAACAAGCAGATTCACAGGAGATGAGCGGCAAGATAAAGTCTGGAGATGAGCGGAGATGGAGGCGGCAAGATAAAGTCTGGACTGACTGGAGATGAGCGGAGATGAGCGCGAGGCGGAGGATTGCGGAGATGAGCGCGAGGCGGAGGACTGATGAGATCAGTCTGGCTGTCTGTGTCTGGAGATGCGGCGTAGGTGGAGGGAGGCCGGAGAGAGGCGTAGGTAGGCGGAGGACGGGTGGGCGGACTGGACGCAGAAATGGCGTGGAGAGATCAGATCAGATGGAGGTGGGCTGAGGCACGTTTGGTGATTTGGGGAGGGTTAGTAATTTAGTATTTACTACTTAGTCTACAGTAACTCGGTTATATTTGGTCCGGACCGCGGTTTTTCGGGTTTTGGACCGGCCCGGACCGAAAACCGAAATTTTCAAATATTAAGGACCGAGGACCGGACCGAATATGTTTAGGGTCAGCCCGAAAACTGATTTTTCGGGCCGGGGCATTTTATGCTCAGCCCTAGTTTTATGTATCGTTGTTATGGTTTTAGCTTGTGTTTAATGTCTCGGTCTGTTATTGTTTTAGCGTATATGTTATAGTTTCAAGACCTATTATTGTTGTTTTAAGCAATGTTAGTGTTTTTAGCCTCTGGTGAAATATTTCTGGTCTGAATTTTTACAAATGTTTTATCATAGTTTTAAAAGGCCACAAGAATATTGTCGAAAAACGACGAAAAAATCCGTCGCCCCATAACGGCGGATCGCTAGGTTTGGCGACGGATTTTATCTGTCGCCAAACCTAGCGACGAATAATAGTTATCCGTCGCTTATTAGCGATGGATAATGTTATCCGTCGCTATATGGGCGACGGATTTTATTAATCCGTCGCCCATACTTTGACTTTTTTTTTTAAAAAAAAATAAATATTAACGACGGATAAATTATCCGTCGTTAATATTTATATTTAAAATTTAAAAAATGCTCCCGTAGCGACGGATCAACCTTTGGGCCGACGGATACGTATCCGTCGGTCCAGAAGGGTTTTAGTCAGAGTGAAGCAGAAGCAGAAGCCATTTCGCTCTTCTGCTTCTTCCTTTCTCCTCCGTCAAATCCGGCAAATTGTTGACGATTATTCTCAATCTTGGTGTCAATTCGAAGATCGTTGGACGAGGAGCTCGTTTCTTCCATCAATTTCAAATTTCATCCGCTATTTTCTTCGGAATCAACGGTATTTTGGCTAAACCCTAACTTTTGGAAATTTGGGATTTTTTTGATTTTTGACTACTTATTCTCAATTGTATGTTTATATGAAGTATGTAGTAGCTTGTTTAGTTAATTTGATCAATTATATGTAATTTGATATGTATATGTAATTTGATTAATTTGATTTGTATATGTAATTTGATAGTTAGTTTAGTTAATTTGATATGAATGTATGTAGTAATTCAATATGTATGTATGTTAATTTGATAAGTATGTATGTAGTGAAGTATGTATGTTAATTAATTATGTATGTAGTTAGTTTAGTTAATTTGATATGTATGTTAAGTATGTATGTAGTAATTCGATATGTATGTGTAATTGGATATGTATGTTAAGTATGTATGTAGTTAGTTTAGTTAATTTGATATGTATGTATGTAGTAGTTTTGGTTGATTTGATAAATTCGTATATGTACTAAATGTAGTTAAGTGTTTTGAGCGACGGATAATTTGTTGATTATATTAACGTGTAATTTATAATTTATAACTCGTAGTAGTAAAACACTTAATAAATTTTGTAACATATCGAACACTTAATAATTAATTTATAAGGAACGTATAATAATTAACAATTAATCTCTACAATCTTCTTATCCGAATTGGAATCGATCTAATAAATTAAATACGATCTAATCAATTGGAACACGTCAGGTTAAAAAAGTATACAATGAATTCCTACCGTTCATGAATGTACGATCGTACGGCGGTAAATGGCAGAGTTTCTAGGAGTTTTGTAGAAGGGGTTAAAGGTTTCATCTCGTTTGCCATGGGACGTCCGGCTTGTGCAACTGGGGGTTGATAAAGTGTCCTTGCACATTGGAAACCTGCAGAAACAAGCAATTTATGACTCCTACAGCAGTATTCGAGCACTTGCGACGTTATGGATTCATGCATGAGTATCATGTATGGATTCATCACGGTGAGGAAGCACCGTCCATGGCATACCTCCAATGGAGGGAGAGGCGGGGTTTGGGGCCGCTTATTGAGTACGTTTGTACTTGTCGGAACATGTGCATGGTGTATTGGGAGGAGGAGTAGATCTGTTGGAATTCAAGTTCTGTGGTAGGGAGCGTCACAAGTGATGAGGAGGGGGCTGCAAGAGAATGATGAGTTTTATCCGTACTAGGCTTGTATAACTAGTAATCATTAGTTGATATATGAAACAAAACATTATGGTAAAATTGAAGCTAATGTAACTTATATTATGTAATGCCGTAACAATTGATTGAAGCTAATATAACTTATATTACGTAGTAATTGATAGAATTATTGTGAAGTTGATTTATTATCGTAAATGATAGACCTCGATCTAATGAATTCAAATATGTCAGGTTATTATCTAATTATTCAATGAATACCGATCGTTCATGGATGTATTGTCGTACTCTAAATGTCAGGTTATTAGAGGACAGCGATAACGGTATATTATGTGTATTATAACTAGTTAGTAGTTGATAACACTTGAGTAATTATATGTGTTATTATAATTTATTCTGTATTATAACTCGTACTAACACATTTTATTGTATTTATTACATGTTTTTGCAGATGCATGACAGAGAAGTCCACTATCGCCTTCCACGCAGCCGCATGATAGTGCTTGGTCGGGGACAGGGTCATAGGACAATGAGGGCTCTGGAAGTCGTAAGCGGTCTCGATTCTGAGAACCCCCCAAAGTGATAGCGGCGGGATCTACCATTCAGCCCGAACACATACCGGAGGGCGACCATGACGATTGTCCCTACCTCGTGTTTGATCCACTGAATCCCAACGTCACGTGGGACGGGTTGCCTGTGATTTTTCCTGTTGGTCCTGCCAAGTATTATACATTCTTCTTAAATATGTAAAACATAACTTATGATAGTTGACAAGTATAAATTGTTGTACTAAAGTAATATATATTTGTTTCTTGTATCTTATACATTGACAACAGTTTATGGCATCGGGAGGTCCACAACAAAATAGGTGACATCTTCCGAAGCAGGAGAGAGCCACCGGGGCAGGGTGGTGAGTGTTGGTCTCACATCTCGGACCGCATGAGGGCCGAGTACTTTGATGAGCTGAGGGTAAGTTAAAATATGGCATTCCTTTATTTGTTATTATAATCGTTTTAATATGAGTGGTATGTTAGTCACTGTATGTGAGTGGTATGTTAGCCACTTTATTTGGGTGATATGTTAGTCACCATTGTGTTAGTAAAATTTAGGACAATGTGAGTGGTATGTTAGCCACTATATGTGAGTGGTATGTTAGCCACTTTGTTTAAGTGATATGTTAGTCACCATATCTGTTATGTTGTTGTATCTTATTAAATTGATGTAACATGGTGACGTTATATATGTATTGAATTTGGATGTTGTATGAAATTGGGAATGTAGAAGGAGTACTTCATTCCCAGCAGATTGATCCCACAGATTTGGCGTGTTTACGAGACTGTGAGATCTAAACTGTACAGGGATATGGTATGTACTTGGAAGGCCATTCGAGATCGGAATGGCCCAATGCCTCCACAGGTTGATGCAGCGGAGTGGGCCCTTTGGGATGCTCTTGGCCGAATCGATGTCCAGACAATGCCTACATCAATGTAAGCGAGCAAGCGTCTCAATCGTCTGGCGGGAAGGGCCGTTCACCACCTTGGGAGGCGATCTACTCTCACTGATTATTACCAATCGGTAAGTATATATATGTTTTTTTTCAATCTAGCATTACGTGTATGTATTGTGTCTTTGCTCTATTACTTGTGAGATGATAAATTGTTGACTATATATGTTGTTCAGATGTCACGGGGGGAGGTGACATCCAAGTATGACATCTTCAAGAAGGCCAAGCAGAAGGGCGGGGTATGGACCGATAGGGCCTCGCCTATTCATGATATGTTTATGTTGCTTAAAGTTCATATTTGTACACTATTACAAGTTATTTTGAAAACGATGGCGATCATGATATATGCTATTTACGATTTCAGGCTGAGGTTGATGCTCAGGTAGCGAGGCAGGAGGAAGAGACGGGTGATGTGTTGTCAACTGAACAAGTTGACAACATCTTCCTAGAGGTCAACAAACCGGACAGCAAAGGACGAATATATGGACTCGGGAGCCTCGGTTTGAGCTTGGCTAGTCCGGGGTGCTCCTCATCATCATCCTAGCAGTCTAGACGTCTGGTTTACACGTGACCGGTCTCGGAAAGGTACAATCGTGAGTCCGGAGCAGTTGCGGCTAACTCAAGAGATGGAGCGGCGAGAACGAAGGAGGAGAACGAGCACCTTGATTCTGAGATGGAGCGATTCATGTCCGGTTGCCAAAGACACCACCCCTGTCTGGTAGCTAGTTATGTATATGTACTATGTACGTTCGGATTTATTATATTTACACTTGTTCGGATAATTTAGACTTATTCGGATATTACATTTTTTTATTTATCATTTATTGAAACATTTTCCGTATTATTGATTTATTATCGAACATTATATTGATTAAATAGGTGAACTACGAAAAACAGGGATTAATATGAAAAAAATAAAATTTAAAAAAAAAGGTGACGGAATTTCAGATTCCGTCACTAATTCCAATAATATATTGGGCGACGGATCGCTTCTATCCATCGCCAATAATCGATTTTTAAAAAAAAAAGTCAACAATGATAATCCGTCGTCCAATCCGTCGCGAATTGGACGACGGATTATTTATCCGTCGCCACAGCTCCAGTGGGGCGACGGAATTTCTATCCGTCGCCCGATCCGTTGCGGTAGGCGACGGATCATTCTCAGAGCGACGGATCTATCCGTCGCTTCTGATTCGATTATAGTGGACATTGTTATTGCTTTAAGATGTACTATTATGGTTTTAAGTACAAATATTACCGTTTTAGCTTGTGTTGCATGTTCGTGCTTTGTTATAGTTTTAAGATGCACTGTAATGATTTTAAACATTAATGTTATTATATTTAGTTTATTGAATATTTCTGTTTGTTATTGTTTTTAGCGCATACGTTATAATTTTAAAAACTAATGTTGTAGTTTTAAGCATCAACGTTATTGTTTTAGCTTTTGTGAAATATTTATGATTTGATTTTTTGCAAATGTTTTATTATAGATTTAAGATGTACTGTTATGATTTTATGTATCAATGTTACTGTCTTTAGCTTGTGTTGCATATATATTCCTACTTTGTTATAGTTTTAACATGCACTGTTATGGTTTTAAGGATCAATGTAACTCTTTTTAGCTTCTGTTGCATGTTCATTCTTTGTTTTTAAGCACCCATGTGATAGTTTTGATGAGAGTTGTTATGATTTTAATCCAGTTAGTGAATGTTTTAAGCAGGTGTAGATGATGATACAGAGTTTGATGATGGGTCTCTCAAAGGTGTCGCTGCAGTATTGAAGCAACAAGCACAAACAATGAGCGAGAGTCCGAAGTTCACCAACAAGTTTAATCGAAAAAAGCCTATTTTGACAACTCAGTTGCATTTGCATCAAAAACACCGAATGAACATATATTGTAATTTTTTCTATGAGAATAGATGTTTTCAAATATTTGAATGATTGAATGTTCAAGTGCTTATTGTTGTTTTAATGGCTTTTCTGGAACTTTTAGACTTGTTTAATGGTGGTTTAATGATATTAGATTGTCACTTAAAACTATAACAAGCCATTATAAAAATATCATGTAGGTTCTTAAAACCATGATACCATCTGTTAAAAATTTAACAAAAATGTTAAAACTATAATTGAAACATGCAATACCGACGCATTAAAACTATCATATCATCTCTTAGAACATTAACAAAATACTTTAAAACTGTAACTGAAACTTTCAATGTTAACAAATTAAAACCATAACATAATCTATTAAAAGGATAATGAAAAATGCTTGTCTCGGCGATTTTTTGAGAAACCCGGCCGGTCAGACCGTTAAAACCCAAAAACAGCAAAAAACCAGAAAAAACCTTGACTTTCCTATTTTTTAGGAAAATCTTACATTTTCTAAGACTTTGGCTATAATATAATGTCTTACCTATCGGTACAATTGTATCCATGTACAAATAGTATAAAAGTTGCAATAACTATATAGTATTGTACTATATCTACTGGTGTAATTGTAACTATGTCTATATCCATCATGTATTATGGTGCAAAAGTTGCGATATTGATTTTAAATGTTATTAAGGCCAGTGATATATTACATCATCTTTACCAAAGAGCATAGTGATTGTCAGTGTCGTCCGTATGTGCCTTAGTACATAATTTCAATTAGCGCAAACCGTTGGACTGCACTTGTGCACAGAGTATAGTTGTACCAATGAATAGTGTTTTTTATTTTTATTTTTACTTTTATTTTTTAAACATGTTTACCTATTATATTGTGAGAGTGTTTAAAAGTTGAAATTAATAAAATTTCATTTATAAATTATATATTTTTAATTAAGAGTTTAAAAATCGTAACATTTATATGTTCGAAATATAGTCAAGAGTGGTCTCTATTTTTAGAGGACGAAAAAATATGAAAATCGGTATAACTTTTATATTTTTATATTTTATTAAATATTAATGATTGAAAATAAGAAACAAAAGAAGAAGAAAAATAAAGAATAAAGGAGGAGGAGAAGCGAAGGCAACATGGATCCTAAGGCCATCTCCAGCAGTTGCAACTCTCTGCAACCCACTTTCTCTGCCACGTCAGCATTCCACTCACTGCAACTCACTTTGCAACTCTCCACAATTCTCTCTTTCAACAAATGGTAGCCAAAATCTATTTTCTTTTAACATTTCTTTCAAACTTAATTATTCATTTCATTTTCTTTTCTCATTTCCTTTTAAACTTTATTCTTGACTTTATTTTAAATGTTGTTAATTAATTATAACAAAATCACACTAATATTTTTTAAATATATTACTTGAAAATAAAAATTACATTACTTAAAAAAAACTACAATACTTAAAATTGAAAATTACAATACTTGAAATTGAAAATTAAAATAATTGAAAATGAAAATTACAACAATTAAAATACTACATTTTACAAGTGTGATTTTAATATGTATTTTAAATTTTAGAAGTAATGTATAAGTATATTTCTATTTCTACATATAATTATTATCATATAGAAATATTTAAAAATAATAAAAAAGATAAAAGTAGAAAAGGAATAGAAATAAAAAAAAAGAAAAAATAAAAACAAAGAAACAAGAAAAGAAAAAAAAACAAAAAAAAAAATTTTAAAAAAAGAAGAAAAAGGATGGTGCAACTCGTCCCAAAATTTGGGACGAGTTAGCAAATCTAAACAGAGACTGCAAGCTATTGGGCGTCAAGCTGACGTTCTGGTGCTTTGCAACTCCATCTCCAACTCTGTTGGAGATGGCCTAATACAATACATTAATACTCCATGAGAAGACGACAAGCAAAGTTTGCAGTGTGATCAGGCGGACAGTAGGGGTAAACGGGTCGTTTTTTGGTTTGAGGCTTGTTGGATGTGACCGGCCTGTAATTTTCTCTTCAAAGTTTATGTTTTGAGAGTCCGTTTAACAAAACTTAATCAGCTAATTAATTGATTTTTATCGAGATGTTTAGTACATCAGTTAGTTGATAAACTAATACTTTTTATATAATGGAATATAGAATATAAATGCAAATCAACTAGTGTATCCTTTTGTAAGGTACCTGAACAAACTTATTCAATTAGTTTAAAAGCTACCAGCTAATCGCTTACGTAATATGCTTATTTTAAAAATAAATTCATTAAACTGATATGCTAGTCGAACAAGCTTAATATAGCAATTAGCTTATAGCTAGTGCTCATTTATTTCCTAGCTTGCAGCTTGAATAAGTAAAATATTTACTAACTAGAATGTTTTTTTTTTTAAATCAAAAATAGAATGTTTTCAGAAATATAGATTAATTAATTTTTTACTATTAAAATCTTTCTACTTTTGGTGGACAAAAGATCTACAATGTTTTTCCTCTATATCGTCTCTCAAATATCTTCAATCTTTATTGCACCGTTAACTTACATAAAACAAACACGAATGTAACAAGCCTAGCATATAAAATGATATAAAAAGGGTATGTGGATGAGGGAGAAAAATTAATAACTTTGTGAAGCCAAGCCTAATACCATTAACATGGCAATATTCACACGGCAAGCGTATAGGACCAACCCAAAGTAATATCAACGTTAACAATAATGTAATGTTGGAGAATATGAGCAGGGCCTCTATGAGAACACTTGGTGCCAACCCGTTCTCTAATCTCTTTTACAGAAGAACACAACGGTGTTGCAATTTTTATATGAACTACGAGTATAAAGTTGTAATAGCAGGGGAGAAACCCAAAGCAACCAAAGATTCATGTAGATTTGGCTATGAATTGGATTGACAAGATTTATGATCACCACATAACAACATGAGAAGATGTTGATAGGGGTTTGTTGATTAATTGGGAAGGGACAAATAACACCTTCATAATGGATATTCATCATATTTTCAACATGACGCATCAGATGACAGAGGACTTAAAATGTGGGGGAATATCTTGTAATTTGTACAACCCATGGGAGCTTTTGAGAATTGTTCATGTATTCGTGGTCCAAAGATGTAGTATTCCACATTTCCACTATCTTGTTTCTCTTTATTATCGCAGTATCTCACTTTTTCTTCTCAAAACAAAACAATAAATATCTCACGGAACCTCCTTTCTTTTTCAACCCACTTCAATCTGACGCTATCTATACCGTGAAATTCATTTCTGCCAAATATTTATAGATTATGGGATTAACTTCTACAAACCAACAATCAATCAATCAAGGATAATCAATCGCCAACTCTGCAAATTGTAATTCCGTTCTTTCAATTTATCCATTTCCTTTACATACATCTCGTGATGTTGTTTAGTCTTATTATCATGCTTTTCATTGTTGATGATCCTTGAAAAGTTTTGTTCTTGCTTTTGTTCCGTTGTATCTGGTGTAAAATATGAAATTGAGGGTTTTATTGTAAGTTACAAACGCTGTAAGGGCTTGAAAAATAAAGATCGGTGGTGGGTTTGGAGATCTGGTGTTGTTTGAAGGTTTTTGTTTTTCTGTATTGATGATCGAAGTGATTTGAAGATTTTTTTGACTTTTAGAAGTGAAAGATTTTGGAAAGTTTTTGAGTTTTGTTATATTTATTGAAAGCTTTGTTTTTTCTTGTTTTGCCATGTTATCTCAAAAGATGGAGTAATAGTATAAAAATCTATTCTTGATCTGTTCCATTTAGCCAGGATGGGTCTGTTTGCCCCTGTTTGTGGAACTAGTTACCTCCCCATGTGATATAGCTCTAGAACCTTATTATCAAAGTGCAAAGCAAAGTGTGATTGAACTCATTCCAGATTTTTAACTAGTATTTTGGTGGGAAGTGTTCGTTTTCCTTTGTCCATCTAGTGCTGTATAGCCCTGTTACTATACATCCGTGTGAAAACTTATTCATCTTCCCAATTCTTACTGAAATTAGTGTATTAGCCACACACGATCGATGTCGTGGTCTCGTGGAGGCTGTTATAGCAGTTTATAGTTCTTTTAAATTTGGTTCTTGTTTTGCTTTTTCTGATTTGTATGTTGATGTATTAGATATGATTATTTGCTGTTCTATACTAAAACTGCATGTTATCCAAATGACCATTCTCTGTTCCACAATACAACTGCAGGTTGTGAGACCCACGGGTGATTGTGGCACAAGAGATAGTCGATTACTTTTATTTGAAGTGTTATTACTCCAAGACTTTAGGACTGAATATCTGAACTGTAATTAATAAATGCTCGTGACGCGTTGCAATCCGATTTGGTAAAAAGCCAGCTAAAGACTCTGTGCTGTTTCAATTTATTTATAAGATTCTGAAGCTGCCTTAAAAGAGAAAATCACAGGGCCTTTTCTGGTGAGTAGAAATCAAATGGCTAATTACAGCGTTTATTTCGATTTGTATGGTTATCATATTTTGCATGCACAATCCAGTTGACCTTGACTTTCCTTGTATGTATCTCTATGTCATGGTCTGTTGAGGAACCAAAATTCCTCACATTTCGTTTGAGTTTGTTCCCACTCTCATGAATTTCTATATCTTCTTACATAATGTTATTTAAGTTGCGAACATTTCTCATACCTTTTGTGGGGTGGGGTGGGGATAAGTCTGGAGTATGTCAAGCTGTTAAGCATTCTTGTTCTTTGTGAATTAGGAACATGTTTGGGATATCTATGTTTCGTCTGTGTGATAACAAGGTAAGTTAGGGACAGGTAATTTTGTTTCTAATTGATTTGGGAAGTCAGAAATTATAAGGGGATATGGTATAATCAGAAGTGACTAGGCAAGTGTATTTCCAATTGAGTGTTTTGAATCCGTTTGAAGCATTTGCCATATAGTGTGAAAATAGAAATATGAACATATTAATCTAAGTAAAGACATTTTCATCCATCGGATAACAAAGTTATAGAGTCTAGCCTGTTTAGAATTTTTCAGCATCATCTGCATAGGGAAACTAGTATGGCATTTTTAATGTGGTTTCTTGGAATGGGAGCTCAATAAGTATCTTAAGTACAGTTGAGCAAAATTACGATGGCTAGGCAAAGAATGACGCGAGAATGGTGTATGTGCATGAGTGTTATCAATCCCGGGAACCGGCGCGTAGCAGCCTGCCAAAGGACCGAGGGAGCGGGGTGTCCGGGATATTGAAGTGAAATAATTCATAGAACATAAGTACATAACTTACAGAATGAACATACAAGTATGTGTAAAATTGAGATAAGCTTATAATAGCAAAATTAATAGTAAGAAGTCATAGAATATCTTCATAAGAAGTCATAAAGACAAGTAAAGTTGAGGAAAATGAGGGTGAATTGGTCACTCACCCTGAAAAGCACTATGCCTCCGGGATTTGTGATCCAAAAACACCGGCAAGTCTTAAAATGCTCCAGGATAGCGGGATCGCAGGATCCCGGTGGGATTGACAACACTTGCATAGTCTCTGAGTGAATGAGTTCTGTTTGTCACGCACTCATTCTGCTACACTTTTTTTTTTCTCTGGGTTAGCATTCTCCGTGGCCTGTTTCTGTAACTCTTTTTCCAATCTGGAGATTTGTTTTTAACTTTGTTTTTGAGATGCTAAACCATTGCCTCTGCAACCAATTTTTTAATTAAAAATTATCTTGTATTTTGTAAGCTTGAAATGTTTTGAAAATGTATGTTAATCATGTACTATGTGTTAATGGATATAATCTTAGTAACATATCACAGTTCACGTAGATGGCCAGTAGGAAAAGAAGCTTATCAAATGATGCAGATGTGTCTGCCATGTACAAAGAATGGGATGAAGCATTGTGCCCCATATGCATGGACCACCCCCACAATGCAGTCCTTCTCATTTGCAGTGCTCATGGCAAGGGCTGTCGTTCATACATATGTGATACTAGCTATAGGCACTCAAATTGCTTGGACCGATACAAAAAACTGAAGGAAGAAAATACGTACGCCTTAACTGCACCTCATTTAATCCCAGGAAGTCATGATGGTTTCGCTGAAACTTCTACTAATTTGGATCTGGATACATCTGTCGGCATCGTGGGGGATCATACAGATCATGTTGTGGGTAATGTTTCAACAGGAGTTAATACTAATCTTGGTTCTGGAGAGCAAGGAAGAACAATATGGGAAGCTCTCAATCTGGATGAAGCTGATATTGAGAAGTCAGAAGAAGGGCTGGACCTGAGATGTCCCTTATGCCGTGGGAGTGTTTTGGGCTGGAAAGTTGTGGAAGATGCACGGAAGCACCTCAACTTGAAGTCAAGAAGCTGCTCTCATGAAGCATGCTCATTTTCTGGGAACTACAGAGAGTTGCGTGGTCATGCTAGAAGAGTTCATCCAACAATACGTCCTGCCGATGTGGACCCAAACAGACAAAGAGCCTGGCGTCGCCTCGAGGACCAACGAGAGTACAATGACATTGTGAGCGCGATCCGCTCTGCAATGCCTGGTGCAGTTATACTCGGTGACTATGTGATGGAGAACGGAGATAGAGATAGGGATAGGCTATCTGCTGAAAATGGCAGAGGTGGAGGTACTGGTGAAAATGGTCGCTTATGGAATGCTCTGCTTTTCTTTCAGATGTTTGACTCTATTGACCGCAGAGCAGGACAGAGAGGTGGTGGTAGGCCCAGAGTGTTGCCTAGGCATAGGCGTGCTACTAGGACTTTCCCGAGGCATCGTTATTTGTGGGGAGAGAATTTATTGGGTCTTCGGGATGATGATGAGGAAGAGGAGAGGGATGAAGCAGGTCGTAATGTAAGGGCTGACGATATGGAACCCAATGCAAGAAGGCGTCGGAGGCTGACACGTGATCGCTCGAGTGAAGATCAGCAATAGGCAACATCTGGTACTTGTTATTAGTCTTTGATTCTCATGTCTTGAGGAATCTTTTGGTGGCTTCTGGCTCACCTGCTTGTACATATTTTTCAGAATGTATTGATGATTTGCTACATTTCCTCGTGGTCAAGAGGACTTGCTGTCTGCGAAGGAATCCAGTTTCAGATGTTGATCAGCTCAGATTAAATAATAGAGACATGTCGTGGGCATGTTCTCCAGTATATGTATGTTTCAGGTAGAAATATTCTGTCTAGGAAAGGCAAAGAACTGGATGCCTGTTTGGTAATTTATTAGCTCTATAATTGAACTCCCTAGTTAACTTGTTTGTTGTTCCTTAAATTTGGTTGGATGATCTCTTATCATCTTCTGTGTACCGGTGTTATATTTATAAAAATGTGTGCTTTACATTCTACTCGGTTTTATGGACCATACTCTCCTCTTTGTTTCTTGTACGCTGGGAGTTTCGGGCCAGTCCCTTTTGCTGTTCTGGAATTTATTATGGTCAAGTATGCTTATGCTTGAAAACTGTTTACTTTTTACTGTTGAAAGTAGTGGTGTTTTATGCCAATTCCTGGACCATGAAGAGGCACTGTCATAGTCAATATGCATTCAACAGGCTACTTGATGGTCACAGATTATAACTTCACAGGTACTGTGGAAAAACATGCGCATTGTACATGCAATCTCTCACAGTACAAAGCAGAAAACATGAGAACAAAAACAGGGAATCAAGTGCACAAACTTTCTGAATTTTACTTCTTCAAACCGGGATCAATTTTACTTCATAACACCGGGATCAACACAGTTGGATTCGAAGGAATCCTCCCCACAAAGGAGAACACGTGTTTTGTATAGCCTATGAAATAAAAATGTGGAGTATGTAAAATCAAGCCCCAAAGGAAAAATACACCATGAAACGAAAGAAATGGTACCGAGTATTATTCTAACTGCATGAAATCAAAATTCTTCAGTTGAGTCTTCACTTGTATTTCTCTCCTAATGCCCCTGCTTGGATAAAATCAAGAGAAAGAATACACATGCATTACCATTAAAGAGTCACTTGCAAGTTAAGGTGCAATAGCAAAAACAGATAAGGAAATGGAAACTAAACTAAACATACACTCAGAGTCTCAGAGCTAAATGAGCTTAATGTACCTTTCTGTACTCTTGGACCAACCGCTCTTTTTCCATTTATAATCAGCAATGATGACCTGAAGCTCTTCATTTCCACTGTCATGTTGTTCTGCTTCAATCTCAACAGCTGATAAATAGGCCTTCGTTGACGAATACCTAACCTCGATCTTCTGCAGCGTTGAAATCTCGCCTAAATCACTGGGAATTTCCTCTAGTTCTCCGCATCCCTCCAACACCGAGCACTCCAGTTGAGGGAAATGTTCGCTGAAAAAGCTCCATTGTCTATAATCAGATGATTCAATCAGCAAGAACCTCAGCTCCGGGAATTCATCATCTCTTGTCTGCCATGCTTCTCCCACAAAGGCATCTTGGACTAATTTCAGAACATGGAGATTTGGCAGTGTCCCTATTATTGACATCTTCTCCCAGGGCAATCTAGCATAGCTCAAACACAGCTTCTTAACAGTTAAAGGGAAGTTAATCTTTGACAATGGGACTGCACTGAAACGAAATTCGATGCTCATGTTGAGTGCTTCAAGTTTGGCAAGGTAACAAAGATCGAGGGAGACTGTCTCTCTAAATGAGCATTTTAACCTGCGGAGATTCATTGAACGTCTCAAAATCTGTTCATCCTTATGGTTCCAAATGATAACTCTTGAAAGGGATTCCAGATTAGTTGTTTGGATGCTACTGCAACAATGCTCCATAAACAGTACGTGATCACTTATGAGCACGTCTCAACTTCACCAATTTTTGGATCATCACTAAAGGTAAAGAGACAGTAAGATGGTCCTTTATGAAGAGAAATTCAAGGTTCACTAGGCTTTCTACTACCTTTGGTTTTGGCATGGCGTAAGTACCCAAGTATCTCAAGTTAACTGGAAGATCAACAAATAAAGGCATATAGCCTAAGTCATCGACTAATATATCCACTACCTTGAGAAGCAGCATTTGCCGGAGGTACAACCATTTCCATGAAGGATGGACAAAAAGAGACCGACAACGGAGACCAAAAGATCTCCAACAGATAGGTGGTTTCAAGCCAACAACAATACGCTGATGCTTCTCGTATATAAGAAAGTCACTGCAACAAAAGAGTGAACAATCATATGAAAACCTAAAGACAGGACAGGAGCCTATATGCTTGAATGGGAGACAAATCAGTAAGCTTACTCTTTGATGGACTTGAACCATACGCAAATGTCACGCAACAAATCATGAATTCTGCATGTTTTAGGCCCACCATCGTATCGCCTTTTCGCGATCAACACCAAGCTTCTATCTATTAGATCTAAGAGATACATCTCAGCTATTTTTTGAGGTTTTTTCTCATCTTCTTTTTGTATGAAACCTTCCGCAGTCCATAACCATACTAACTTCTTAACTGATATTTTTGCATCTTCAGGAAATAATGCGAAATACAGGAAACATGGTTTGAGATTATGAGGCAGCTGCGTGTAACTAAGTTCCAATATCTTCCTGTGATTGCTCTGATCATCTAATAAGAAGAACGCATCTAATTTTCTTTCGACTCTTTCCCATACGCTCTCTTCCTTTTCCAAATTAACTAGAATTCCAGCAGTAACAACTACTGCTAGCGGTAAACCCGAGCATTTTGTTGCAATCTTTTTTCCATTGCTAAGCAATCCTGCAGTGTAGGATTCTCCGGGGAACACCTTTTTTATTAGTAAATCCCAAGATTGATCTTCTGAAAGGAGAGGAAGTGTGTGAAATATACTAACACTTGGAGCTGCATCCTTAAAGCGACTGGTTATTATGACTCTACTCCCATTTTCATCATCTGGGAGTACCTCTGCAAATCATACCACGCATTAGCGTGCCAGACATCATGGAGGACAATAAGGTATCTCCGCTGCTTTAAAGTTTTGTGGATATCCACACCTATTTACGCATCTTACATTTCCGAGATTTCTTTATTTGTTTTATCTGCTATGCAGATCAGAATATCGATCAACAATTTTCTCACATTACGTGTCTGAGAAACAACGCAAAATGCACGTCGATCGAAATAACGAGAGGCTGAGGGGCAATCATGCAACTTACTAGCCATAGTTGTCTTTCCAATTCCTGGCATCCCATGCACAGAAATAACTTTTCGGGGCGTTCTTGGGTTTCCAACTAAATCAGACAAAATCTTCTCATGGTATCTAGAGAGCCCAAACAAAGATCATCATCATCATCATCATCTGCAGCTACTTGAGTTCTCATAGGCCATGGTGACACATTTCCAGTATTAAAGAACCTCTGATGTCTTTGCTGATACACATCTTTCCGATTTGCTCAAGTTTCGCACAAGCGAGCTTAACCTTCTCAATGATAGCAGGGCGTCGTAGATTTACATACCAAACAGGAATATTTCCTGCAACATGGGCATTGATGACATATTCAGCTTCATATGCTGCATCTGTAATTTGGGAGACCAGTTCTTCTAGTTCATCTGAATATAATGTCCCTTGCGGTACTGCAATGACCTTGAGAAAAGTTTGTGACAATTTTAACTCGGCATGGAGTTTTCTGATTTGATCAGGCATTGCCCAACCATTCATAATGCTGTCAAGATCATCCACGAGAGAATCTATGATAAAGAGTGAACCAACAACTTCAGACTTAGAAGTTACAGAATCTGCATGGTTTGAGAATCTGATGCAGTGGTTTGCAACCATGGCTTTAAAGCTTTCCAACTTTTCAAGTAATGCATCCCTCTTCGCATAAAACCTGCTGGCCTTCACTGGGCGAACCGAAAGAACCAACGAATAAATGAAGTTGCCTGCAGATGTGAAGCCAATATATATGGTTAAAGGGCATAATATAACTACTAGCATTCAGATAAAGGCCCCAATAGCCCTCAGACAAGGCATCGTAATAATATATAGTATACTCCTATGTCGAAAAAAATCAAGGGGCTGACAATGCAAAATGGGAGTAAGTAATGAACAATCATTTAAAATTTAAACATGTTTCTCTGTAGAATGTTTAAGTGATCATAATTGGAGATGCAAACGGTGGAGAGGACAAGAAATGTGTGGTTACCTGCTTCATTGGCCAAAACCTCAATTTCTTTCAACAAAGTGTTGATTTCTTCCTGAAGCTCGTCATGGTGAGTGAACTGGAATGGTTTGTCACCGAGAAAGGTGAGAAGGAAGGTAAGTTCCTTCCTGAGGGTATACTGTTGGTCCTCACCATCCTCTGAAATCAAAATCCGAACTAGGAAATCGATGAAACCTGCTAGGATTTGATTTGGCTTGATGAGGTCGCCATTTTGAGACGACAATGACAACTGATGCAGCTTAGGTACTGTAAAGAATCCATGCACCTTTGGTATGAAAATGTTGACAAAAGTTTCACAGAACATACTCAAAGTAGCATTAAGTTGTGATCTTAAATGGGCAGGAACTGGGAAAGAATACTTTCCGATTAATTGATCAAGACGAGCAACTTCTTCAGCTAATCGATCTAGATTCACAAGTGTATCTCTGAGCATACAATCCTCAGAATATGAGATGATTTTCATTACGTAAGTGATGACAATGATGCCTGTTGTATAAAGCCAGGGAATCTTGTTACCTTTCCAGGGAGGTACTAGTTCTTGGCCATCTCCTCCTTCATCCGCTGTTGTTGTTGCTCTCACCTCTGGTGTGAAGTTCCTGCATGGTCTCCAAAATGTAAAATATATCTCCCTTGACAGAGTTCCGATCCAGGGCGACATTCGTGCACCCTCCTCCAGTTCACTTTTTTCGTGAAAGCAGATGGAAACAGGGGGGATTCAGATAGCGATCTACAGGACAAGTCAGTGCAGATTATGTTTTAAAACTGGCCTTGTCTGTTGTTGCATAAAGTCAATGCATTGGGATGTACGATTACTTTCTTTAATCGATACTTAGTCAGTTAGTTGATCAGTAGTGAGTTGGCTAATTTGGGTTTTATGCCATGTTGAGGACCATGAAAAGGTTTAAAAAGTTTGCCAAATTAGTGAATTCAAGAAAAGAAATGAACCTAAGCATCTTTCTTCTGGTGATCAGCATATGTTAACATCAAGTAGTACGAAGTATAAAATAAGGGAAATATCAGGCCTGGTTTATTCAATGAAACACATACACAATGCAATCTTTCACAATGTACATTACAGAACTTTGTAGCTCTCAGATAACCCTTGATGTTTAAAAATACATAAAGAAGATTACTCAGAATATGAGCAACGCTACTGAATTACCATAACAGTATCTACATCTCTTCATGAATAGTTTTCTTGATCACAAGCAGAATGTAGCATCCTTGGGCAAGAATGAAGAACCTGTCTCAACTGGCTACTCGTGCGTTACACAGTTCATCTGCAGAATCCCCTCTTTCAAGAACAGCAGCAGCCCCCATTCCTGAGCCTGCATATGATAACACATGCATACACTTTAAAACTCGCAATCCAATTAAAAGTGGCAGGCACATGAGAGAGGATTTTATTTTTTGATGGGTTGTATATAGAGCAAGTAGACACCTATGCACATGGAAATGACTCCAAAACGACAGTCCTTGCCACGGCGCTTCATTTCATGAAGCAGTGTTGCAACACAACGAGCTCCTGTAATATATAGCATATAAATTAAGAGTCCACAGTAGAAATAAAGAGGTGTTTGTAATGGCTGAAAATTCCATTAGAAATGCTGAAATTAGAAGGGTAAGACTTACCAGTAGCTCCGAGGGGGTGGCCTAGGGCCATTGCTCCTCCATTAACATTAACCTTTTCGGTATCAAGTCCCAACTTCTTGCAGCAATATACATATTGTGAACCAAAAGCCTGGAGATTGAAACAAACAAATTGGGTGGTCATTAAGGTGTTAGAATTACATTAGTACATACTACATGCAAATTACGTAGCCAAGTACTTCGTTTATCTCAAACAAGTCAATGTCGCCAACAGCAAGACCAGCTGACTTCACCGCGGCTGGAATTGCAACTGCAGGACCAATTCCCATGACTCCAGGTTCCACCCCTACTGCAGCGAAACTCCTGAATACGCCAAGAATTGGAAATCCCTTTTTGACAGCTAAGCTTCTTTTCATGAGAAGAACAGCTCCAGCGCCATCACTCACCTGACTTGCAGTCCCTGAGAAGTCAAAATATTTTGTTAAAACCATGAGAACAGATCTACAGAAAGTTTTACATGACTAGTCTGAGTTTATTACCAGCAGTTGTGGTTCCGTTCTTCTTGAATGCTGGCTTTAGCTTTGCAAGATCTCTGAGGTTAGTGTTTGGCCGAATGCCATCATCTACAGAGATCGTAACAGGCTTCTCCTCTCCCGTTTTCGGGTCCACAAGCTTCAAAGTAATGCATCAGTTAGAAACAATAATATGATTGAATCGTGTATCGCGGACACAATCAAGTTATCCTTGTTCCATTACCTTAGTATGCACTGGAATAATTTCGTCTTTAAATTTCCCCGACGCAGTTGCAGCAGCAGCACGTTGATGAGAAATAACCTGTTACACAATTTCAAGTGGCTACAAGGGTCACTAGAGTTCATTTATCTCTATTATTTGAATTATTTGATGAATGAGAGGGAAATAATACTCACAGCAGCTTGATCTTGTTCTTCTCGGGTCACTCCAAAACGTTCTGCAACATTCTCAGAAGTAATGCCCATCGGAAGAAGACAGTCACGAGCTTGTGCAAAACGCTCAACCTGTGAAACACATGCTTAATAAATTCATGAATTGCCATAATAACACAAGAAGAAAGGGAGGTTCCATTTTTCCTCGCACCTTGGGATTAACAGTTTTCACAGCACCAATTTGATCAACTGTCATGGACTCTAATCCAGCCCCAATACCTGCAGTAAACAAACGAAATCAAGCACGGCGATAGAAAGAAAGTAATCTAACAATGTGCATTTGATGAATATCTTCCCGTTTACCAATATCATAATATCCTGCTTGTATGAAGGCAGCGACATCAGCAACAGCCTGGAGACCAGACGAACATTGTCTATTGACTGTTCTAATAGGAACAGTATCTGCAGAATAGGGATGAATTAGAATAATTGAAGGAAAATACAAAGGAATCAGAATTTATATCACAGAGATGTTTGACAAGGATTACCAGGAATACCGGCATACAATGCTGCCATTCTACACTCTATACCCCTGAGAGAACCGGGGGCAAGAACTGTTCCCACAACTATGTCACCCACCTCTGCTGGATTAAGTTTCGTCTTATCTATCAAACCCTAAGAAACGGTAATCGATAAATTAAGAGGCGCAACATTAAGTACATTGCAGTTTATACACTTTTAACTCAAGCCGGTCAAACCACAATATATGAAAACTCACCTTCAGGACAGCTGCAAGCAGATCATCAGGAAGAGTGTCCTTGAATCCCCCACGTTTAGCTCTACAAATGGCAGTCCGATAAGCTCTGCAAGACATGACACACATGTTAGACCATTTAAACGCTAAACAAACCTTTTGTTACAAGTTCAGCAAGTATTAAACAAAATGGTAGGCGAATGTTGCGAAGAAGGAATAACTTACGCCACGATCACAATGTCATCTCCAAAAGCTGCTGTTCTGTGATAAGCAGCATTATCCCCAGCCGAACACACTGAAGGCTGTCAAAGAGAGGCACACATCAATAACAATTTTTTTAATGAAAGCTTAAGATATGATTGGTGTCGTATAGCGAAACCACGTCAACTCGAAGAGTTCAAGGGACTATTTCTATTGAATAACATTAATCAATGTCCAAAATGTAACTTTGGAATACAAGGGACTTCACTTGTGAAACCATACTTTTTCCATAACTTAAGCAGGTCCAACAAAATTATTGATAGAAATTAACCAATTTTAAGTCCATAATTAGAAAGATCTTCTGCAACCTCACAGTCCTAATTCCAAGTACAATTACAAATTAATCATCTTTTCCTTTTCTCTTTTCTAATGGCTTCAATTTACTTCCCTTCCAAACAAAGACAGAAAGTATATGCATAAATAAGTAAATGGCCATATACAATTATACATAGCAGTGTTTGCAATTTCATGAAGAATGAAGATCGAAAGTCAAAATCTTTGAGCAACATACTGATAAGTGAGCAGTAGAGTTAACTCACTCCACAGCTCGAATACAGAAAGTCCCAATGAGCATTTTAAACAGTAACACGACGATGAAATAAAACAAAAACAAAGAAGATATTAAAAGAAAGAAGAAAAAACTCACAGAGATCGATGAATCAGTGGTCTGGTAAGCAGAGGGTCGAAGGTGATCCAAAAGAACTCTCTGTCTGTTGAGAGCTTTCTCCATCTGTCGAAATCTTTGGTGTTGTTGAATTCTGAAAATGAGGAAATGGTAATGAAATTGAGGAAAAGTGATAGTGTGGATTATATAGAGGAAAGGCAAGGCAAAATGAGGAAATGGTTATGGAATTGATAGGTGTGAATTGTGAAGAAGAAAAATAGAGTCCAGTAGTAGTAGAGCAGTTGGTTGGAGTGTAAATGATTAGGAAATTGTAAGTGCATGATGAATTATTGTTATTTGTGGCCGGTGACTTAAAAGTGGTGATGTTTGCTCTGAAAGTTCCAGCAACAATTTGTTTCACGTTTTCTACCAACCCTTTCTGCTTCCAGCTTAGTAAAGTCAACGGTCAACGTAAACTAAATCTCACTTTCTTTTGGTTGATGATGATGGGCTATTATTATTAATTATTAATTTAATAATTACCTGAAATTAAAAAGTAGTAGTATAAGATACAGTCACCTTTAAAGTTAGTGTAATGTGATATACCCGATTCCATTTTAGTGGGATGTTGACTGGGGTTTTAAAATGGTGATGACCTATATTTACTCATAATATATGCAATGTGATTTGTGGAATTAGATTGGAATTTTGAATGGAATTATGAGATTTTTTGGTGTTTGGTAGGTGTTATGTAATTTCCATTGTTTATGGTGCGTTGTCTTTTTCTTGGTAATTAAGTAAGTAGTGTAAATAAGTTCAACTTTTTAAAATATCAATAAACCAAAACATCACCGTACAAATCCCAATACACAATACCACCATCCCACTACTATTGTGGATTGGTGAGGTATGGTGAAGCCACATAATAAATCCAATAATATTTGGCCAACACCAATCTCTTTCACCATTTGCTTTTTTTTCCTACCAAACTTCTAAATTTATGATATATTATATCTAGAAGACCGTGTTTCACCATATCATACCACCTACCAAACATTACGTAATATACTCGTTTAGAGTAGGCACGGTGATACTTCAACTGAAATTGCACATAAATTTTACGGGCATGATTAATTTTAGGACAATCGCATTGTACTAACAACAAGGACGACCCTAGATTTGAAGAGTTACCTGATGCTCATTGTCATTGTGGAGTGACTAGTGAGTAAGGTAATTATAAAATTTGATATTGAATTAATGATATTAGTAAATCAACAACTACTATATACTATATAATCACTTCTTTTTCTTTTACACAGTATAAACGTGGGATTGCCAAATGCTAAGAATCTCTCGTTTTCCACCTTACTGTCTATAAAATTTACGAGTATACATTAACAAAATATGCTCTTATCTTATGGTGAAGAATACTACTAGCTCAAACAAAAGATCATAACGGAAAAGTCTGCTGTAATTTGGAGTACTTGGTATATACAAGTCCTGTCATAAGGGTTTTTAATTCCCCTTCGAGTGTAATGTACATTACAACATAATGGTACTATTTGCGTTGACCGAAAAAGTAAATAAACAGGCCATGTTATTTGCAGATGCATATGAATTCAATTATGAAGCAAAGATGTAAATCCTCTGTATATCTTCATTAAAACTTATAGCTCACGTACAAGTATTTGTACTTCAGAAAAAGGACAGAACTCATGGGTCACTTCAAAGAGTTCGAAGTATATACAGAAAAGAACAAAATGAATATATGAACTTGACAAAATGGACACCAAACCAGCAGAAAAAGATGTAACTGTACACGGGAATGAACATGAGATGTTTCACAAAATTTCAACCCCAGCAGCAAGCTGTGAAAGATAATATACAACATATGTTGCTTCTTGAGAAAAGAATGCAACTTCAGTTCTTCAGAATTGTATGGAAAGTATTGGTTTCTAATTGTCTCGTCGCACTGGTCTGCTCTTAGCCTGTAGAGCAACAGACATAGATCTCAATCTCTTTGTAATATCAGTGAATGAAGGCCGGGCTTCAGGTTCTGCTGACCAGCATTGTTCCATAAGATTTTTCCACTCGGGATCACAACGTTCTGGAATTGGAGGTCGGAGAGTATTCTTCACAATTCCTCCTGATGCATATCAATGATTCATTCAGATGACATAGAACAAAGTTCAGAAAGGAGCATAACTTGACCTCAGCAACAGATGTAACATTTGAAATATCATACAGGCATATGGCACAAACAAGGACATATCCCCAAGTTCTGCACGAACATCAGACACTAAAGTTTCCAGAATTATCAGACTGTATCCATACAGGTAGGTTCAATCCAAAATTCAAGATGCAAATGTATAGATCTCAGCACTATAAAAGGCGGGACGAGCAATCTAATAGTGATCTCATTTGAATATGGAGTCTAATGATTTTGTCATGTATTTAAGCTTTAAGCTAAATTGTACACTACTTGATCATTTTACTAAATTTCACGTGGGTCCACTATTGCTTGCCACCAGACAACAGATTCACATTGACTGCCGATCAAATACACAGTACACACTCTTCAAGAATCGTATACGTCTAATCTAAAAATTTAAACATGAGTTCAAGTCAGATACGAGTTTTCTTAACGTGATATGTTATTAACCAACTACCCCAGATTCCATATGTGGATCTCCTTGACTTCACTTGAAAGCATTCAATCTGAAATAGGCAGTGTTTAGACATCTAAGTATCTAACAACATATCATCAGATCAAAGATGGGTGCAACCCATAGTTTAGTTTATTGTTATATCCTTGGGAACCCAGGATAAAAGTTGATTGGTGGATCCTATATAAGATAGTCAGATTTAGGGAAAAAAATCGATGACTTGGGTTTTCTCTAATCATGGTTATCTTGACTCATAAAACTTGGAACAAATTCAATGTAAATATACGTAGTCAAATGTTTCAGATATTGGTTTACCAATGATTGCCCCGCAATGCATATTAGCATACGGTTCTTCCCCAGTCAGAATCTCCCACAATGAGATGCCAAATGAAAATACATCAACCTGTTATACACCGGATTATGCAATTAGCTCTCTGATGTTAAAAAAGTGTATGGTAATATGTCTAGAAACAAATGAATAGTGTGGCCTTACCTTTTCGGATACACGGGTACTGCTCCCATTCAACAACTCCGGTGCCATCCATGGAAGGGTCCCACGCACACCTCCAGATACAAGAGTATTACGCTTAATCCTAGACAACCCAAAGTCTCCAACCTACAAAGCATTTCTCAATCACAATGAAAGCAATTATTTACTAAATTATGTCTTCTATGGTAACAAAACTCCATTTTTCACCCCATGCATCCTCATGCATGCCCTGTTTTGTCTTTTAGATTATAATTTTCTGGAAAATCAGCTAAGCAAGGTTATGTCTCATACAGTTTACGTGGGATATCCAGAAATGTATTGACTCGTTATCTGAAAACTTCACTATTTTGTCCAAGAAGCAACCATAGAAGTTACTAATCCTCAAACAACAGTTTTAACATTCCCAAATGTAAAAGGGTTTTAATCTTAACTTTGCTTTGTGAATTAATCTAAGATGTAGGCAGGGAGAGGAAGGTGTAAGACTGTAAGGGTCGCACTTACTTGGTTAACTTCAGGTTAAGTAACTTACTAGAGCGCTTCTAACTTCCTTTTGTGTTCCCTGCCTAGGAAATTTGAAGTGTTTGCTTGCAATATATACGTCAGCATGCATCTCAAGTGATGAACATATACCTTGCATACCGGCCGTTGTGGATCTCGCAGACTAACTAATAAATTGTCACACTTCAGATCAAAATGGACGATATTTTTTGAGTGCAAGTACTCCATCCCAAATGCTGCATCCATGGCAATTATAAGCTTTCTGTGATGATCTAGTAATCTGCATGTGAATTTCAGAAAATCAATTGGCATGTATGAATTAGACGAGTGCAAAGGAATAGAAGAGATCATCCATACTTGTCCTTTTTTACTAGAACATTCCTAAGTGATCCATTTGTCATGAACTCTGCCACAGTTGCCAAAGTACCCCCTGCACCATCAGGCACCACACCATAAAACGCAACAACATTTGGATGGTGTAGATTTGACAGGATGCGAGCTTCCCGCCAGAAATCTTTTGTCTGCAAAGGGAAGACTATATCAACTTTACATGCTTGTTATCCTTGAAAATTTATTTAAACTAACGGCGGAAATATGCAGACCAATCGTTCCTGCTCCGATGCCCTCCCAGAAAAACAGGACTTCTTTATTCTCTTGATGGCAACATCCGATCCTCGCCATTTCCCATAATATACAGTTCCATATGTACCAGATCCCAACTCTCTTAATTCTTCAAGATCAGCATTTTTAATTATCTGCATGTGCCATCATTGATACTGTAAGTTGGACAAGCTAAAGAGAGTAGACAAATCTGAAAGGCAAAGTGGACTTTATTACATAAAATCTCAATCTTACATTACAGATAATGTTCAAGCAATATTAAGATCAATAACTTCAGTCGATAGATACATGCTAAACAGCTAAACAATGATGCTGATCACTCTTCATCTCGGCCCTTCAATGGATAAATCTGAGTATGGATGAATTCTACAAGACACATGTCACATAGTTTCCCAGCAAAGCAGACACGCAAAGAGACAGTTAACAAAACAAAATTCGTTAAATGGATTAAGGATCTTCGGAGGTCAATAGCTAAAGCTATAACCAAATGGAAACAGAAATACTGATATCCAGTAAATATGTTTATTCAACTTAACAATTCTGCATTAAATCTTGCAGTAAAAGCTGATGACAGCTCCATAGCCATTTGTCCCTCACCTTACAAGTACAACAAGCAATACTTTTCCACAAAAGTAGATATGCTAAAGAGAAAAATCAAAGTTGTGGAACTGATAGCTAGAGGTGTTTAAAAGAAGCTGTTATGTATCCCTAGTCGGAATTTTTTTTATAAAAAGTAAGACTACTATCCAAAAGCAGTCAGACCCCAAAACGAAGAAATAATTGGAGCCAGAATAAACACATCAGCAGATCTACGCCTGCATATTAAGTAAGAGAAGAACTGATTGACACTCTGCTGTAACATTTTCCTAACACTAAATTCAAAAGGCATTTGAAGGAGTATTGGAAATCTGAGAGAGTGCGACCGACCAATGACCATTAATGCAGTATGGGGCACTGCATTATAGTTATACAGTTACGTGAGTTGTGCATGAAGGTTCACGGTGAGGAAGATTCGCATGCACAAGTTAGATGCATTAGCATTACACTAGGCCACCAGATAATAAGGAAAAAGAAAAAACAGGAACTTCCTATATGTTTCACTACCAAAAATAATAGAAGATCATACATTAATGATTGAAACGAATCCATATTTAAGAACCCGACTCAGTTTTATCTAGATAGAGAGAAGGCGGGTGAAAGAAAGTACCTGCAGACCATATACATCGGCTTCCATTTCTGCTATCATTGCATCACTGAATAAATTATCTTCATGGCGTGCAGTATTGACATCCTGCTATAAACCGAGGGCTACTTATATAAAAAATTTATAATAGATTTTCTAAACAGATGGAAATAAACAGGGAGATAGAACTTCTTATGTTAGAATTCTGTAGGGCTACTTAAAAACCTCACCTCGAAATCAGAATTCTGTAGAGCATTCTCAGGTTCAAATAAACAGGGAGATAGAACTTCCATGTTAGAAACAACAGCTGCATCTTGCACGGTGGGGAATGGAAATTCAACCAAAGATGGATTAGAAATCTGATGCAAGTCAACACACTCCTGCTTTTGCTGGGGTGGCTTGCTGCTGTTTGTTAGCAAGCCATCCTCTATCTGATTGTGCTCACTAGAAACTCCAATTTCAACACTTTGACCGGTGTAACTACACAGGTCACTGTCAATAAGGGAAATTTCTCTCTTGTGAACAACATGAGTGGTTGGGTTTTGTGTCAGAGCTGGGTTGTGTGGAGTCTTGCCCCAGCCACTATTATCGGTGGTCATTTGTCTATCCAAATCTTCAGCTACTAGTAATCTCGCCTCTTGATGACCCATATTCTTAGAATCCCCAAAAGATTGACATGGATGAATTTTGGACGAAACTAGACCATGTGATAGTCCCTGAAGGTGATCAATGCCTTCACCAGGAAACTTTTGAGAATTAGCAATGGGTACTGCAATTTCGGAGTCATTGGCCACATACAAGTGGCTATCATGGTCACCCTTAAGTGCCTGTTCTGTTAACTTCCCTGCATGGTTATTACGAGTTGGGACAGTTTCTGTATCTATTAATGGTGCCAGGTCAATAATAGGTGACTGAGGCCTACCACACATCTTCATCACTGAACTTCCATTTTTCAATTTTTCACTTGAGCCTTGGTCATCCCCGGCAGTTCCATGAACATCAAACTTACTCGACCCCTCTGGGCCTAAAGAGGGGTCCACTAATGCCACCCCTGTAAGTGGAACAGCTGGCTCTGCAGTCAATACATGCATTTCTGGTAAAGACACAGGTATGGTATGCAACAACAATTGAGGTCTTTCGAAATTCAACGAGAACGATTGAGGTAAATTTTCCTGAGAAGCATAAGCAGATCTCTGACCCTGTTCATGAAGCTTTGAATCAGAAGAGGCATGAGGTATCCCATGGTACCAACCAGCTGAGTCACTAGATGAAGGCAATATATCTACCAGATTATCAGACAGAGGAATAGGCGCAACACCCTGTTGTGTGTTAATTGGATGTTGTGAATTAATCACATTGTCTGCCAACTTAGGGCCATTATGGTATGGAGGAACGTGGCTAGTAGGTGGAAAAGGTATAGCGGTATTGCACATCATTGGACTTTCAGTACTACCACGAGAAGCATTTTTGCAGATCGTCACTTTCCCAGTATTCAGATCAGCTGGCTGAACATGAGCAGGCTTCAGTGTAGGGGGCCTGCTCAAATTCCAAAAATATTCATTAGGATCAGAGGCGCCAGTTCCATCCTTCATATCCAAAGGGTGCAAAGAAGGGGATAATGCTGTTTCTAAGTTTGCAATGGGTTCTACAGATGGCATCAAATGGCCAGTTATATTAGCGGGAGGTTGTTGTTCCTTGTTGAACTTCCACGAGGTAAGATCAGCTCCAGCTAGACCATTTACAGCAACAACATATTGATAATCAGGGCCACCCTGCAGAGTAGAGCTATCAACGAGTGTGTGAGGGACTTCGGATTCTTTCAAGGGAACCAAAAAAATCCGAAGTCGTTGACAATCCTCTGGCTTCTCACCTCCATAATATTCATCAAACATATTCTGCAAATCTTCGTCAGAAGAAACAGATATAAGGGCATCAAGATCCTCCCCGGGAAGCGGATATTTTATCGAGTATGGTTGGCTACACATTCCCCTAGTTTTATTCACCAATTCGTCCCATGCAAGATTCCTTCGAATCGAAATTATGCGGGTCTCTCCCCCCACATATCTGAGTTTACCATCACTTGGTCTTGGCAAAATTTTACCGCCAAAACTGCAAAGGAACTTTATTTTACCAGATTCCGGACCATCTAAAACTCCCTTTGCCGAGGAATATAGAGACTTAGAGGAATCAGATTCTTTTAATGACGAAAGATTAGTAGCGAGACTAGCCAAGTCGTTGTACTCTTCTTCACGATCAGACTTTTTAGCTTTGTATCCAGCACAATCCATATCATTGAAATGAATAGATTCGTTACTCAAATAAACTCCAGCTTCAATCTCTATGGTGGATCCTCTAGCAGAAGTGAACTCTGTGATATCAGATCCACATCCGGAATCCATCCTTCCCAAACCAAGAACTCGAGACAGGTCCTCGTAAACCATTTGGCGATCCTGAACATTAGAGACTCCAACTTTCTTCTCAAAGTATGGAGCAACACCATGGCCTGACGAAACAACCTTGGAACCAACACCTTCCTTTACAAATCTCATGTTGAACTCCTCTCCTGTCTGTACAGATATATTTTTATTCACATTATTCCACGACGACACACCATTCCCAACAACGGAACCCACTTGATCATGCTGATCCAACTGAGGGAGGCTAGGTGCCCCCTCACCAGTTGTTGCTTCACCATGATTCGCAAACCAATTATGCTGCATCAGAATAATCAATAGCTATACCCTCTCGACTGCTTTCTCACACACACACACACACACACACACCCCTCTTAGTATGCACTTCTTAAACAAGCTCAAAAACCTGACTCAGGCAACTCTCAATACCGTCCGCGAAACATACTCCCAGCTATTTTTTACTCCACTGGGTACAAAATATAGCCAAAAAAGAAAAACCAAATAAAATGATTACTGTATATATCCTGCCAATTACTGACCGATTCAGCTGCACATCCCTTATTCAGTAAAAATCTTTACAGTATGTACAGAAGGAGAAACAATCTAACAATAAATGCGTCGAAAACTCAACAAATCAACACCCTTCCTCCAATTAACATTCTTCCACTCAGATCACCAATCAACGATCAATCAATATCAAAACGCAGAATTAATCTGCAGATCAACAATTTACCGAACAAACAATTAAAACTCACAAAATTGACTAGGTTTTAAAGCCAAAAACCACAAACAAAAAAGCGAGACGATTGAGAATTCAAAAACTGAATTCGAAAATTCGGAATAGTGACAGTAAACTCACTTTTCATCTCTTCCCTCAGGTCAATCCAGCTCCGATCGGTCATGGAAATTGAACTGGAAATGGATGATTGATTGAATCGGTTTAGTGAGAGAAGAGGAAAGAGAGAAAAGGAGGGAGCGTGGCTTACGCTGTACAGTTTTTGTTTTCATAATGTGTCTGTCTCGGGGCACCTGAAAGAAGGTTTGGATCACGGGCCTCGACCCGACACGTTAACGGGAAACTTGCTTGGGCCATCATTCAACCATGTTCTTTAATTTGCACCATGTTACCGAGTTTTCTATAATCCCGCATTGAGTCCCCTCATATTTTCAAAATCGAGTAAGATCGTCTGCTATTTCGAGAAGTTAGATGTGAACTTTCTTCCATGTATAGTTGATAACGCCTCGTTACTCACCAAATCTCTCCCGGTGCGAGTGGTTTTACTCTTCTGGAGAATAGAAATTTCGAAATGCCTTGTATAGCCTTTGAAATAGGGTCAAAATGCGATTAACTAAATTTTGACTCAATGCAGGTTGTTTCTTCTCCGGTGTGGTTGAAATATTCCGATAGGGTTTTCCTTCGTTTTTTTTTTTTATTTTTTGTTGCTAGGAATTGTCATGGGTGGCTAAGGCCATGTGCAGGGAGTCCGTCTGTACAGGTGCCCAAATTTTGGGGCCCCAAAATTTATAGTAGTGTACTTGTATGTTATCTTTTATGTAGAAAAAAATGCTTTGATGGAAAATTAATTTCTTACTCTTTTATAGTAGTCTGGTATGCGTTATCTTACTTTTTTACTCTTTTTGTCATGTAATTATTTAGCCTTTGATTATTTTTACTTTGTAATTTTTGAACATCTTAATATTCTTAACAATAACATTTCCTTCATATTACTATATTAGTATGTTATGGAGTCAATTTTAGTACGTCGTACCTTTTTATATTGTTTATTCATTTTAAATTTTTTTCAGGGCCCAGTCTTACAAATTCGCATAGAGCTCTGAAATATGTGAGACGTCACTCGCAACTGTTTGCAGCTTTTTGTACGACTTTTCAGCAATTGCCACGAGTCCACTGTCGACAATCATTTTCTAACTTTCCCTAGTATTGGCTGGCATAACCAGTTATTTATTATATGGCAGGTTCAAATATAGAATTCCGATTTGGATATATAGTTCGGAAATTAGAACTCCAAAATTGAGTCTATGAGTCGTCATTAATGACAAATAAGCATGTACTTTTCTCTCTTACATAACATGACAACACAGTGGGAAGATCACACTTTTAATGATAGAATTGATTTTGTTGCGTTGAATTAAGGCTTGTAATTTAATTAATTGGAGAAAACATAATGATTTTTTTGTAATTAAAGTATAATTTACATATATATTACAAATGTGTCCAATTTAACTTAAATTAAGTACTCAAATTGCTAACACGGACAACTCTAACTAGACACCTAATTAATGGAAAAATGAGACCACTTCTTTGAAAAAGAAAAAAAAAAGTGTGTGGGATTGTGGAGAGACTCAGTTATTGTTGGTCCAGATAACGGCAAAGTGAAAGACTAGAGGGGGTGAATAGTCCTTCACAACTTTTGTCGATAAACACAGTTTCTCAGATATCTGTGAAGATATCTGATACTTAATTTCGTAGAAATAAGACTTTTCTCAAACAAGATAAGTGTAAATACTTTGCAAGATAAATAAAGCAAGTAATAAACTGCAGAAAGTAAATAATACAAGTCTTTTTATAGTAGTATCTGAAGGTGACGTAATCCTTCAACTAATCCACTTTAGCATTTCTCAGACCTAGAATCCACTAAGACAGATAATTGAGGTAACCTTACAAGTATCTTCTCTAGATTCCTAAATACACTAGGTTCCCAACCAAGTGTTCCCCCTGAGTTATTCCCATTTCCAAGTACTTCATGTACTCAGAAACCTTTTGAGCTATTCCTTAGTTTCCCAAACTAAGTACTTCCTATGCTCAGTAACCTTGGAGTTATTCCTTAGTTTCCCAAACTAAGTACTTCCTGTACTCCACGCCGATTAAGGTGTTGGTTAAGGTAGTTTGTCAGGTGAGCTTCTTTAATAACTTGTTCAGTTATTCAGATAGCTCTATGAATCAAGTATACTTAATACACTTTGCAATGTATGGTATCTTGTTCTTTACTGACCCAAATCTATGATAAGTGTTCAGGAGAATGAATCTCAAATATGAAATCTTAGTTCAACTCTTTCACAAATAACAAAGCTTGTTAAGGATCAGTACACTTAGAACTTTTGTGCTACTTAGAATCAAGAGCTTTGGTCGTAACAGAAAGCTTGAAGGTAAGTAGTGTGCTTGAGAGAGCTTGTGAGAGTATTTAATGTAAGTTCTGTGTGTAAGTTCAAGGTGTGTTCTCAAGCATTCTAAGTGTTGATATTTATAGATGAATTTGAGTGCCGTTTGAATAGTATCCGTTAGGCTTAACTCAATTTCAAACTATTGATATCTGAGTATAGTACTGTAGTAGGTTTGTCTTCTTCTTTAGAAGCTACCGTTTTTGTTTAGACATTTCTGTCCGCGCATTTAATGCACTGTACTATACTTTGTCCTGTAGTGCCAACGGAACTATGCATGCTTTCTGAAGCCTTGCACGTCTTTTTCCAGAGACTATCACAACTCCAGATACCACTTGTTAAAAATATATTGTTTCCCGGAAACATAATCTTTATCCAAGGTATCTGAGTGTAGATATATGTGGGCACTTTTCCTCGTTTCAGAAACCTTTTATTTCTCATATATCTTTTGCAACACCGTTTATTTAAAAATGCTTGTGTCTTCAAGATATCTGGTCATAGGTATCTGAAAAACCTTTGTCTTCAGCAATCTTGGTCTTCAAGTTCAAAATTTGTTGAACTTTTCCTGCTGGATGCCTTCTTCTTGGTCTTCTTCAGAGAATAAAAATTACATTCAGAGACCTAACATCCAATACAAGATTTGCTAGACTATCATACTTAGTGAGTTTCCTCTTTTACAGTGTTCAAGTGAACCAAGAGTACTAACTATCTTTCTGAGCTAAGATAAGTCATTATGTTGCTGATCAAAATCTAAACAGATATTCCTAACAGTTATCTAATTTGATGACCTTCCCCCTCTCTGTAGAAAATACAAAGGGCCTTCATTAACAAAATATCACATGAAAATATAAGGAAATTTTGTAAAACACTTCATTTTAATTCCGAAATAATGTAATAGAAAGTCACAATCGTATTATTGTACAAATGAGGTGATTATGTCATACACTTTACGATTTGAGGATTGTGATTTTCATTTACATTGTAATTTTCTTTTACTTTAATATGAATTTTGTTGAAAATTATTAGCTACATGAGGAAAGGAGATAACCATCATTTTCATTGAGAGAATGTTTGTCTTGCGGTTAAAGTTCGGTTTTAATTGAGTTATCATTCTCATCCTGTTTGTCATGCAATTTTAATTAATTGATATAAGGAGAATAGTAAAATTAATTGATTCTTCGTTCTGTCATTCATGACGAACAATTTCATATTTTGTTTAGTGATTCAATCCCACTTTAATTTTGTGTAGAAAAACTAGTCGACGACGAGATGATACCTGAAAAGATAACTCATAATTCAGTTGATTATGATAAGTAAGATATTTAATACTACTACTAATTTTTATGAGGAAATTATTTTTCGAGTTGGAAGCCGCAAAGCACCGTGCAAGTATATAATAGTAAACCTATATGCACGTGGTACTCGCGTGCACATTTTAAAGCTAAATATTGTCCGGTTCTACAATTAAAACTGAATATGTCATCTATTATCATTTTTTTTATATTATAAAACACGTTTTACTCATTATCCACCAACTTTAAAATGATAAAAAAAATTAAATGAGATTTAATGAAATCATTGAAAATGAAGATAATATTCAAATGAAATTAGATAGAAGAGAGGTGGGTAAGTTAAAGAAGCTACATGTACGTTTTCCGTTTTATTACTACAATATACTAGTAAATGGCCCGTCGATACTCGACGGGGAAGGGAATAGACCCCTCAATATTACAAATTAATACTTAATTCGCCTCTTGTTCATAACTCTAGAGAGATATATCAACACATGGTGGGAAGTAGAGGTTGAGGTGCGTGAGAGACTGTCCATGCCTCTTGTTTACCATCATAACAGAACATGCCAATATGAGAAGTATCGATCTAAGTTGAGCGAGAACCCCGTCTCGTTATGCGCCTCATCGTCATCCTAAAAGTGATCATGCATTGATTTCATATATAAATTTTGCCTCGATGATATGCTACATGGGTCATACTCGACCCATTTAGAATCTTACCCAGACCTGTGGACTCGTCGTGACTCTGAATGAATCCTTGGGTAGGTATGAGCTTGAACTCATATCGGGCCCATTTAAGATCAATTTAGACCCTGACCCATATAATGAAGTAATATTTTGAAGGGGATATTAGTGTGAGAATGGTAGAGTGTCGAACCAAACCCATTATATTGTCATTGAGATCAATATCAATAAAAATTATAATCAATTCATTCTTAATAAATGTTGCTATTCTAGCCGGATGAAGTATATAGTGTTTCAATATTCATTATCATGATTGTAGTGAGTTTAATTCTTATACAATACATGTTGCACCCGTCCGTTCCCATAAATCACAATGCCCTAGAAGGGACCTACATTCGTGAGGGACCAACGGGACCAACTAATGTTATTAAGTATAAATATAATGTGTTAAACAATTGATGATTAGGGCTAAATGCCCCCCCCCCCCCCCCAATCTCCGGAGTTATAAAAATTGCACGAAACAAATTAATACAAACCCCCACCCTCAATTACTAAAAGATGTGCGCGAGACCCCAACCGTTATTTTGTACATCGCTTCAGGTGCACTCACATTAGGTGCGACTGGAATGTTCCTTTACGTTTTCATACTATTTTTCTTTTGCTTAAATCAACATCAGGTCTCGTTTTTTTCGTCGACTCGACATTCTTAATTTCAAATAATTCACGTCAAACACATTTGTCATTGTAAATTATCACCGGATAATGATATCAAGCTTTTTACAGTTTGTTTCCATAATGTGAGTATAATGTGAAAATTTCAATTTTCTCTCCGTATCATTTACATACATTTGTACAAAATAATCCTATTCATAGTACTTTTTTGTTCTAAAATAATGGAAAAGAGGCATGTCATCCACGTGATTGACCAAAAACACCTAAACTTTGAGCACCTTGATTGTATAGTTCTGAACCGACTTGTCCAGTGAAATTAAGGTTCCTCATTCAGTTGAGCACCCATGACTAGCAAAAATGTCACACCTATAATGGATTAATTATGACCTTCAAAACATTATGATGTTATAACTATCAAAATCGAATGGGAACTTGGTCTCTTGAGATTGAATCATGATCATCATAAGAATGAAAAAAATTCATTACATTGATTTTACATATCATTTTTGTCTCCATTATATGTTTTAAAAAAAAATAGTAACTATGGTTCTTGATTCCACACAATCTGATCAATATTTGCATCATCATGATCATACATCCATCGAACCTTGAGCACTCAAGAACTGTTGTGGAAACATCCCCGTGACAATTATCAACCACCATCCACCTTTGTAATGATATCCCTACTCAAGTACTTAGACAAATTCATCAGGCATCTTCGACATAACAAATTAATTATTAATCTCATCAACTACATCATTAGTCGATGCAAGCAAAACCGATGATGAGAAATATTATGAGTCAAGTAATGGATCGGTTAATGCTCCAATAATGACATTCATGTGCTATCATAATGGTAGAAATAGGATTACTCATTTCTGAAATGAGAATATTGATATCAACATCGTAATCATTTTATAAAATTTAGGGAAAATTACACCTGCTCCCCCTGATAAACACCCCTAACTCATCCGGGGCCCTAACATTTCATCAATAACAGATTGGTCCCTAAACAATTACATATTGGTCCAAAAAATGGATCTTTAGGGACCAATATGTAATTGTTTAGAGACCAATTTGTTATTGATGAAATGTCAGGGCCCCAGATGTTATTACGAAATTTATTAGGGGGAGCAAATGTAATTTGCCCTAAAATTTATTCCCCAAAGCCCCATCACTGTCATACGGTATCCACTTAGCAAATTCTGGCATCTCTAGAATCTCGATATATGACGAACCAGATTGAAACGATTTTAATATGACATTAGAAAGGAATAACATATTGAATATTAAATAAATTTAAATTACAAATTTACATGCAAACGCATGTTTTTTTTTGTAAGCTTAAGCATATCACATGTGACACATATCCTAAAAGAACATACACCATCTACTACCCCTGGAAGGACGGACAAAAATGTCTAAAATCTAAGCCGAAGACGGTCCAACCCACATAAAGGCTCCCATGGACAATTCATAACATCCCTTAAACTCCTATTGAGCGTCGGTTCCTATTTGTTATGAGAGCCTCATCAAATTCACATACTCCATGAAGTTTCTTGGGTTACTCACAGGCCGGTACCCCTCTCGAAAATTTAATTCAAATAGAGACTCTCTTAGTTGCAACAATATATAAACTCTTGAATCGCTGAGTTACAACATTATATTAACTCAACATTACTGAGTTACAACATTGCATTAACTCATGTTGCGTCTTTTTTTGTAATATTTGGTGGCAAAGGGTTTTTTACTAGATTTTTTCCAAGTTTCCTTACGTAGGCTAGGCCCAAGCCCAACTCGTACCCTGGTGGACTGGAAAGGAGTTTTGAATGCCCGGCCCAGCCTGTTGACTCGCATGTATTTGAATCTGATCCATCGAGGTTGGGTAGCGTACTCGACTCGATCGTGTTACGTAGGTTAGGACCAAGTCCAAACAATTAACAAAATCAAGATTCCATGTTTCATAATTCATTTTATGAATAATATCTAGCCATAGCATATGTGTTAGTGAGTTCTGCACTACAATATTTTGTGCATGCACTAACATCGGCACGTGTATACATGAGCAAATATTGTGAAAACCGTAATTTTACTAAATAATACTCCCTCTGTCCTGATTTCAACTTTCCGTGTGAACTTTTTCGATTGACAATATCAATTTTAACCTCGAGTTACTCTTAAAAAACAATAAGTAAATATTTAACATAATTATATTGTAAATCTTGCTTCTTAAATTTCCATTATATGATTTTTATTAAATCATTTATCTTTGTAGTTTAAGAGTAATTTGAGGTTAAAATTGGCAATTTTGACCTGAAAAACTCACAGCGGAAAGCTGAAATCGGTGTGGAGGGAGTATATAGTATGGAAGACCATATGATATAAGTGCAAATTGGATGGTTACACCAAACACTTGGGGTGGAGAGTTAATGTTTTCTTCCATTGAGAAAAAAAATGACTTGATATATTTGAATTATTTAAGTATGAAGTACATTTAAGAAAAATTGCTATAAAATGCTCTAATGGAGTCGACTAATTTGACCATAAATTTAATTGTCAATATTTAAGCATGGAATTTTTCAATATATCATTGAAGTAATTTATGGTTAAAGTTGACCTTAAACTTTTATAAAAATTCAAATGTGTCATTTGTTTTGTGACGTAGGGAATAATATAAGAGACTATATTATATTAAAATGGAATGTGCATTGATCTTTTGTCAGGTGCGGCAAATGTCTTAGTGATGTATACCCCTACTCTCCTAATAATAACTTTTTAACATTGATATTCTTAAATAAACTTTAACTAAATATTACTACTATATCACGGAAAAAAAAAGGTGTTATATACTTCAGTCAGCCCCATTCCAACTTTTAATTTTAATTCTATTTATTTGAATTTAACTTTCCATACAAACATATATCTTATACTTTTACTCATTTAACCTTACATCTCGTGAATTATTCAATTAATTCATATAGTTTACTCTTAAAACCTCTAATCACCTCAACCAGAACTTGAGTATGGGGCGGTGGGAGTATAACAAAATAATTTTATAAACTCAAATCAAATACTCCTTCATTCTCAGTCTCAACTTCTTACTTTCATTTTTAGTTTCCCAATCTTAACTTCACATATCTTAAATGAATAAAATTTCCCCTATTTTATGAGTTATCTCTCATACTTTAATATTTATTTAAATTTAAATTTTCTAAATTGTTCTATTTATTTATACAATTTACTCTTAAAATTCGTACTCTATTTGAAGTTAAATATGGAAAACACCGATATATTATGTAGTCCTTGTTTGTGTAAATTAATTAATTAAGTATACTTTATATTTTCTAATACTCCGTGTCAGCGCAACTCTATTAACTTTCATCCAAATTGATGAATATTTTGCTAAATAGAAAACGTATACATACGATGACAAGTAATATTGTTGTTTCTGATAATTGATTTCTTTGTTTTTCAAGTTGAATTAGTGTTTGAGTTGATCTTTCTTAATTTAATTGGAGAAGATGGAGTAGAAATATTGCCTATCGTTGTTTTTTCATGATGAATTAATTTTGTTGTGTTGAATTAGAGTTTAAAATTTAATTTGAGAAGACATATTGATTTTTTTTAATGATGAATTGATTTTGTTGGGGTTGAAGTTTGAGTGCAATGTGATTATTTCAGTGCATATATTAGTACTGCGTACTTTAGTAGACCAACTAAAATATGTACATACTACATACTATGCCTAAGTCAAATTTAATAACTTTGGAATATTTGTACTATGATTTGAGCAATTAATTAAATAGAATTTTGAACCTCATAATTATTACTTTAGTCACATTTTATTACATTACCTTTTTGGGTATGATTTTGTCTCCTTGTTTAAATGTATTTCCATGTTTAAGAATGCAACACAAAAAAATTTCGGAAGAAGTGTTATATTCCAAAAACCATGACTTGGATTAAGAAACGTCATTGGGAAATGTGATTTTATCAAAATTCAAAATGCATCAGTGAGATGGAATAACTTGGACCAATCAGAACAATATCATTTAACACTCAACAATTGAGTGGACCAATCACAATATAGAAATTTGCCACATAATTGTTTGACATGGACACTCTTAAATGACTCAAAATATTTTTTTGTTAATGTATTATATAGATTATATAGATAAATAGGAGAGATCAAGTTAAAATGAGACCGTCCAAAAGAAAATAGTTTTTATTTTTTAGTTACAGTACTCAATATTAATATTTTGCCATTTACATTAAAACTTTTACAAACTTTTACGTGAGTCCGTCCAAATCAACAATAACATTTAATTATAAATATTCTATGATTAACTTTAGACATCGTATGTGTAGTAAACCTGAATTATAATTGTATTATCTGCATTTCTGAACATGTAATGTTTGTAAAAAAAATATGTAATGTTTGATCTGGTATTTTCGAGAGACGTTCTTGTAAAAGTTGCGCTAAAACTTTAAACAATTTTAATTCTTGATTCGTCCATTTTTATGTTTTTGTTCTCCAGGCAAAATAGAAAAAATTGGTCTTTCATACGTTCTAATTACATCAACAACACAGAATCGATTATATGTTGGGTATGAATAGAAAGTAGGTTTAATCTCACCGTCCTAAAAAATTGTTTCATAATAATGATGATATATTGTGATTTTAATAGTATTTGCTCTATATTAAAATTTTTTGTTTTAACATCAATCTTAAAAAAAAAGCCTCTTCAAAGGTTTAATATATACTACATGGGTCATGCATCGTTTTTGACAATGTTAAAGAAACTGATTCTTGCTAGTGTACACGTCCCTGTTGTGTTCTCCAAAACCTGAAAATAACATTAACCTGGAAGTTGATATCATGTACAAAGCCAGACAATTAGACAAATAAGAATAACATTAAGCAGAGTCTTTTTCTAATTCATTAACATATATGGAGCATCAATTTGAATGTTCAGTCCTCTGGTTAAAAGTGTCATCACTTCCATCACTTCGTACTGGCTTCAAGTCTTCCCTATCCCATTCAGCGTATCTGTCGCAATTTCTTATGGAGTGGTAAGGATGGGAATTACCGGAAGGCACTGGTCTCATGGAAAGTGTCATGCACCTGTGAGTCATGGCGGTTTGAACATAATAAGTCTTCATGAATGGAATAAAGCACTGATTGCTAAACTACTTTGGAAGATCCAGAAGAAGGCAGACTCTCTAGGGGTGCGATGGATACATAGCTACTATATAAAGAACTAACCATTAGATGACTGACATATTCCCTTGTGTAGTTCGGTGACGATCCGTGCTGTACAGAGACTCAAGGCCGTAGTGCATGATATGCCGGATTGGGATGTGCAGCTTGTGGCAAATCGGTTTTCGGTGAGGAGTATGTATTCATGCTTACGAGACTGCCCGGACCGTGTAGAATGGCGAGACTTGGTTGTTAGGAACTTAGCGAGGCCTAAAGCAAGGTTTATTCTCTGGCTTGGACTCCATAGAAGACTGGCAACTAAGGACAGGTTGGCATTTTTTGGCATCAGTACCGATGGGCAATGTGCTTTTTGCAATGACATTAAGAGTTTAGAGCATCTGTACTTTTAAGTGCCCCACTACCTACGAGATTCTGATAGGTGGTCTGAGATGGTTTCGGGTATCACATCCCCCCATCCATGATTGGCATCAGCTAATCACCTGGTTATGTCGAATGGCGAAAGGTAAAAGACGACGTGCAACTATCTTTCGAACTCTGTTTGCTGAGACATTTTACCACATTTGGATGGCGAGAAATGAGAAAATCTTCAAGAATTTGACCCCGGACATACAACATATTACACGAGATATTATTAGAATTGTCAGGGTCCGCAGCATGCGAGTATAGTCTTTGGTCCGGTTCGAGTTGGATGCGCAGCTCTCGCCCGTAGGGTAATTTCTTTAGTCTGTTTTGATTGTTATTGTCGTTCTTAGTCTTAGTCGTTTATTTTCATGGGCATGGACATTCTGTCGGCCCCTAAATGTACTGACATTGTTTTGAAGTAATAAGACAAGTTCTTCGTTCCAAAAAAAAAAGTTCAGTCCTCTCATTTCTTATTCACTTACCTAAATCAAACCTGTTGACTGAATTTTAGTCTGCATTTTCCCTTGTTGGACAATATATGAAAATCAAACACTGATAGTGTTTCCAAATTAAGATATTGCTTGAATTTCCTGTAGTAATTACGTTTATTAATTGACAGAATTAATTTCCATGATTAAGACTGAATCGATTTGTATTGAAATATGTTTTTTTGTAACTGCGGTTTCCCAGATCATTACACATCAGCAAGAATAGTTTTTTTGACCAATCAGAACAAAATGATTTAACATTCAGCAAAAAAATGGACCAATCACAACATAGGAATTTGCCACATAATTGATTGGGGTGGACACTCTATAATGGCTCCAAAACTTTTTTACTTAATGTATTATATAGATAGAGTAAGTCTTATAGAATACTCCATCCGTTTCATAAATCTCTTTCCTTTTTTTTTTTTTCCACAACTTTTAAGAAGTTTGAGAAAAAATAGGTTTATATAGATAAAGTAATAAGTATATGGTAAAAAGTAAGAAAGAGAATTGATAAAGTATGAAAGAGAGGGATTAAAATATTAATAATGAAGATAGTGAATTTCCATAAAACGAAATGGAAAGTTTTTAATGGAACGTCCAAAATTGAAAAATTGAAAGATTTTAGTGGAATGGAGGGAGTATATGTTATTTATTAAATTTATCTAAAGACGGACCTATTTTCTTAATATAAACATCAATGTCATTCATCAAAACATATATGTTTACGGGTAAATGAAACGATCGTTCATGAAAATTTCAGTCAACGTTCAGTTCGTGTTCGAATTTGACCTAATTGAACAGTTCGTGAATATTTCATTATATACACGAACACGAACATATAATTTATTGTTCGATAGTTTGCAGTTTGTTCGCGAACAAATGATGTTATTAATATTTTTATATCATTTTATAAGCTATAATATTTCCAAAACCTAAACCATTAGTTTAATACTCTAACTCACATAAAACCTAATCTAACATAGACATCCATTCTTCGTTATGGATAGTTGCCCCTCGTCTTATTTCATGCTATTCATATTATGAATTAGTGACGTTATGTATGAAATTCATATATAGTTTGTTTTATGTACATCATATAATATGTGATCGTGATATTTTGCAGTTGAATTGGTCCAATGTTTGATGTTGTCATTGCCATGTTTGCATTACAAAATGGTATTTATAGACTTTTGGTAGAAATTTTGTTATTTTTGTAATATTATTACTTGAATTTGGGGCTTTCATTATATTTTCGAACATAAACAAATGAACGAACAAACAAATCGAACTATTCGGAATTTGAACACGATCAAGCCGAACACTAACGGACAATGAATTTTGAAATCTTAACGAACTGAACATGAACAAGTAGTAATGTGATGTTTGGTATGTATGTTTATCATTCGATCTACACAATGTTTTCTTAATCGTATTGGTTTGATTATCAATCTGATTCATTCCATTACTTATTTACTTTTCATTGATGGATCTTATTCATGCTTAGTACACTCAATATTGGAGGATTCATCAGGATACTCGTGGATTTTGTCACTAACACAATTTTTCGTAATGGTTGGTGCTCATTCCCGATTTTCGATTAGATTCATGTTTCTGGATTGATAGAATAATTGTTTGTTGATTAGATTTTCGATTATATTGCTTAACCGGTTATTTTGCTCCTATGTGTGTAGATAGCATGTATTATTCTTATAAATGTTATGTTATGTTATGTTTTAGCAAGGATAATTTTATAGGAAAAGTTGTCTTCGGTGGTGAAAGGCATGTTGCTCATATCCACTCTAAATGATGTGTACTGGAGGGGAATTTTCAATGGTAAATGTGCAGGCCAGATAAATGTTTTGGGGTCGTCCACCCAAGTTCGAGCCATCGGGTGCTATGATTCATTTTTTGATACTTCAGGATTTATGATTGTGGTCTGATATGTAAGTTGGTATCTTGTTGTGTTTTCGTTGAGGCTGCTAGTGTGGTGGTTTGTTCATTATTGCATTATTCCGGTTTGTTGCAAATGCAGAAGTACATCCGACTATATCGAATTGAATGCAGTTTGATTATATGATAAGACAACGCTTGTTTTGTTTGTAATTAAGTAAAAGTAATTAAGTAATATAGTAGTAGTATTCTAATCCCAACGTATTTGTCATAATTTGGTATCCTAGTGAGCTTATTGGTGTAGACTAGTTGTGTGTCCTTTTTTGTGTTTGAAGAAGATAGCTCTCAAATTCTTGAATCTGAGCTAAACAAAAGTAGCGTGACTGATGCAAATTAGTAATTGTACTCTCATTGTATGTGTCTTTGTTATAGTATTACTTCTAGTAGTGCATTGGACCTGGTTTAATTGGGCTTCTGGTAGAACTTGTGAAGTGAATTGTTGCTATGGATTACAAGTTCGCTTTCTCATTCAGTTTTAACGGTTCTTGTATCCTTTGGCTTTGCTTATGAACAGTCTGGTTTTTAAGTCTTAGCAAAGAGTTGTTCAATGGTTGTATTTTCACAGGATATCATTGTGCTATGGGGAAGTTTGTTAAAGTAACAAGTTTTAGAGATGTTCTCAATTCTCATGAAAGCTTCCTGGAGTAGAAGAGCTAATGGTGGAGAAGAAGAAGGGACATATGGCTTAAAGGAGGTACCAAGAAAGAAAGAAGTAAGCTAGAAGACTACCTCACAAAAGCAACATGATATGTACCAGATATGCACAACTTGATCATGCCGCAACTCGAGGAATTTCCAAGTCTCTCTTAAAACTGGGAAGAAGGAAGAATGCTTGATTTGGTCTACTTTTGTTGAGAAGCAAGTTATCTGCATTTACTACAGTTTCAACTCGATTGTATACCGAGTATCCTAGCTAGTTGGGTTTGTTATCTTTTATCTAGTTAATCTCGAATGTTGCTCTATTCATTTATATGCTTTGTACTTGGGTTGTTATCAACGCCCATGACTGGTGTATTTGGCTCTTTGAGTTATCAATAGAAGTTTGTTTGTCTTGAAAAAAAAGTTTGAAGATTTATATGTTAGAATATTTACTATATTTTGTGGTCCACATTGACACTTATTATTTAATTTAAATGTTTAGTGATTTATTTCTATTAGAATTCTCGTTGAGTTATTATTATCAACTATGACTCAACTCTGATGGATAGAAGAGTCCTATTCTAACTCGAATATGGGTCCTTACATAGACTTTAAATAAAGTGTCTGTGTACAACCATCGGTACAGCTTAATACATAAATGCATAGGATTATTAAACCATATTCCACCACTATTCTTGTGGTGCTTATTTTCAAGTTTCATGGAATCACTCTAGCAGCAGTAATGTAGCAGCATACTCACCGAATTAAGCATAACTTGGAACGTGTTTGGAGGTATGTCCTATTTACGATTTTTCCCTTACATTATAATCATTTTATTTTGTGTATTACTGCTAATGTTTATATGTAACAATAAAACATTTACAAGTTTACACTTAAACCTTTACTATTATGTATAATAACTTAAATTTGTGTTTATGTATCAAGCGGGTTTTAGGGTTCACCATTTCCTCCATAGGGTTTTAGAATGCTTTAATGATCCCCAACAAACCTTAATTAGGGTGTAAGATATTTTCACCGCTAATCTAGAAGTTCTAATGGTCAATGTTCTTTTGTAAAATGACCAAAGTTTATATTTAGAATGTTTTAGGTTATTGTGTATTACTGATAAGGTTTATATGTAACAATATAAACTTTACAAGGTTACACTTAAACTTTTACCATTATGTATAATAACCTGAATTTATGATTCATGTGTCAAGGGGTTCACCATTTCCTATACCCATATACCCATCCTAATCCCCAATTCATAATTAAGGGCGTAATATATTTTTCACAGTTAATCTAGTTAAGTTATAATGGTTAAGGTTTATGTTTATCATGTTTTAGGTTATTGTATGTTACTGCTAAAGTTTATATGTAATGACAGAACCTTTATAAGATTACATTTAAACATTTACCTTTATGTATAATAACCTGCACTTCATGTGTCAAGGGGTTTTTAATTAAGGTTCACAGCATTTCCTTCATATGGTTTTAGAATGCTTCAGCGACCTCGACCCTTAATTAGGGCTTAGGGTTGAGGAGCCCTGTACCAATCCTCAACCCTAAGTCCTGATTAAGGGCGTCAGACCCGATGGGTGTTTTCATGTGTCGGGGGGTTTTAGGGTTCACCATTTCATCTATAGGGTTTTAGAAAAATTGTTAAAGAACCCTATACGCCATCCTAAACCCTAATTAAGGGCGTAATATATTTTTTTACTTATAATTTTGTTAAGTTCTAATGGTTAATTTTTTTTATTTTTTTTTTGAAAAATGGTTAATGTTTATGCTTATAACGTTTTAGGTTATTGTGTGTTTCTGCTAAGGTTTATATGTAATGATAGAACCTCTACAATATTATACTTGATCCTTTACCTTTTTTGATAATAACTTGAACTTGTGTTTCATGTGCCAGGATGCCCTATACCCACCCTAAGCCCTAATTAAGCACGAAATATATTTTTTACTTCTAAACTTATAAGTTCTAATGGTTAAGGTTCTTTTGAAAAATGGTTAAGGTTTATGTTTATAATGTTTTAGGTTATTGTGTGTTTCTTCTAAGGTTTATATGTAATGATAGAACCTCTACAATGTTACACTTGAACCTTCACATTTTTAAATAATAATTATCTGAATCTGTATTTCATATGTCAGGGGTTATGGGGTTCACCATTTCTTCCATAGGATTTTAAAATGCTTCAATGACCCTTAACATCTAATGAAAGAAACCTCAACAAAAACATGCATAAAACTTATACATTATGAGGAGAAATTTTGAACATGTTCTGCAAATTAAACAACATAAACATAAACCTTAATCATTACTTATTAAAACCTTAACTATTTTCCGCATAAACCTTAACCATTTTAACGAAAATATTAACTAGTTGCATGATATGTATTAGTAAAACCAACTATACACATCGTATAAAGTTCGTACATTTTCTGTATAAACCTTTTCCTTCTTTCATATAAACCTTAAATGTTTATCGTTAAAACATTAACAATTTCTCACATACATTTCACATCTTGCATATCAAATAAAAAAATAACAAAAAATATACAATAATCTTGATCATGTACCATATAAACATTTAATCAGTTACGAATAAACCTTAAACATTTTAAATGAAACCTAAATACTATTTGAAAATTACAAATTCATCCCTACCTTTTGTCAAATTCTCCAATAACATACTCTATACTTTCTAATTTATCAAATTAAACAAAAATTAAGCATTGTAATCTAAATCCACCTCAAAGTGTCATCAATGGAAGCTCAACACCTTTCAAATAACTAAATTAGCAATCAATTCGATATCAATTCAAAAAATTTAGATCTCCTTCCTTTTTTTTTAAAACTTTGATGGAGAGCTCCATCCACGGCCGTCCATGGACAGCCAAAACGCCCTGCTAGTAGCAGCGAGCTCGCTGCTTGTGTTTAGCAACCATGGCTGCTTTGCTTGTGTTTGACAGCCATGGCTACTGTTCATAAATTTTTTTTTAAATCACGGGTCGACCCGGCCCGCTGGGTTGACCCACGAATTTTACCATTTTTCTGCTATGATGCAATTGCTTTGTGTCTCTCCGTCTCTCCTAAGTAGGCGTCTCTCAGAATACGAGCTCTTGATTTTGATGCTACAAAATCAACACAGAAAACTTGATAATTGCCCCAGAAATTTGACGAACGAAAACAAGATTACAGTGAATGGAATCGTGGGCGGCCAGGAATCGATTCTATAACTTAAATTTGTTGAAAATTGAAAAGCTAATGAAATTGGGGATTATGGTTCATAGAATCCATAAATAAATAATAATATATTTAATTTTGAACATTGAATTTATGATATATTAATCTGAGGATAAATATACGTATATGACATTATAATCCTATTTGTATTATAAAATTTACATGAATTGTCATCGTAAAATTTACACATTTGATGGATGGTTATGATTAATTACAACTCAAAATGATATTTGTACAAACGATCTAACAGTTGTGGATGAGTACAACTGGAATTGGTATACGTTAAGCCGTACAAATGTAGTCGGACATTAGAAGTGATCTATCATCATACAAGCAGCCGACTCCGTTTTCCTTTCATGATTTTTTTTTCTTTTCCTTTTGCCGTTTTAGCATGACTATTGTTTTGTGTACTATATACAAATCATATAAGTATATTAGAACACTATGGGTGACTTTCATGTTTTTTTTCTATAAACTTCAACGGATCAACTTTTTTAATCCTATGCTATGCTGTCCATTGATGATGATATAGTATCATTTTATGTATTTAATTTTGACCAGTTTGTGTACTATCCCCCACTCCTAATTTGTCATAAGTCCAAATTGAATTCCCAAAGCAAGTTTATTAGTTTTTCTAATATAGAATGTTCTAAATGCTAGAGTGTAGAAAAATAGCGGACTGCTTTGCATAGAATTATAGAAATTGAAATGGACGTATAATTTAACTCGTGAATATTACTCAATTTGATGAGTTTTAACTTTTAACTCCTTTAATTCTATGCCAAATAGTATTTGTTAATTTACACTTTCAAGTTTAAACATACATGAATTTTAATACCATGTAAAAAATCTTTATTGAACAAGAATTCGCACGTACAAGATGGAGAATGACTACAACAAACTCAAAACCAAGAGCGAATTCACAATTGAATTACTCTGCTATTTGTAGTAGAGTTAACCTAATTTGGAAAGTAATGTAACTGGATTTAGTCACAAACCCTAGAAATTGGGAAGTACACCTAAGTAAGCATACGGTACAAGCCAATTGAAAGGCTGTATATATTTGAGCTGGCAACTTAGTCTGGCAATTGATCAATGCACTTTCTTGTTAAATTAACTCTTGCTCAATCACAGTACTAGGGTCCCTGAGTATAACAAAAACGTTTTTTTTTTAATCTTGAATAATAGGAGTAACTAGAAGTAACATAAGTAATCACATAAATTAGTTTTTACTACTACTAGTTATAAGTGGTTTAGTTTAGTGCATGGCATGACATGAAAGAGGAGAGGCCTGGAATTGGATGGTGTTTTAGAGTAGTGTGACAATGGTGGCTGTGCAAGAAAAATAAAGGAAAACATTGGAGAATTAAGTGACATTAATGTAGTTAAGTTTGTTCATCTCCCGTGCAATAGATGAGGAAAAAAGTGTGAGATTGTTTTGTAATTTGTTGGTTGGCATAAGAAGGGAAATGTGGGAAGATGCCAAAAATGGGAAAATGGACCACTGATTTTGGTATTGGCTTCTTCACAGTTCGCATGCAACGAATGGATAACAAGTTGCCTGTGCTGCCTGTAGTACTGATGAACAAGTAGAGTGAAAAAGGCGGTGGTAAAGGCAAAGTCATTACTTAGTCAGTCAGGTATAGTAGTAATGTAATGTAATGAATATATAAAGAAAGAAAAATATGGGGCGACTAGTGTCTCTCTGACCCCATAACGCCTATTTATTGTTGTTAAAGTAAGCATAGCAGGGCACAACACAACCCAACACAACATGCATGTTTAGACTCCCTTTAGAAAATTCAAGAGAGGCATGATATCAATATTCGGTTTCATCACACATGCGTGATGTAGTCTCACGATCTGCCAGGTGTGTTATGCAGAATATATACAAAGATACTACTGATAATCAAGACAACATTTAAACCATTAAGAGTCACTATAGCGTGCGACACGGTAGACGAAACCTCAATATTCTATATATTCATATCAAGGCTAGCTAGCTAATTAAGCCCTGTACCACATTTCTGCAACTATATTACTTCCTTTCTGACTCACACCGTGCAACTAGCACATATTTATAAGTACTGTAGTAAATTTGTCAACTGTTATTCAACAGGGATTAGGCTTAACGTCTCAAGTACATAAAAACTCATCTACTTTACTGCATCACAACTTCTCTTGTATCTTACTTTTCTACCAAAACTACTATAAACATGTTAATTCTCTGGATCAGGTTTAAACCTGCCAACTAATTTGTAGCACGGTAATGATTTTGATCTGTCTAACACAAGTAGTATCTTACCTTAATTTATTGCACGTTTTTTTGTGTTTGTTAACATATTAGACCATAATCTGAAAGATATATAATTTGCTTTAAGAAATTTGTATAAACTCCCTCTGCTTCTTCAGACTGCGAAACAGATAGATCTTTTGATGCTAGATACCTGCAGATTTTTCAATACCGTTTGTTTTCTTTATTTACTATGGTAAAGAGAGTACTTTTATTTTGCTATTGGATTAGCACATTATTTATCTTGAATTTGATGAACTATATAGAGATGTTTCACATTGAATTCAGATAAATTTTCCTATCGAAAATTAGCTCAGTTGTTAATACGTTTCCCTGAAATAATACTTCAAGAGTTTGAGTCACGGGGCAAGTGCAGAACAAGTATGGATCCTCCAGTTGCATTCTTAAAAACACAATAGTACTTTTAGCTCCTTCTCGTAACCCAAGATCACGAAACCGATTACTATATATGATGTGGGACCACAAATGCGCGGTCGAAAATCAAGATGCGAAGCAAGACATGTTAAAGGAGGTTGGTTGTAAGAATTTCCCATTTCTGTGTGCAGCTAGCAGCTCACTGTTCCATTGGATTGGATGAGTAAGAAACTTGAATCAAAGCAATAACATAATGGCACCAAATGAAGAGATCTAGATTGAAGTGAAGGACATAAAAACAAAGATACTGAACCAAAGACTTAAATGAAAGCATGATCAATTGGCCTGGAAAAGTAGAACACTTACTACTAGTGTCCGTCCATTACATACATACTTGTCAGAGAGAGAGATAAAATGGTTCCATTTCCCAATTATATGACTCTCTCTTTCTTTCTTTCTAAATACCAATCACTGTCTTTGCCTCAGTATTCTGCAACCTATTGCCAAGATTACTTGCACCACTTACTTATCTTCACTTATCTCTTTCTGTTGCCAAGCCCATACATAATTCACCTCTTCTCTGCCAATTTGGCAGTGCACTCTTTTTTATGTATAAATTCCTTTTATAAATAGTGAATGTATCTATGTATGCTCTCATCTCAGACAACACTTTTTTTACACCTTCCAAACTTACTTTAAACTCAACTCATATAATTAAACAAATCATCAAACTCTGTTCTCACTTGTACTTCTTTCTTCTCCCAACATTGGTACCTTTCCCTTTTCTGAAGGTAATAACAAACTCTCACTTTTTGACTTAACTTGTATGCATTTGAAATGCTAAAGTTTCGCACTTAAACTCAATTGGTTAGGCTGAGGTAACATAACGTACGGTTCATTGTAATAATTGACCTGATTGATCATTGTGGTTGCAGGAATGGAAGCAGCTGATAACATGACACGACACGGCCAAACGAACAACGCAGACGACCAGTCTAAATCGTTCCCCTGCCTGTACTGCTCAAGAAAGTTCCACAGCTCACAGGCTTTAGGTGGCCACCAAAATGCGCACAAGAAAGAGCGAACGGCTGCACGAAAGAGCAAGCGTGGTTGTTCTGACTATGCTGCTAGCTTTTCAGCTCAACCTCCATTGATGTTCTCTCCCAACTACCCTATCGGCATTTTCAACCCGTATATTACAGCTCATGCCGCGACACTTTGCCAGTTTCCGGGGCAGCAGATATTGGACCGGTTCGGGGCGAATGGGGCTGCAAGGTTGGAGAACTTGATGGTGTACAGAGGGAATAAGTATGTGAATGAGATGTCCCAGTGTGAGGCTGATGAGCTGAGTTTTGTGAACTGGAAAAGGAGGTGCAATAATGGAGATGATGATGAATGTATTGAGGTTGATGATGAGAGGGAGAAATTAGATGATGATCAGAAGCTGGATTTGTCTCTTCATTTGTAGACGATTGAGATCATTATTGTTGGTTTTTGAAGTTTCATGGGATATAGAGGTCTTTTTGATAACCTCTAATGAATTAACTGCCATATGGGTTTCTCAATTTTTTCCTTTTCTTTTTTGTTTTCAAGTTGCATCATGAGGATTTGGGGAGAATCTGTGGTTTCTTGTTTTATGAATGTTAGGAGAATTTTGAATAATTTTAGGGATGACATTACAAATTTTATCTGGTTTATTGTCACCTTAAATTTTCGGGAGAATAAGTTTACTCAACCACATATAATTATAAATTTTACTCCATCCATGTAAAACTTACGGAAACGTAAGACACTTTTTACTAAATGCAATACACCTTTTTAACATATTGCGAATCATCCCACAATTACAGTAATTTTATAAACTAGTTCATTAACTTAAAAAATATTATAATTTTACCAAAAAAACATCAAAATATTTTTCGCAACCCATCCCTCACTGGAGCTTCGGTGGTGGCAAACCGGAGCTCCGGTACCAGTCCTAACCGGAGCTCCACATCTCCGGTCAGGAGTTGTCGAGCTGTGCAATCTGACATCGGAGCTTGATCTGGCAACTCTCACGGCTGCCATGATCAGCTTATGACAACCATGAGGCTGCCAGATCAGCGCATGGGGCTGCCAAGCCATTTTGAGTCTTTTAGATTGATTTTTTAAAATTTTGGATGAAATTTTAGCTAATTTAAACATATTAATGCAATATAATAATTATTAAAGATTACAAATATCATATTAAAACAATACATATCATGATCATTGCCATAATCCGGCCAATACTAATTGTATGACATGGTTTTTTGTTGTTTTATGGTATTGTAGTGTGTATACGTTTATATTTGAATTATGTAGGTTTTGGAGGTTTTAATGAAAGAAAAAAGAAAAATTGGACTACTTGTATATTTATATTACTCGAAGGGCCTTGCCATATGTTAAAGTGTTTTGCGTGTAGTAAAAACTGCCATGCGTTTAACATACCCCAAAACTTAATACTTCGAATTTTTTAGGGCAAATAACATTTATGATATTTGTTAAATGTTTATCATTATAGTTACATCATTTACTATTATACTTTAAAATTAATTTTTGGCTAAAATTAAAACTGATTGGACCAAAATGATGAACGTATTCAAGTGTTATGGAAATAGAGAGTGTATATTGTGATTCCATTTTTTTTTAAATACAATTTTTTTCGAGATACGATATGTCATAGTGACCGAATCAACACCACGTATACAATTACACACTGTTTAACTTCAGACACCACGTGATTAATAAACTTACATGACAGTTGCATTATCTTTATTCTGAAGATGATATTTTTGTAGTTAAACATATATGCCATGTTGATAATAAAATATGAAAAAACCCCACGATTCGCTAATGCTATATATGATATTAGATTGCGTCTCTCCAAAGGGCGGTATCACAGAATATGATTTTTTTAATAGATGATTTTATTTAGAATTTGATATTACATCGTATGTAAACATACGACATTCGTATATCTGACTATCCATTCAGATAAATCAACTAACTATCCATTCGGATAATCATAAGATTCTATTCTAAAAAAAAACCTTTAATATGGAGAAAATCACGCCATGTGGGCTCGTTCCCATAACTTCATGCTTGTACGGTTGTAACTCCAACTCCCTATTACTCGTAATCGACCTACGAATTAAGACGTAATTTGGAACATAAATTCTCATGAATCAAGTTGGTCCAAACTTTAATCCATAATCCAACCCAAATTATCTAAGGTCTATTCTCAAGTCCAATCCAACTCTATCAACTAAAGTCTAGACACAAAACCTAATAAAAGCCCAATCCAACTAACTACCCCGTTTCTAGGTATAAATTAAAGCCCAATTTTTACCGGATTTATAGATTAGCCTTGTATGCAAATGACTGGACTTACTGCAGATCAACATGATTTTACCGGGCTTATGTTGGAGTCCAAGTGAAAAAGTACACTACAACAATTTTGATCTAATACGACTCATAAATTTTACGATTCTTATATATGGGTCACAATTTTTTTAAATACGACTATTATTTTATCGTTCATGACATATAACAAGAGTCATACAATTATGACTCTTAATAAGTATCATATTAGATCAAGAGTGTTGTAGTGGTAATTGACTTCCACTCAGATTTGTGATTAAAGTCGATTAAAAAACTTACGGAAAGATGAAAGTTAACATTTGCGGGAGCAATACTTTTTTCACGGTATTGAGAAATCTAATTGACTCATGATACAATAATAGTGTGTTAGATAGATATAGTAATTATGTTGTACAAATGCGGCTCAAGTTTTTAGGGGTCATGTGCAAATTTTAATATTTACTTTTAAAATGCAAGAAGTTGCATCTTAAAATAAAAAATAATATTTAAAAACAAAGTGATGAAATCGTTTATAAATATTTGTGTCTCAAGTGAAAAAATAATATTTCGCCTTAAATCAATATGAATAATTTAAGTATATTGATAATCGTTTTCAAATATATGTATTTCAAGTAAAAAAAAAAAACTAATGTTTCGTCTATAAATGGTTTAAATGTATTTATAATGTGTGAAATTAAATGTGTAAGAATTTGTTTCATTAGAACAACATGATCGTTTTTTCAACCTTTATAAATCATCACATAGAAACTAACGGAATTCTATAAATAGAAACAAACTAAAACATAAAAAATTAAAGGGTGAATAATACATTTTGAATTAAATTTACAAACTTTTTTAAAAGGTCATTATTTTTATACAGATAATGGGCCCAAACATTTTGGGCTTGTGCGGAGGTCCTCCTTGCACATGCCGAGATCCGGCCCTAATGTTGTACACTTGTACTTGTATTATTTAAATTGACTGTAATAGAATAAAAAATAAGAATAAAGTTACTAAGAATGAAATGTTAAATTTCTAGTAAGACTTAAAAAATCTAAATATGTTACCTTTAATTTGGACGGAGAGGGAATATATTAAGCACATGTGATTGAACTGTTGAAGTGTAAGTTTTATTACCAAAATTGCAATTTTTTACTTGTGGAAGGAAAAATGTTAGTTGGAAAAACAAATTCGTTTGAGCTACGGAAAAAATTCATTTTTGGTACCTTAAGTTGTGACAGTTACTGTTTTGGTACCTTTAGTTGTGACTTGTGACCGTCCAATTTTGGTATCTTATGTTTCGTATTTGTCCAATTTTGGTACTCCGTTAGTCAAACTTAACGGAACCGTTAATTTTGACCGAATTAGTAAGAATTAACGTGAATTAGTCGATTTTTCATACTACGACAATTACCCTTTGAGGTACTATGATGGTTTTCAAACTAAGTCGTCGTAATTTTACATCTTTTGACGTTGAGTTAGTGAAGTGGTTATTTTGCATTATAAAAAAAGAAATAGATGTTCAAACTCAAACGGTCGTGCAGGGAAGGAGCCCTCCAAAAAAGAAAAAGAAGAAGAGTGAGTCTTATGAGAGACCATCCTTAAAGAAAGACTTAAGAGACTAACTATTGGTAACTATACAATTGTCCCAAATCAAAAGCTAACTACTAAAACCACCCCAACCCAACCAAGGGCCAGAAAGTGGGTCTTCAAAATGGATTGATCCGGGTCATATAAATACCAAAAAGTAACCATCAACGAACAAAAATAAACATAAACCAATGAAAACGAAAACGGTTTTCAAAACCTTCCAGAAACCCTCACCGGAAAACTTCCTTCCTCCTATAAAACCGCCTTCCTTAGCTCAAATCCGCCGAAGAAAAAGTTAGATCTCGACGTGACTTCTATGGATTTGATGGAGATCAATTGAATAGAGCTCGAAATCTCCCAAACAAGCATAAAAAAGGTATGCAAACCCTCGCCGTTTTCAGCTGAAATCGGAGAAACTCACCGGAAATCGGAGAAGCTCATCGGAGATCGGCATCACAAAGGTATGAAACAAGTAGATCTCGACATAATTTATGTGAAATCGGTGTTTATTTCGCAATTGTAGTTGAAATTTCGAATCAGATCTGAAAATCGCGTAATTTTTGTTTCAAGTGTTCTAGCTAATCTGTGTTATGTTTTGGCTTATTTCTGTAATATTTTTGCTTATATGTAGGATGTTCAACTAAACAGAGTACATAAAATATGCTCGAAAATTGGTGTTTCTACTACGATTTGGTTGTGTATCCACCGATCTACTCAAATTATGTTCGTATGTAAGTTTCAACATTGTTTTCATTCAAATGTTAATTGATGAATGAATTTTTTCACAATAGAAGTTGAAATTTGAAAACAGACCTGAAGAAATCGCGTACAAAACTGTTCAAATGTTCTAGCTAATCTGCACAATGTTGTGGCTTATGTATGTAATGTTATTTGTAATATGGAGCATGTAATACATGTATAATGTCGCTAATAATATGTGTTATGTGTTGTCTACAATGTTCTACGTTATTTGTATAATGTTCTTAACGTATCTCTGTAATGTTTTTGTAAATGTGCAGTGTGCAATGCTACATCAATGTGTTATGTGTTGTCTACAATGTTCTACGTTATTTGTGCAATGTTCTACGTTAGTTGTGTAATGTTCTATATGTATCTCTATAATGTTTTCGTAAATGTGCAGTGTACGCTGTTACATCAATGTTCTATTTGTTTTTTACAATGTTGTACGTTATATGTGTAATGTTCTTGACGTATCTTTGTAATGTTTTCGTAAATATATATGCAGTTTACTGTGTTACATCAATGTTTTATGTGATGTCTACAATGTTCTACGTTATTAGTGTAATGTTCTTCCCGTATCTCTGTGATGTTCTTGACTGATCTCTGTAATGTTTTCGAAAACATGCAGAGTACAGTGTAAATGTTCTATGTTATTTGTGTAATGTGCTATATATTCAATGTTCCTCACTCATGTATGTAATGTTCAACTTGCAATATCTCAGGTGTTATGTCTTATTTTCGTAATGTTATTATTTAATTATATTACTAATGTTTTAAACTATATGACTAATGTTCTGTTCAATGTTTCAGGTAATAAATGATTCCTCAACCCCACCAATGCTGACTGCAAGTACAACAAACAAAAAGCACTGAAACTATCCTTGACCCTGACTATGTAAAAACGAAAGGCCGAAAAAAAACAAAGAGCTGGTAACAAATTCGAGCGGGAAAAGCCAATCACTACTGAATTTGGAGACAAATCTCCAAATGAGCATCTGCTGTGATGAACATGTTGTACTTGAAATTGAATGTTATTTGGATACTGAATATGTCATGATGTAATTGAATGCGACATAAATGTTCTGTCTTGTATAGTTAATGTTCTTGTTTATATATGTAATGTTACTACTTATATGCGTGATGTTAATACTTATAACACCAACTTAACCACAAGTGTTCTTACTTATATTGTCAATGTTCTTGCTTATATATTTAATGCTCATTCAATAATATGATGAACTAATATAACTGAATATTGAATATGTCATAATGTAATTGAATATCTGCGTGATGTTCATTGGAAATGTTCTTACTTATAATTCGAATGTTCTACCTTATAATGTCCATGTTCTTGCTTAAATATTTAATGTTCATTAAATGACACGAACATTGCTAATGTAAAGAAGAACATTGAATTATATAAATGAAAACATTGACAAAAATGTTCTTACTTATATACATAATGTTCCTACTTATATGATCATCAATGTCAGGCATTTACATATAAACAAAAAGGAACATTACATAATGTTCATGAGCATAAAAATGTTCTTAAATATTTGAATAATGTTATCACTTATTTGAGTAATGTTCATATCTATTTTAGTAATGATCAAAATATTTGAGCAATGTTCTTAGATATTTATAAAATATTTTTTACTATTTGGATAATGTTCTCACCTATTTGAATAAAGTTCTTACCTGTTTGAGTAATGTTCTTATCTATTTTAGTAATAATTAGAATAATATAGACAACAGTGAAAGAAAATGAAAGATTGAATTAAAAAGTTTAAACTTTTAAGGTAAAATCTCATTCCAGATTCATAAAAGCAAAAACTAGGCATTCACTTATCACTTATCACTAATTAGTTCAATGTCTATCTCTTATGATACTTCAAGTAATGTTCATGAGTATAATTATTCCAGAAATGTTCAAAACTATTTATAAAATGTTCTTAATTATTTGGGTAATGTTCTTAACTATTTAAATAATGTTTCTAACCAAAACTGATAAATTGACCCTACCCAATGACCCGCAAAATGAATCAAACCGACCCAATAATCCACAAAAATACAAATAAATGTGGTAAATTGCAATCAAATCCGTCTTTATTGTTTCTCTATACACATGGTCTTTCCAAATACAAAGAAGAAATCCTTTAATAGCGTGTCAATTTGCTTGGGTTTAACTTACTGGTGTTGTCCATAATCAATGTCGACCAATCAGTTAGTTTTCCACTAATACTACTAGCACTTACCGAATTAGATTTACACGTGCTTCCTAATTTTAATGGCAGATTAACATCTGTAAGCTTGTACAACTGTCCAACAATTCTTCATACTTGTAATTATATGCCTATCATCACTTTGATCTTATGCTCCACTGGGCTTTAATTTTGGGAAATTTATTTTATATGGCCTCTCAAGTTACACACATTATAACAATCGAGTAGATTCTCTCTCGTATCACAATGTCTTGCATCACTTGTGAAATTTTGAAATTACATATATGTGCTACACATAACTTAATATTTCTCTTTCATTCATATACCATTTTAAAATTGAGTAAGGCTCTGTTCTCTTCGTCTGAATGAAACTGAACTGAATTGTAGTATAAAATATAACTAAACAGAACTGAACATAACATAACTAAATAGAACTGAATGGATCTGAACTAAACTGTGAACTGAAATTAATGAGTTTTCAGATGAAGAGAATAGAGTCTAAGTCTCCTGAGAGACTGTCTCTAAATAATTTATCTAGAGACGGATCTATATTGTCAAAAAAATCATCCATGTTATTAATCAAAGCGTCTATGTTGGTAACATTGGTGTTTTTTCATATTAGAAAAAAAAAACTTATTTCGTTACCAACATACATGTTTTGATTAATAACATAGATGATTTTATTGATACCATAGGTCATTTCTAAATAAGTTATACAGAGACCGTCTCTCATGAGACTTTGTGTTTAAAATGAAGAAGATACAATTTAATATATAAATTTACACCCAAGAAATTAAACCACTCACTTGAGCAAGACCCGACCAATTTTGCCAGCGTTTGCTGCTTTGTTTTCTCGCGAGTCTACAAATTTCCCAAAGAACTCTCCAAATTGAGGTGTTCAAGTCTGATAGTATGGATTATGGTCTAATTTTGTTGTAACCACAAACGGTCAAACCTGAAACACATGCAATTAATAAGAAGTCAACTATTTTTCGGTTGGCATTGACAACATCCGTTTTAGTGCAGATATGCCTCGAATTCTGCTCAAGGCACACATTTATTATAGGAGCTGGCTAGACTTAAAGTTCAAAACAATGCCTAAAAGCACTCCTATTTATGAATCTATTATCAAAATATCACCTTGCCAAAAAATAATTGTTAAAAAATCAATTCTCAAATATTAATTGTCATTATATTACTATCTTGCCAGATGGATTGCCACATAGAGCAGATTAAACCAGCGCTTCTCTTATTTCACGTTTAAGTTTTATAAACTCACTGTTTGTCCACTGCAGAACAGCGCCAAAGAACTACAACAACAACGGCAGTAGAGGATTGAGGTACCATAAAATCTAAGTACATTTTACATTAATAAGCCAAGTCCAAAGCGCTGCCTCTCGAAGAGTTGAATTAACCTTCTTCGCTTTATTCTCTTTGCGATCTCTTGGATGAATTAATAACACAACGCGGGGACATAGGCTCCGCTAGCTTTTTTTTTTTATCTTGGCTGGAATTTAGCGAGAAATCATCTATAGGTCGCTAGTTAGCTGCTATTTTTTTCTGACTTTTAAGAATGTGAGGACAAGTATACGTCTAAGCTTGTTCACTTAAAAGCTGGAACTTGTTACATTCTGGGTACTCCTTTACCGACCGGAAAATTTGCCCACGGAAAATCCTTGATATCGATTGAGGACTGGTGGACCGGTCTAGTCTTGGAGGTCGGGGCGTGCCCGACCTAGAGCCTGCGGTTGCAATTCATGGCTTGCTGGCGGTATCAATTGGTGGCTAGGGTCTGGTTTTCATGTTTTAGTCTAATCAGAGGTTATGGTGGATTATTTCAGCTGTGTAAGTCTTTGGTCTTGTTTTGATGGTTGTGGCTTCCTGTTACATATTACAGTACAGTTTCTAGTGGCATACCTTGTGCTACTACATTGATTTTGAGTAATAAATCTTTTAACTTCTTAAAGAAAAAAAAACTTGGCTCATATGTAGCCAATTTTTTAGTACTGTTAGTACGGCATGTATCCATTGCTTGATTATTAATCGATGATGCTTTTCCTTGAACATAAAAAAGATGTGATACTAGTACTGTACTACTTTGATAGAATCAGACTCAAGTTAGACGTGAAATAAGAGAAGCGCTAGTTTAATCTAATCTATGTGGCAATTCATCTGGCAAGATAGTGATATAATGTCAATTAATATTTGAAGAGTGATATTTTGACAATTATTTGTTGGCAAGGTAATATTTTGACAATAATTCCCTATTTAGGTTAAACAAATGAATTAAGGTTTAGTTTTGACTTATAACTTGCGAGCCTAATGCTTGTAAAAGTCAGACATGTTCAGCTCCTTGTGGTCAAATTCAACTACTTGAGTCATAATTATCTCTGGAACTTAAAATTTGGTATGGTTCCTTGTCATCCATCAACTAGAAGTCTAGAACTACTATTTGTGAAAGTATTTGTTCGAAGCCCCTTTCAAGGAGATATTCAATCCCATTATCATTTATTCATCATTCATCACCTCGAAATTAATGATTTTGATTGTAGGTAACTAAGTGGAGAAGCATATATTAGAGATCGAAATTAATGATTTTGATTGTAGGTAACTAAGTGGAGTATATTAGAGATGTTGTTTATATAATAAAAATGTATGCTCTTACCCTTTCCAGACACGACTCTTTAATTAAGACAATATTCTTAATAGATCTTGAATGGGTTTGTCGTGTTAGGATGCATAAAAGGTTACGAGTCCGAATATATTTCAAGCAGATTCGAAGATGATTCTAGTGGTCAAGGTAGCGTTAGGTTAAAGTATTAAAATTAGTAAGAGTACCACGGTTCTATTACTCTATGGGAGTGTTCGAATCCATAATGCATTACAAATTTAATTAGTTAACAAATCAATAACTTGCCCCTATAATATTTGGCGTATCCAATAGGCTATTGACGAAGAATAAGCTGGTATGATAACCATATTTATAGATGGGCTAAAAGGACCGATGAATATTATTAGTAAAGAACATTAGGGGTTGACACTAAGTGTATCGGCGTACATACAATCACTCAAAAACATTAATGTTTAAAACATTAATTACACGCATACTCATGACATTTTCCTGTCTTTCATGTCTATTAATAACGTACATTTGAAGAGAGATTTGTAAACTAAATTAAATAGAATATATGATATGTATTACTAAAAAAATAGGGAGGCCCTTTGATTTAGTTCCGTGAATTACTCCGTGGGCAAATGTAAAGTTCACGGCCGTAATGCAGTGGTCAAATGAAATGTAGATGCCTCTAATTAATTAGCTTAGACTATTAAACATTATTTACATATCTTGTATTTAATTAGTGGGAAAATTTCATTAACTAACCCAATTAGATTGCCTAATTACATTAAGGTATACCTTAGTTCAACAATTACATTGAGATCCAAAATTTCAATTTTCCGTTGACCAACTTATTTAATCACATTCTCAAATTCAGATTTTGAGAGAAACAAACAAGGCCTTAGATTTTGATTTGCAAAATAATCCTCAACCTTTAGATGACTTTGCAAAATACTCTACAACCTTAAAATTTACACAACTTCAAAATATTATCTCTTTTTTTTCCTTTCAAAAACCTCCCACTCCCCAGGAGTCCGATCACCGAGTTAGAGCTCCGCATGGGAGGCCTCAGATCGGAGTCATGCCTCTCGGATCAGCCGGTACTACTCGATCTGGAGCCGGCATGCTCCCGATCTGGGAGCTGGTTTAGCTCCCAGATCGAAGCTGTTATAGCTCCTAGAGCTCTAATATGGGAGCTTTTAAACTTCCGATCGAAGCTGCCAGAGCTCCGATCAAGGAGGGTTTTTGTTGTTTAAAATAATATTTTTAATTTCAATATTAATAATGTATTTTTATAAAACGTGAAAAGATTGAGATTTGAAAAAAAAGTATTAAAATATAATTTTTGGAGTATTAGTAATGTGGTTTTAAAATTAGAAAGAGGTGTTTGTACAATTATCTTGGACAATCAAATAGTATAATTTAGGAATCAAATGCAGATTTTGTATAAATAGAATAATTTTAAGGCAAACACAGAGTTGTTAAAATAATAAGCAAATATTTTTTTGGAAATTAGAGAGTTGTTTTTTTATTTTTTAATTATTATTGTGTGTAAGCACCTATATAATTTTGGTAAAAAATAGATTTTTAAATAATAAGGTGTTATTTGTGAATTGTTTTGTCTGAGTTATGTATAAATTGTGACAAAAGTCAGGATGTACTTCGATATATTCTTTTAGGGAATTAGAAAATCATTTGTTCATCATTTTTTTTAGAAATAATGTATTATTAGTTAAATAAATCTAAAATTGGGGTGTAATTGAAATTTCATAAAAGTTCAGGTCATTTTGCAATTTTATTTTTATGTGTGTTTGGCCAAATCCAAAATCCAATACTGAGAGAGGGGTAAAAGTGGATTTCCATGTGTTAATTCGAATTTGGTCAAATTCGTTGACTCAAATGTAATTGATATAATCTAACAAGTTTAAATCGTAATTTTTTATCTAAGCTATATGAAATAAACCCTTAATTAGTAGAGTATATATCAGATGATGGTATGGGTGTCTCATGTAAGAATTGTGATTGAAGAAGGTTGTAAGAATTGTGGTGAGGTGAGGTCAGCAGTCAGACAAGCTTCGGTCACGTGATCCACCGACGGTTGGCCGCAGTACTACCACTATCACAGGCACTACAGAGTAACATATAAATGTTAAATTATCATATAATAATTCAGTTCATAGAGGAAAACAAATACTATTTGGAAAGTTCTAACTCGCTTGATACCTTTCAAATGAAACTAACAATGAATGATCTTGTTACGCCAGCCACAGTAATTGATTTATAACCTCACTCCCAATTTGGAATCGTACTATGTTTATTATTAATTCGGGTAATTTATTAAATTTACAGTATTAAACCTTGTGAGAATAAAACTTAAACACTTAAATCGTAATATTTCGTGAATTACTACTTGCACAAGCTCCATAGATACTCGTCCAATGCGTATTCGTGTCTAGGTAGTCAAACTAAGCCATCGATCATGTGGCAACTTCATCATACTGGCCTGCTATTTCTAGTATGTGTATATACTTTCTCAACCATTTATGTGATATTGTCCACTATAAATTCTATCTAGGTCTTAAAAAACGACCAACACCAAGTAGATAGTATTTCTAATTACATCCATATTGTATATCTTGAACCCGGATATGTAATTTAAGGTGACGGTTTGATGTAACCTTTGAATTTTACAGAATAAATAAATAGATTAATTAAACCCAAAAGAGAAATTGTAATTGCAGATGTTTGAAGTCCGAGTTGAGCGTGTGTTAACCACTGGAAGGTGAAAAGCACTATTTATTACAGAAATGAATAGTGGACAGAACCTAACTATAAACCTAACGGAGTTTAACAAGAAGTCCAAGTCTAATGAAGAAGAAGAAGTTGGGCAACAAATACAGTACAAATCCCATTTTCTCATATTTTCTTCCTAATTCTGTGATCGAAGTAGTATTTTTTTTCTCCTCTTATAAAAAGGACACTTCTCTCCGCATTTCTATCTCCATCAACTCAACTCAAGTCATTTCTACTTCAACTGCTTTCACCCATACCTCCCGAAAAACACTACCCATATTACGCACTCTTACAAACCCATCACTATTTCGCAAACAATCACCAATTTCCACTCATCAATGGAGTTTTCTCTTAGAACCATTGCTCTCTGCACATTCCTCATTCTCGTACTTTTTGCGAATGCGAGTTTCGCAACCAAAAGGTACTGTTTTGTACAGTTTCTAACCTTAACATAGCTCAGAATTAATGCCACTTTTACGTTACTTGCTCTGTTTTCACTCTGTTTTTTCAAACCTTAATTTGGCAATTCTTGGACTATTTGCAGCAGCAATGAAACTAGCCAGATTAGTGGCTTAAGGAATTCAACTTTTACTGACAGGTCAGTTGTTACATTCCTGCAATTAATGTACTGCATTCTGTTTTTGTAAAAGTGAAAAGTTTCAACTACATGCATATTTTTGGATGAGTAAGAATTTGTTAATTGCATTTACAGATTAGATGAAGATGTTGAATTTAGCCATGAACACGCTGTTGAAAATCCCGAAGCAGTTGCTGCCATGGTGGAAATGTAAGTCCTTTAATCAATTCAGCATTATAATTCTATTAGATTATATATATATAGCTATATTTATTCTCTTAATTTTTTTTATTAAAAATGCATATTACTGCCAAGAACCATGAGTATTTAATCATATTTGGTATAGTAGCTCACAGGATTTATGAAGAACATAACATTACTTAGTTTAAGTCATATCAGAGTATCTATTTAATGTTTGTCCTTGTTTACCTACCCCAGAAATCCCATGAAATTACTTATATCATCTCATACTGTCTAATTGTCTAGTCTAGAAGAATAATGCAGCAGATTCTTTATATGACACTTATGAAGAATAATTTACAGTTCCTTGCCATATATTCATTTATAAATCTCTCAAGATCAAATTCTTCTTCATTAAACTGGATTTCCTCTGACAAATTGGTTACATTTTGTTGAATTTGAGGCCAATCACATGCCTCTTTGATCATGTTTAATGCATGACAAAATTGTATTTATGGCGCACAGTGTGTGTTTGTTCTGTTAGGGAAGCATCTCCTTGCTCTAATCTTGTGTGTTCGATAATTACGAAAATTTACTAACAAAAGGATCAATGGTTAGAATCGTAACGAAAGAAGCCTAATAATCCCTTACAAGTTACAACTCTCCGATACTATAGCGAATCTTAGGATATGGGGTACCTCTATATACGACGTAAACGATGGTCCTATATAGTACATTTGCAGCTGCTGTAAAATTGTCTTGTAGAGCCAAGTAAAAAACACTTGATGGGTTAAAACAAATGTTGAGTAGGCCACATAATTTGCTTGTCTTTTAGATCTGGCAGCATATGTGCTGACATTGAATGTGTATATACATAGAGACCATGGCCTAATTTAAGTGACCCATATCTCAGATTTTGCCTATCACCGACGCCTTTGAATTCAATTGCACATTAATTCATTTCTAACTGTGCCTTGTAATATATTATGCAGTTCCGTATGGACCGTATATCAATGTACTGTCACTGTGCCTTTAACTTACCTTAACACTATCTCACTGTCTGAAGTCTAAACTCTGTTCCGAGATTGGGACTGATTATACAGTTTTACAAACGTCGATTTTAAGTTGTTTGTAACCAAATGTAGGACTATCAAGAACAGTACTGATAGAAGAAACTTAGGATTCCTCTCTTGTGGGACTGGAAATCCGATAGACGATTGTTGGAGGTGCGACCGCAACTGGATGCGCCACCGTAGACGCCTAGCTGACTGTGCCATTGGTTTTGGCCGCAATGCTGTAGGAGGCCGAGAGGGTAAATATTACGTAGTGTCCGACCCAAGTGATGACGATGTTGTCAACCCTCGACCTGGAACTTTGCGCCACGCTGTTATCCAGGACAAGCCTTTATGGATCGTATTTAAACGCGATATGGTGATAACTTTAAAGCAAGAGCTGATCATGAACAGCTTCAAGACTATCGATGCACGTGGGACTAATGTGCACATTGCCAACGGGGCTTGTATAACGATTCAGTTTGTGACGAATATTATTATCCATGGGTTGCATATTCATGATTGTAAGCCTACCGGGAACGCTATGGTGAGAAGCTCGCCCACACATTACGGTTGGAGAACCATTGCAGACGGTGATGGGATATCTATTTTCGGGTCGAGCCATATTTGGATTGATCGTAATTCATTGTCGAGCTGTTCGGATGGGCTTATTGATGCTATCATGGGATCTACTGCTATTACCATCTCAAATAATCACTTCAGTCACCACAATGAGGTTAATTTCTTTCTACCATTCTAGTTCTGTTATGTCCACATGTCATAAACTGTTTTTCTTACTATCATCTGCATCTGTTACTTCTTATTCAGGTTATGTTACTGGGACATAGCGATTCGTACTCCAGAGACAGAGTCATGCAGGTGACTGTTGCCTACAACCATTTTGGTGAGGGCCTGGTCCAGAGAATGCCAAGGTAATTTAATGCTTGTCTCATCTTTTTTTTGCTCCTTGCATCTGTTGCCACGAGGAACGTTTAGTATGAACCAAAACAGAAACAAGGATTAGGCACCTACAACCAGTTAAATGTTCTAGCTAACTCATACATAACATGATCTGATTTCGTTTATTAATCTCTTGTCGGAACATTCAGGTGCAGACACGGTTATTTCCACGTAGTGAACAATGACTACACTTCATGGGAGATGTATGCCATAGGTGGCAGTGCTAATCCCACCATTAATAGCCAGGGCAACAGATTTTTAGCCTCAAACAATCCTCATGCTAAAGAGGTAACTAAGAGAGTAGTTACTCAGGGTAACATTAGATGGAGACACTGGAACTGGAGATCAGAGGGTGATCTAATGCTAAACGGAGCCTATTTTACCCCATCGGGACGTGGGGCTGCTGCCAGCTTTGCCAGGGCATCAAGTCTTGCAGCTAAACCTTCAAACTTGGTTGCAACACTTACTTCTGAGGCTGGTGCACTTCGCTGTCGCAAAGGTTTTCAATGCTGATCATCAACCGTTCATCGAAAAATTACACCAAAACTTTTACATACATAGTATATGATATATTCATTAGAGCTCTTCTGGTAAAGTTTAGCCATTTGTGGCAATTCATCTCACAAGTTCAGTACACTCCACTGACCTCGGCCTACTTCAACCTTTGAGGTAATCGGAGCAGGTGCAGAAGCGTTGTTCGTGTTCTTTCATCGTGTTAATCCCCTTATTATCCCATCATTTTTCCTCAGAAATAAATTTTATTTCTTTCTTTTCATTGAAACCATCCATCATTCTGTATGTTGCTTAATTATCCTCATGAACCTCATCTTGTAGCTAGTTAATTACATGTTTGTAATAGTTTTTAGGCCATGTACTTAATTTGTTAGTAATGTAATAGATTGTTGCATTTATATGGGATTGAGTTAATTTTGAGCATGAATGGCATGTGATATAATGATGGAGTATTGTTTTGACTCATGTGAATTGATGGGCTTACCTGTGAAAGGGCATGGAGAAGTCATGCTCTTTCCTAGCCAGTCATTGTGTTGGGATTCATTCTGCCTTAATTTGTTCACAGTTCACATCAAAATTCATATGACAGATCAACTCATGTGAGTCAATTCTAAAAGAGGCACCAATACAAATATGAGATAGATTCAGATATCAGATAGATACATCAAAATACACATGAATATACTAAAATTAAAAAAAAAAAAAAAGTAGGATTACAAAGTTATAGCCCATAGGATAACTCTAATGCTTTAATAGAGTTCTATATTTATTTACTACATATATAAGCTAAATTCCTAGTGAACACTAAAATAAACCATTAAGCAATGGGCCTGTTTGGTTCTAAATGAAAGTCTATAAAAAGGCCCATATAGTAGGTAGTGAGGGTAAGCACCTATTTGGATCCTCCTTCCTCATCTTCATCCCCTATAACTTTTGGTTTGTTATCATTTAGAAATACCATGATGAATTGAACATAGGCATTTGCAACCCCTCCTATTGCGGTAAATCCATTGGGCCATGGCATAGAATTTGACACTTTCCTACTTCCAAGGGCTAAATACAAATAGATTATTTGCTTGGTTAGAAACTCATAACCTGTTACCCAAATTGGTGCCATAGACTAATTTTGTACTTAAGTTTACAAAACAAGCCTACAGTGTTTTGATGCTTTCAAATAAAGTCCAAATGTTATACCAATCAGATTGACAGAATATGTAATACACCAATCAGATTAGAGAAGTAATAAATGTCTGATCATTGATTGGTAGAGTCATGTAATACATCCAATCAGATTAGTAGAGTTAAATACTGATCAGATTCAGAAATATGAATACAATCCGATCAGATTAGCGAGTTATAAATTCAATGGACTGTGTAAAAAGTCTTTTTATGAATAAAAGTGTTTGATTGGTCTCTCCTTATTCTCTATCCCATAGACTTTGGGCGCAAAATGTACCTGATCATTCTTATCCGTTGTGTGAATGACATTATGAAACCCTACACCACCTTTTGTTAGATTGTCACTGATTTAGGTTGTTCCGACAAGCTATTTTTCCACTTAGGTGGGGTTGACTGGAAGTTGTACACAAACGTTCTGACAACTTGATTTTTCGACATCAAAGTGGCCATAATTCATAACTTACAATAATTCCTTGCCACTTCTTCTTACCAGCCTAATCTTTTGCCATTGGGAGGATCCTTCTGAGGGTTATGTTTGTGTTAATACAGGTGATTTGGCTTCAAGATCTTCATGGCATAGTGAGATTGTGCGTATAAGATCGCATATCCTTTAACCATGATGTCTTGTGTTATATGGGAATCGATGATTGTAATACGACCAAACTTTGCGCTATTCATATCAGTTTTCTACAAGCCATATTCGTACGTATTTTGTTTCGTATTGACTCAATTTATGCTTTACGGTGTGTAGGCAAGGCACGGGTAGGGGTGTTAGGGAATCAAGCCGCAGCTCGTGAAAAAGCTCAATCAATGCTCAGATCGAGCTCGAGATCACGCGAGCAAGCTCGTCTCATTTTCGAGCTTGAATCATCACCCTGGCAAAATGATCAAAGCTCGCGACCAATAATTAATTTAGTATATATTTAAATTTATTTATTTACATATATATAAATAAAAACCATAACTTAAGTTGTCTTTCCCTCAAGTAATCAAAGTTCATTCTAAAAATCAAATTCTCAAACCTAGAAAACAAAGCCCATCCCCAAAATTATGGAACAAATGAATTCATTTTCGAGCTCTAACGAGTCGAGTGCAGTGCTCACGAGCAAAAGCAAGTCGAGCTGCTCGCGAGCAACTTGATATTTTAACGAGCCGAACACGAGCTCGATCATAAAAAGCTCGCCGATCACGAGCAGGCTAAAAATTCTGACGATCACTGATCCATTAAGCCAAAACTCGGCTCGGCTTGGCTCATTAACAGCCCTAGGGTTTGGCGCCAATCAGGGCATGACAAAATCTAGTACGTACATGATACCAAATAACTAGTATTCAGAATTTATGGATGTAAAAGTCCAAGTGGAAGCCAACCTTTTGATAGGCTTTCTTGCTAACTTGCTAGTTCGGGCTTTTCTGCAAGAATAAAAAATAGAAATCTTTTAGTGAAACGGAGAAAGTAATAAAAATGGAATGTTTTAAAAGAACTCTGGAAGTAATTAGAATTGGGTGTGGCTAAACATGGAGAGTTGATAGAGCGGTTACACGAGTTAATATTGAAATTTATATGTACTTATTTCACATGTCGATAGAGCGGTTACACGAGTCGAGTATCGAGAGTTCGACTCGTTCAATAAGGTGTCCGAGCCAAGCTCGAGCCTAACTTTGTGCTTGTTTTGTTATCGAGCCGAGCTCGACTCATTGATATCCGACAAGACTCGTTTAGGCTCGATTCAGCTCAATTAAATATATAATTTTTATATCTATATGTATTTTATGTTAACAAGCTCGAACCTACTTATCGTGACTCGAACTCGAAACAAAGCTCGTTATCAGGGCCGGCCCGGGGATTTAGGTGGTCCTGTGCGAATTTTAATTGGGGCCCCAAAAATAATATAATGAAAGAAAAAATATTCAAGATAAATAAAATAAAAATATTTACACCTTAATGAATTGAACCCAAGACCTTTTGTAGAGTAGATATAGACTTAACCACTTTGAGACATGGATTTTAATGTTTAATAATTGTATGGAAATATATATATACATAATCTCAAATTTAAAATGGGAACCCTTTAAAATAAGGGGCCCTGAGCGGGTGGACTACCCGCGCATGCTCAGGGCCGGACCTGCTCGTTATGTTAACGAGTTGAGTGGGTTCGGACTTGATAACACCCCGAGCTGAGCTAAGGAATGAGATAATCAGCAATCTCTCGTCGTCTCGTTTATGAGCAGTACATGGCGGAACTAATTTGATGGGCGAATTAGTAGTATTGAGATTTGAGGGTAACGGTCTAAGGGAGAAACTAAACAATGCAATTATTGATTGGGATTATGGTGTTAAATCTTGTTTAGTTCGTAACTCGTAAGTTGCTTGCAGTAGAGCAATAATGTTTGCCACATTTGTTGGCTCAATTACCGAAACAAAGCCATTCACCATACTGATTGAATTTTGAAGAAAACGATACACTCACACATGGCGTGTTTGCTAAATCTCCGAATTCCAACCCGAAAAAATAAGACTAAAACACAAAAGTTCGCAGAAACCACGGCAACGCAGAATCCCGATGAACAAAATGGTGGAGATATTGCCTGTAAGCTCTCACAAGTCTTATCCTGCCTCACACCCTCAAGGTGTTTGTTTAAATTCCTCAGAGACATTTTTACATTACATTATTCCCAGTTGCTATTCTTTATTGTCTGTAAAGATGGATAACACGGATATTGTCATGGGTTTCGAGTTTTCATTTCATTCAACTTGATAAAACCAAGTTTATAGAGACCCAATGCAAAAACACAGAAAGATTGGTCTTGAATTTGAGGCCAATATTGTAGCCAATGCAATGCCGAAACGCTTCTTGAACGTCACCCACAGCAACTGCATCACTTGTTTCCTCTTCCTGTTGCTTAAAGCTTGCTCTGTTTCTGCTGCTAGTGGTGAAGTTCTTGTTCTGTTTTCTTGGCTTCATTCTTCCTCTTCGTATACTCCACCTTCTGTGTTTTCAAATTGGAACTCAGAAGACTCTACCCCTTGTAAATGGTCTTTCATTACGTGCTCTGCTGATGGTTACGTGACTGAAATTAATATCCAGTCTGTTCAACTTAACCTTCCCTTTCCTTCCAATCTTTCTTCTCTCCAATTTCTTGAAAAGGTTGTCATTTCTGGGTCCAATCTCACTGGCACCATCCCGCCTGATATCGGGGACTGCGTTTCGTTGAAAGCGATTGATGTTAGTGCAAACAGTCTAGAGGGAAGCATTCCAAAAAGTATAGGTAACCTCACGAATTTGAAATCTCTAGAATTATATGACAACAGTTTTAGTGGAAGCATTCCTGTTGAGATTGGAAAGCTTGCAGCTTTAGAAATCTTGAGGGTTGGTGGTAATCAAGATATCGATGGAAGCATTCCTTCTGAGATTGGTGATTGCATGAACTTGCAAGTTTTAGGCCTGGCAGAGACCAAGATATCTGGTGGGATCCCTCCTTCGTTGGGTAGACTGGTAAAGCTACAAGTTTTATCAGTTTACACCACTATGCTTACCGGGGAGATTCCAGGGGACATTGGTAACTGCTCTGAGCTTGTAGATGTGTACTTGTACGAGAATAGCCTGTCTGGTTCGCTTCCTAGGGAGTTGGGAAAGCTTCAAAAGCTTGAGAAATTGTTGTTGTGGCGGAACAATTTCATTGGTCCGATTCCTGAAGAGATTGGCAGCTGCAGAAGTTTAGTCATTTTCGATGTTTCTTTGAACTTTATCTCAGGAAATATCCCGGAATCCTTTGGGAATCTGGCGAATCTTGAAGAGTTGATGCTCAGCAGCAACAATCTTTCGGGAACAATCCCTGCTGTTCTTTCCAACGCCACAAGTTTAGTGCAGCTTCAGATTGACAGTAACAAAATGTATGGCTCGATTCCACCAGAACTTGGATTCTTATCTCAGCTTCAGGTCTTCTATGCTTGGGATAACAAGCTTGAGGGGAATATCCCCGCAACATTGTCAGGTTGCAGAAGCCTTCAGGTGTTGGATTTATCGCGGAACTGGCTATCTGGTGTCTTGCCTCCAAGCATTTTTCAGATAAGAAATCTAACCAAGCTTTTATTGATTTACAATGATATATCGGGCCCAATTCCACCTGAAGTCGGTACTTGTGTATCTTTGATTAGATTAAGGTTGGCAGGGAATAGAATAAACGGCCAAATACCAAAAGAAATTGGTTTTCTTGCGAATCTTACTTTTCTTGATCTTTCTGCTAATAGTCTTACTGGATTACTGCCCAATGAAATTGGTAATTGTGGGCAGCTGCAAATGCTGAACTTGGCAGGAAATTTGTTGAATGGTTCTCTGCCTGGTACTTTATCTTCTCTTAGTAAATTAGAGGTGTTGGATGCTTCTATGAATCAGTTTTCCGGTCCAATTCCAAGAAGTCTTGGTGAACTGCTTTCTCTTAATAGGCTTTCACTCAGTGGCAATGCCTTATCAGGGGAGATTCCGTCGTCCCTTGGGCGATGCTCAAGGCTTCAATTGCTTGATTTGAGCCAAAACCATCTTTCCGGAAGCATACCAGTGGAAATCTTCAAAATAGAAAGTCTTGAAATTGCTTTGAATTTGAGCCGTAATGCTTTGACAGGTAGTATTCCACCTGAGATAGCAGAACTAAACAAGCTTTCTGTATTAGACCTTTCGCACAATAACCTTGGAGGAGATCTTATGTCTCTTTCAACACTTCTGAACCTCGTGTCACTGAATATTTCATATAACAATTTCAGTGGTTTTCTCCCGGATAATAAGCTCTTCAGGCAGTTATCGGAAACAGAACTTGCTGGAAACCAGGGTTTGTGTACTCAGGGACACAACTCATGCTTTTCAAGCCATATGCGTGGTGCTGGAATACCACATGAACGGAATGGGAAGCATTCATGGAAGCTTAAACTGGCGATTACATTGCTGGCCCTCGTGGCAATAGCATTGGCAGTTCTTGGACTTGTGGCAATTTTAAAGGTCCGAAAGATGAACAGAGAAAATCCAGAATCTGAATTTGGAAGAGTTGAATCATCACCATTGCCTTGGAAATTCACTCCATTTCAGAAGTTAAATTTTTCAGTTGAGAATGTGGTAAGATGCCTTGTGGAAGCGAATGTTATAGGCAAAGGCTGCTCTGGAGTTGTGTACCGAGCAGATCTTGGCAACGGGGCAGTCATTGCAGTAAAGAAGCTATGGCCAACAGCTGTGCAAGCCGGTTATAACTGTGAAAATGGCCATTGGAGCAATAGTGGGGTCCGTGATTCCTTTTCAACTGAGGTAAAAACCCTCGGCTCCATCCGACATAAGAACATTGTTAAGTTCTTAGGTTGCTGTTGGAATCATAATACGAGGTTGCTCATGTATGAATACATGCCTAATGGGAGTCTTGGGAGTATTCTTCATGAAAAGGATGGAGGTTGCTTGGAGTGGGATTTGAGGTACAGGATAATATTAGGGGCAGCGCAAGGCATAGCTTACTTACACCACGATTGCGTACCTCCTATTGTTCACAGGGACATAAAGGCGAACAACATCTTAATCGGCCTAGACTTTGAGCCCTACATTGCTGATTTTGGGCTTGCTAAGCTTGTTGATGGTGGAGATTTTGCTCGCGCCTCCAATACTGTTGCGGGTTCCTATGGCTATATAGCTCCCGGTAAGTTAAGCTTCTTTCTGACATTTTTTCAGGATTGCACTGCTTATAGGAGTTTTACCTTATGAATGGTGCATTTAAGCCATTTCGTTTTCTTTGGGCTTTTGTGGCCTTTTCCCATGCTTCTATGTAGCAAGCATTTTAACAAGAACGGGAAAAACATTTCCTCCATTCCAGTTGAAGTCTCTTATTCAACCCGCTCTACAATTCCCTTTGATGGAGTACTTGGAGAGTCTTTTTAAGTAGCTATTGTCTTTTGCAGAATCATAAGCCATATCACTGTTTGCAGGAGGAGGATTTGGCTTCTATTAAAAAATTTCTCATAAGCATAACACGCAGTATCCCAGACCCAGAGAAGAGAAGTACCTCCTTAGAGGCTTGTATAAGCTGCTTATTTTTAAGTCTGCATGAATGATATTTTCTTCACGTTAAAGCGAAGTTTGAGAACCAAATAGTTCTTGTAGCCAAATTGGGAATTCGTATGCAATGCTGTACTACTTACTCATCATGCCATGCTAAATTTTCTCTTTTATATGCAGAGTATGGATACATGATGAAAATCACAGAGAAGAGTGATGTGTACAGCTATGGAGTTGTCGTTCTTGAAGTACTAACTGGGAAGCAACCGAGTGATCCCACAATACCAGATGGACTCCATATCGTGGACTGGGTGAGGCAAAAACGAGGTGAGGTCGAGGTTCTGGATGCTGGCTTACGCATGAGGCCTGATTATGAAATTCAAGAAATGATGCAAACACTAGGAGTTGCTGTTCTCTGCGTAAATCCTACTCCATACGACCGGCCTTCTATGAAGGATGTTGCGGCTATGCTGAAGGAGATAAGAGATGGAAGAGAGGAAAGTGAGAAAATGGATGGGGCTACGAAAAGCTCACAGGTTGACGATGCAGAGGAAAGGAAGAGTAATGATGTAGGGCCTTCGTCAACAATGCAGAGCTTGTATTTGCAGAGTGTCGACTCGAGCTTCTCTGCATCATCATTGCTGAACTCAGGTTCATCTTCAAAATTTGGTTCAAGTAAACAATAGATTGCAACTGTTTAAAGTTTTATATGATGACAATTTTTTTTTTTTTTTTTTTTTTTGGTTATGTAGTTAGGTTTTACTTTCCACAACTTCATCTGAATAAACTTCGATCGTCAGTGGCAAATTAAACTTACCTCTTCTGTCTTGTGTTTTGATTTTTACCTGCTATTTCTTGAAACTGATAATGACTTTTCCAAATTAAACAAATGATCTCATATATTTAAAAGCTTTATCATAATTTTTATTTTTCTTATAGTTTTTTTTTTTTTTAACGGAAATAAATTAGATTAACTTGTTCTTACAACAGTACGAAAGGAAATATAACAAACATCGGAATCAGCTAGAGACTTAAGCCAAGTAGGGGATATATCGCAAACATACAAAATAGGACTATAGGGGATACATTCAAAAGGGGAGGGGAAACTATAGTAGAGTTTGGGCCCTCCAGACTTGCGAAGTGTTTGCTCCCCAGCTTGGCAAGGTGGTCCGCCGTTCCGTTGGCTTCGCGGTAGACAAAAGAGAAACTCAGATCATCAAAATCTGTCTGGAGACGGCTGATGTCCTGGAGAAGCGACGTGTGAATTGTTGATGGCTCCTGGGTCCAAAGCGGTCACACTGATGCCTAGGGAAGAGCAAACGCCTGATGAAACGATAGCTGCTGCACTCAATGTAGGGGCGGGGCTAGCTAGTGCTCATTGGTTTCGTATTCGATGACCACCTCTTAAATTTCTCGCCTCTTGTTTACTTGAAATCGTTTAGCACATAGCGGTCTGTTGGTGTGGAAATGACGGTTTTGAGGACTTGACGGGTTTGAGATTCATTTTTGGAATTGACGGTGTTGAGTCCGGGACATTAATGGATGCCGTTGACATTTGTAATTGGTACTATTGTGAAAATGTTGGCTTGTAGTCCGGGGTGCTCATGGTCCCCGTTGATGGGCGCACACATTGGAGATCTTTGTTGAAGCCGATCTGGAGTTGAGATTAGTTAGTTGAGATTATGTTGTTGGTTGTGATGGTAGTGGCTGTGGTTTGTAACTTTATTTCATTCCGAGCATCTCTTATGCTCTTGTAGACTTTTTGAGGTTATTAATAAATTTTGCTGTTTCAAAAAAAAGAAGTGGTGGACATCTTCATCCTCATTGCACAGAGGGCAATTAGGGTGGGGGACCTGATTACGGTACCACAGCCACTGGCGAGTGGGGAGGCGCTCATGAGCAGCTAGCCAATGAAACATCCTGATTCGTGGGAGAGCTCTGACGTTCCATAGCCGGTGCCAAGGGAGGTGGGGTCCCATTGGAGGTTCCTGAGGATGCTGGTAAACAGCAGTAACATTAACTGGCTGGCCACGCAAGGGAAGGCGAATTTCCATGTGAACCGCCCTTGCAGTTGAGTCCATCGCCACCACATGCATCTGGTGAGCATGCCAGAGAATCCAGAATCCACCCCGCTATCCATCTGCAGCAACATGTCTCATGGAGTAGCCCAAGGTCTGGATTGCTCTCCTCGCTCCGTCCACGCCTGTACAGGTGTCCATAACGATAGCCAGGTGTGGTCTGTGGGTGCGTAACACTTGCCCTATTGTGTCAACTTGGTCTTGGGTCCCTGCACCACGAACATTCCATGAAAGCACATTCATTGGAGAATTATTTAGCCACACCTGTGGTACAGCCCGATTTTGGTTCCTCGCAAACACGCTTGGCAGGGTTAAACAAGTGATACATCAATTTATGTGGTGCAGGTTCCGCCTACATCCACCGAGGAGAGTACCAAACTCCACTAATTAACAAGAAGAATTGAAAGTTTTAAGCTAAAACCGCTACTCTCTGTTTCTCTTCTCCATTCTAAACTGTCTTCTATGAATTGCTCTCCTGAAAAGGATAATACAATGATCTGATACACCAAATGAGTTACATATGATGATTATATACTTCAACAATGAAGAAACCGTTGTAAACGAACTTCCATCTCTTGCACTATCCTGACACATTGTTGTAACAGTTAGAATATGCCATACCACTTGTGAGAAGATAATGCAAATACTTCCCTTAATAAGTACTTTTAAGTGGATGATAGTCCAACTGAATAATAACTAACTTTCAAATCCGCCGAGTCAATCAATATTCGACACGTCACCATCTTCACCCTCCAATTTAGTGTTTCTGCAACACATCCTATGTTCTCTCAACACCAACACTTACTTGGTAGATATCAAGCTTGCTTGCTCACACTGCTCGAAAACTTTTAAATTTAAAACTTCCAATGAATTGAAATTTATTATATGTCCTCGAAATTACAATAAGGTGAAATACCTCAAATTATGTTAATTCATGATAATAATAGTCATATCGCATATACCATATGAAACTCCTTAATAACAATCTTCAAGTTTTCTTAGATTATATATATACATGTCGTCGTAGGTTTCCTGCAATATTAAGATGAGAATTTAAATGTAGCGTACAAAATGCTCATTTCTATGTTTGTGACAAAAATAATGTAATGCTTGATTATATGAGTAACGAGGCGATAACTAACAATGCAAGTAACCAACTGTTGATGCTATATCTACAGCCAATCTATATAATACATTAAGCAAAAAAGGTTTGGAGCCATTTAAGGCTATCCACATCATTTAATTATTTAGCAAAATAATGCTTTGTGATTGGTTGATTTCCATTCCATGTTGTTCTATTCTTTTATTCTGATTGGCTAATTTCTATCTCATGATGATGTGTTTCGATTATTTAGCTTACATATGCACCAATTTTTTTAAATCAATCAACCATTTTAATTTCTGATTGCTTTCCATTTTTGTAAATATTTTTCATTCTAAATGAAAGTCCAACATCTCGGTTACTCTTTATTTTCTAAATTCCATGTGTTTATTGAATCTATAAAGTAATTGGTTGGTCACTATGTTTCTAAAAATCACCATATTCGAGATGTTAAACAACCTTTTTATGGTTTATGAACATAATTGGTTGGTTGATTCATGTTAACCAAATATATATATATATATATATTTCATACAGTAATATCATTGGGACTGACAAAAAATATTCTTATAAAGAGTTTATTCTTAGAGTTTTTTTAAGCATTTATACACAAGTTGGAACCGTAAATTTTTATTATTATAGAAAGTTTATTCATTTATAGAGTATTCTTTTAGAGGGTTTCTACTGTATATATAGACACACACACACTAAAATGTGAGAACATTTCGAAGTTGAATTAGGGTTTTAAATTAGTGTCAATTGATTTGTTTCAATTTAATTGAATAACGTGGAGAAGAAAGATTCATTATGGTTGACTTTTTAATGATGAATTTTGTTATTGAATTAGGATTGAAATTTAATTTGAGAAGATAGATTGAGTTTTCTATGATAAATTGATAATTTTATTGTGGTTGAATTAGGACTTAAAATTAAATTGAGTGATACATGTTGGTTTTTTGCAACAAAAGTCTAATTTACATATCTATTACAAATTAGTCTAATTAGGGATCGGAGGTTATGAAAAATGTAACGGAGAGACACGCACTATTTGTCTTCTTGTGAGAGTCTGGGCCTTCTCATCATTTTAGTGAGATTTGTATTGTTTTTTTACAAAATTGAGCAAAAATGGGCACAAATAATGACTTTCCCCACTCGCTTTTTATTGGGATATATCATTAATTTGAAACAAAAATTACTATAGTATATATATATGATACACACACATATATATATTATTGTATGTGTGTGTGTGTGTGTGTATATCATATACTTAATCGAGACGGGTAAAATAGTTTTGCAATCCATTGCAGGTCAGGTGATAAGAGATGGGGCGAATTAGTGGGTGAAATAGACCAAACTAAATGTGTAATATAATTAATTAGACAAAAACGTTAAATACAAAATAAAATAAATGTTTAAATCCAAAAACTATCCATTTATTTATGAGTAAGTCTCCTGAAAGACGATCTCTAAATAATTTATCTAGAGACTGACCTATATTGTCAAGAAAATCATTGATGTTATTAATCAAAACACATATGTTATCAACATTGGTGTTCTTTCATATTACAATAAGAGTTATTTCGTTAATAACATACACGTTTTGATTAATAACATGTACGATTTATTAATAGCATAGGTCGTCTTTAGATACGTTATCTAGAGACCGTATCTCATGAGAGTTTGTGTTAATTTATAACTAGCGTCGATTCATGAACCAAGTCCAAAACTCAAATAAAATGGTACTCCCTCCATTTTAGAGAAAGTGTTACATTTTGACTTTGACCGGTCAACTGTCTTCGAGTTTGACCACAAATTACTCATAAACGATAATAGTAAATAATTTAATAAAATCATATAATAAAAATTTAATTACTAAATTTTCATTATATAATTTTAATAATTTATTTATTAATATCGTTTAAGAGTAAATTGTGGTCAAACGCGGAGACAGTTGACCGCAGAATAGTAAAATGTAACATTTTTTTTTGAAATGGAGGGAGTACAAGATATATCGAAAGTCTTTTACCCATAATCCAAATAAGTTTCAAATTAAACATGTAAAATATTAGTTCGTGAATTATTGTATATATGGCATTTAATGTACATGTGTAATTTATGATTACGTACATATATTTACTCCTTTTCTTTCTACATATATATTGACGGGTTGGGTGACTGGCAGGTTGTACCCTCTCACCTGCCATCAGTTAAATTACAGGTTTACGTGAAAATTTACCTACAATTTTTTCTAAACTTAATAATAATAGGTGAGCGGGTAGTTTATGGATCACATAGGACAAGACTTTTTGAACATTTCTCATTTTAGGGGTAATGCAGTAGGGTGAAAGCAGGTGCTCTAAAAAATTATTGAATTTAGTATAAAGTGGATGAACGAAATTTAGAATCCTAACTTTGTTAGATTTGTTAAAGATTCAACTAGAAATCGATATTTACTGGAACCAAGTTTCATCAGAAACACATTCTACACCTACATATTTTTCAACCCCAATATAGCTTCAACTTTGATGATGGTTTGAAATGGAAAACGCGGGCAAATTAGTTATAGTTTCCCTAATAATTTTTATAATGACACTGTAGTCCGTAACTTTTGAACAATAACAAATTTCAACCTTTTTCATAAATCTATTACTCCCTCCGGTCGTTTAGAAGGTTTACATTTTGGCTTGGTGTGAATTTTAAGGAAATAGAATAAAATAGTAAGTAGATGGTAAAAAGTAAGAGAGAGTATAAAAAAAGTAAGAGAAATAATGGATAAAGTTTGAAAAAGAGTATTTAAAAAATTAATAAATGTAGATAGTGGGGTTTCCAAAAAATGAAACATTAAACTTTAAAAAAAATCCCCATAATGGCAAAATGTAAACCTATAAAAAGAACGAAGGGAGTATTGTATAGTCCAAACTCATATTGCAACCAAACACATCCTTACTTTTAAATTTTATGTTTAATTTGATTTCTTTTTCTTTTTCTTTTATTCATTTGCTTTAGGTTTTTTCTTAATTTCCACTATTTTCTTAGGTTAAATTAAAGTGGGACACGTGTCCACTCTCATATTTCCACGTTTTATTCTCTACCAGATTAATCTGGATGTGACATGTGTCCTCTCAAGTAATTTTGAATCGTTTTATTTTAAAATTAATTTATGAAATTAAATGAGGAGCCAACACACGTCCAACGTCTAAACTAATCCCGACACATGAACATCAATCTCCAAACCTGAGGGGAAAAAAGGTACAGTTTAATGTTTATATTGTAAGCCCTTGATATATACATAAAGTACAGAGCCATTATGTGGAACCGTTGATGCATACATATAGTCGTGAATTTAATTTTAGGTTTTTAAATTTTTTCTGGACTTATTGGTAAAAGGTAAGAGAGGGTATAAAAAAAGTAAGAGAAATAATGGATAAAGTTTGAAAAAGAGTATTTAAAAAATTAATAAATGTAGATAGTGGGGTTTCCAAAAAATGAAACATTAAACTTTTAAAAAAATTCCCATAATGGCAAAATGTAAACCTATAAAAAGAACGGAGGGAGTATTGTATAGTCCAAACTCATATTGCAACCAAACACATCCTTACTTTTAAATTTTATGTTTAATTTGATTTTTTTTTCTTGTTCTTTTATTCATTTGCTTTAGGTTTTTTCTTAATTTCCACTATTTTCTTAGGTTAAATTAAAGTGGGACACGTGTCCACTCTCATATTTCCACGTTTTATTCTCTTCCAGATTAATCTGGATGTGACATGTGTCCTCTCAAGTAATTTTGAATCGTTTTATTTTAAAATTAATTTATGAAATTAAATGAGGAGCCAAAACACGTCCAATGTCTAAACTAATCCCGACACATGAACATCAATCTCCAAACTTGAGGGGAAAAAAAGGTACAGTTTAATGTTTATATTGGAAGCCCTTGATATATACATAAAGTACGGAGCCATTAAGTGGAACCGTTGATGCATACATATAGTCGTGAATTTAATTTTAGGTTTTTAAATTTTTTCTGGACTTATTTGCAAAGTCACAAACTATTTATTGGCCAAATTGAAAGAAACTGGTTTTGCAATCCAAGTCCCTCATACAACTCTAATTCTGAAAAGGCAAAGTTTTCAAGTTCATAAAACATTGAATTATGTCCCTGGTTTTCAAAATCGAATCCCAGCATCAACCAAACTCTGTATCGAGTTCAATTCTTGAATCCAAATCTAATGCACACTAAATTGATACGGAATCCCTAATGACAACTCCACCAATCTACAAAAACTCCACCATCCCCAAATCAAAATAGTTTCTCCATATGCTACAAACCCATTCACCAATATTCGAAATCCCTAACTATAGCATAACCAATTGAAATATTATTGTAAGAAAGGGATTTTATCTGTTCGGTTATATTCCGGCAAGATCGTGACCGGGGAAGAACCAGATAGTAGGGAAGTTTCCCTTCTTGCACGCACCTTCATTATAATTAGACTATTGTTGAGTTGTTGTAATACCCAACATCCAACATCAGTTCAGAGTGAAAGGGGTGAAGGGTATATATATGTAGACCACCACTCTCCTATTTTATGAGGCCTTTTGGGTGATTCCAAAAACAAATCCGTGCGGGTTCAGGCCCAAAGCAGACAATATCCTACCAACGAGACGTGTGTACGACAGTCATGAGTAACATTGCCAGTCCAATGGACCGGGTCTCGACCGTTACAGGTGGTATCATAGCGGAGCTATCGAGATTGCCGGAAATAAGTGTCATACGGGGCAAAGTGCTACAGTATGGACCGTGGGAGCCACCTCTAGAATCATGCGCGAATGGTTGTTCCCGGGATATATTGTAAGTCTGTAACCACCTGAAGCTCGACAAGTTCAGTTTCAATTCAATAAAAACAGACCAAACCCTTTGTATTTTTAATTTATTTTGTTTAGAATTGAAATGGTACTCCAAATGAATTGGCTAAGGGCAAGTTTGGTTTGTGAATAAGTTGATTCAGCTTATATGTAATTGTTCCGTACATATAATATGCAATATGCATACATTCCTCTAAAATTAGACTTTGACACTAGATTACCAGTTGTTACGTATTAAATTTTTTCTCACTTTCAATCTTTTTACATATAATCCCTCCGTCCCGTTAAACGCGTCTCACTTATTTTCGACACAATTGTTAAGAAAGTCTATAGTTTGTTGTTTGTTGTGGAAGAGATAAATGATAAATAATGGAGAAAGTATAAGAGGTAAGAGACATAAATGATAAAAATGAAAAAGTCTTGGAATGGAAAGTATTGCAATCCCATATCGTTTTATGGAGGGGCATAAGTTGTTTTTACACAAAAACTAAACTGACCCAGTACTATAGGCTCTCGGATATAATAACAACCGGGACAGGTATAATAGTTTTTCAACCCATGGCGGTCTGGTGATAACAAGGGGGCGGATAAACGGGTGAAAATAGACAAAATTAAATACATAATTAGTTAAAAACTTCAAATAAAAAACAATATAAATGTTTAAATAAAAAAAACAAGTAGTAAGTGATAAAACATTAAAATATGGTAAAAATGTGTAATTTTAGTGGGAAATGTGAGAGGTGGTAAAAAGTGCAAGAGTAGGATTTATTATTATTGGTTGGGTGTGGAGTACCTTCATTTTTTAGTAATGTCTGAAGTTTTGTAGTACGTCTAAAAATGACAAATGTATGAAGTTCTGCGGGATGAATAAAGTATATATTAAATAAAACATGCAAATCATTAGTTGTTGAATTTATTGTATATGCCATTTAATATAGATAATTTTTTATTATTGTAATTTATGGATGTACACATATATTTACTCTCTTTCTTTTTCACATATTGACGAGGTCAGGTGACTGAAGAGTTGTACCAGCTCATATGTCGTCGGTTGAATAATAGGTTACGGAAAAATTAACCTGTAAATGTTTTAAAGAAAATAATTGGCGCGTGCGCTTTTTTTAATACCCCTAATTTTCGGGGGAGTACGATCGGGTGAAGATTGTATTGTTAACAAATTAGACTGGCCCACTATAGATGTGTGGTTTAAATAAAATCAAGGTGGGTAGATTGCTTTACTAACCTGTGGCAGATTGACAAATGAGTTGGTGGGTAACATGGAACGGGTGAGGTATATACCCGATCCGTACGCCATTATTTTAAATAGATACCGTTAAGGTTCGCAACGGGTTGGATATACCTCGATCCATTTAAAAGACTTGATTGGAAAAGGTCTTCTCAGCTTATAATACTAATACGATTAATTACTCAGGTGCGACTTATCATAGATCATGATAAAGATTGGCCAAACTTTTGAGGAATATTGATTATGCATTAAAATTGTGCAATGGCACGATTGAGAGTCACTACTCTTATAATTATAATCGAGGTAAAAGTGATGTATGGAATAAACGCATGCAAAAAGTTTATCGTTCTTAATTAGTGTGATGATGAGTCCATCAGAGACAAACTAAAAATGTAACATCCCAAAGTTTAAGATAAATTTTCAGAGAACTTAAAGGATCGAGAACGATACTCATACCAACAATGTGCACCTTTCTTTTCGGAAATCCATCCATAAGAGATTTAGACTTAAGCATGCATACTCAGCAGTAATCTTAGGGTGGATGACTGGTAAGTCTATCGTTGCGTGCACGAGTGGGATAAAGTGCGGGAACGAACATGTATTGGTACAGTGGGCCAACATATCACCCGGATAATAGTCCATGACCGCGCTGGCACAGAGGATCGGACATCGACTCGCAAGGGTACGACGCGTTACAAAAATGTTGTTGTAAATATTGTAGGATTTCATATACTTAAATATTTTTTTATTATACCCGTCGAGTATCGACGGGTTATAAACTAGTTAAATCTAGTGTCAAAATCAACTCATTATATGTTGAGTAATTATTGACCTTTACCATTAACGGGACTGTAATTTTCTAGATTGGATTCACACAAAAATAGACCAAACAAATTCAACCTAAACTGCGTGGCCCACTGGACCAATTAATATAGGAAATTATTCAAAGCAATACCCACCGGTCCTTCCCCTGTATGATACTACTATATTCATTCCCAATTAATTATTCACTTCGTACAGCAAAACTTCATACATTTGCTACTTTTAACTGTTTTGTGAAATTTCATACATTGCTAAAAATGAAAGTTACCCGTACCTAACAAATAATAAACATTTTCAACTTTACACGTAAATTACACATTTTGGCATTAAAATTACACATTTTTCCACATTTTTAATATTTTATTATTGCTTTAACTTTTCAACCTAAAAATACGCGAATGTAAATTACACATCTCAAAATAGTTTTTTAATTTTAACTATTTTCTAGTTAACCAATTTCAGCTTCGACTAAAATTAATTTAAAACTATAATGGTGAAATATTCAATTAAATTATATAATAAAAATTTAGAATGTAGTTGATACTTATAATTAGAGTGCAGAAGATTTTTATTGCGTGTTGAGTGTGTTGTTTCAGTGAGAAGTTGCCAGTTAGTAAACGCGTAGACAATTAACTTGTTGAAATAATAACTGCAGAAAGTAAGTACCCAGAGTGTATAGTGGTATCTGCATGTGGCACAATCCTTAGCTAATCCACTGCTCCCTTTTCTCAGAATTTGAATTCACTAAGACGGAAAACGAGTTCCACTACAAATTCTATCTTAGCTAAATCTCGTTCTACCCAAAGTTCCCAGCTTTGTATCCTTGAGCTGATTCCTCAACTTGGTTTCTCAAGTTAAGTACTCTCGACTCCTTCAATGGGGTTTCCTTAGTTTTCTAAAGTAAGTAGTTCCTCCCTTCTTCATTTGCTTTAACACGCTTGTTGATGTGGTTTGTTTTATAGAGAGTTTAGTAAGACAATGTTTACTTAGGTAACAATATTTCAGTTACTTATGTGAATTAGAAACTCAACTTAAGTTCTTATGTTCCAAAGACTAAGTGTATTTTTTCTTGTAGAATATTTTTTCTTATTTAAAAGAAAGAACACTTGGAGTCGCAACTTTAAGTTCTACTATTTCACAAGTAGTTTTGCAAAACTTTTAGTCTTAGTAGGTGTGGAGGGCTCAAAGAGCTTGGGAAATTTGATCGCGATAGCTTGTTCGAGTACTGATGTATCTCAAGGTGTATTTCTCAGCCACCAAGTGTTCTTATTTATAGTGCAAAATAGTTTTATTTGCATTGTATCCGTTTAATATCATTTTCAAACTTTGAGCTAAATTGTACTACTATTGAAGGTTCAAAAGATATGTCTTGTTATCCTTCACCAGTCTTGATTATTGACAGTTAGTATAAATTTATCTTGTAGCTATTTTTGTACAACCTTGATTTTTCTCATAATGGATACATTGCTTTTTAGCAAGTGATCCTTCAATGGAGTGTAAACTGACTTGGTCAACCTACTTTGTCATTTAGATTTTAACTTGACCAAGTGTGAGGTAAATCTTTACTGGAGAAGAAGTCTTCGTCTCAGCAAGCTTCTTCAGCTAGTCTGAGTTTTCATTTACTTGTCTTTTGGTCGCAACTTTTACAACACTTTGTCTTCTTCAGTAGATGAATAAAAATTAAAATTACATGCTCTTCCGAACCTAACACTTATACATGTTACTAATTAAACTATCCGTCAATAATGTTTCTATTTTGTATATAATGTCCAACCTAAAATAATATAAGGACCACCAATAATACTACTTCATTGTTGAGTCTAAAGGAGTTATATGTGTATGCTCATAAAAATCTAAACTCGAACTGGAACTAGAACATGTCTTACTTACTTTACCATATTAGTATGGGACTAACGTGGAACTTATATTTACACCTAAGGCGACTAACTAGTAGCTAAGGCCAGGTTAAGCCGTATATTATGTAGCATGATAAATGTGAATTAATTATAAAAACTTCGTCTAGTTGTAACTATTATACTATCTATTACTAGTTTTTAATTTTAGATGTGATGGAGATCGATTATGGTATAAAGAATTGGGGACCAACAATTATATCTCGATCAAAGAAACCTAGAATTGATTCTTATAAAAAAGATGTCAGGAAAAGGAAAAAGATATAGAAAACCTATGAAAGTTGCTGAGAAAGTCTCCCTCTTACTTCACTCCCTGGATAATCACTATTTTTGCCTTCCCTAGCACTTTAATTTTGTCCGTTTGTATGTAACTCAATCTTGTGTGTGGATAAATACAAGCACATTTAAGTATTTTACATGTATAAATGCATGTATGTATAGCTAGCCTTGCATAAACATTCATGTGTATGTAATGTATGTGTCAAAACTAAATACAGGCTAAAGATTAGTCCATCTATTACGTATCATGAGACGGCAATATAATACACCACCATTTGGTTTTTTTTAACCTATTTACTTCAGGAGTCGAGCTAAATCCAGTTCGAAAATATAACTATCTTGCTTTATTGTATTATTCTAGTTCCATTATAGTATTATCTTAGAACTTCATTTTTAAAAACGTTATATTAATTTTCCGTATCGATCGCTTTCGAACTTATTCTAAACTCGATCATAATTTTGAGGATTTAAAGCTACATGATTTTTAACATGGTCGCGTTTTAAAATTACAATAGTATTAGCTACCTTTGAATTTTAATCTGATTTATTTATAGAAATCGAGGAATGAAATCTGGTTGACGTAAATGATAGAACAAAATAGATGGTGTCATGATTATTAGATTTTGGATGTGTGTAGGGCTGTTAACGAGCCGAGTCGAGTCGAGCTTTGGCTTAATGGATCAATGATCGTTAGAATTTCAGGTCTGCTTGTGATCGGCTCGTGATCATCGAACTTTTCATAATCGTGCTCGTGATCGGTTCGTTATAATATCGAGTTGCTCGCGAGCAGCTCGATAAGCTCGACTTGCTTTGCTCGTGCGCTCTCGACTCGTTAGAGCTCGAAAATAAACTCATTTGTTCCAAAATTTTACACAGTTCTGATTTTTAGATAACTTAAGTTAGGGACTAGGGGTTTTACTTTTTATTTATGTATATGGAAATAAATAAATTTAAATATATATTAAATTAATTATTGCTCAAGAGCAGCTCGCGAGCTTCGATCATTTTGCCAGGGTGATCGATTCAAGCTCGACAATGAGACGAGCTTGCTCACAAGCAAGCTCGCACTGACCGATCTCAAGTTCGATCTAAGCGTTAACCGGACTTTTTCACGAGTAACTTGCGAGCGGATTGATTCCCTAACACCCTATCCTAGATGTGTGTATTAGTTTCAATGCTTGTCGTCATTCCATTTCCATACATTCATTAAATCCCTGCAGCTTTATAAATACCGGGCTGATTTTCCACGAGCCCGTTTTTCTCCTTAATTTGTCACCACTCACCAGTCACCACACTTGCAGGCTTGCAGCGTGCACAAATCTACGCCTTTCCTGTTGGCGCACTAAACGACAATACTACTAGTACAAGGATAAGTCATTCCATAAAAGTTGTCTAACTACAATTTTCAACACGTAAAATAGAAAAAAAGTATAACATTCTATAATATATGTAAGATTTGCAGTTTATTTTACAATTTTAAAAATAGTTAGCTTAATTGTTTGATTAAATTTTCACTATTGGATGCATTGAATAATATAAATATTCTTTTTATATAACGATAAAGAAATTAAAGTAGACTATTCAATCTAGACGGTTAAAATGACAGAAAAACGGACAATGTATATAATAGGTACAGAGGGAGTATATCATTTATCTACATGAATAGCTAGATAGACAAATTTTCATATGCAATCTTTATATGTTGAAGATGATAATAACAATATTAAAGTTTTTTAAATCGGAAAGTTTTAAACTTTAGACAAAGTTGGTTCGATTGGTTAAAATAAAGTAAATTTCTCCAAGGTACCCCAGTTTCAGCACAAAGTTTATAGAGAGATAATCTTTATAGCTTATCAAGATCCGGACCTATATTATCAAAAAAAAATCATCGAGTTTATTATTAATTAAAATGCCTATGTTGTTAACACAGTGTATCTTTTAATATATATGGAAAAAACAGTAATGTTGAAAATATAGACATTTTGGTTAATATATATTTTAAATATTCTAGAATTTTTTTTAAAAAAGGGCATTGATCCGCCTAGGTGTTGGTCAACAGTAAAAATGCCGGTTGACTTTTGCCATATGTAGTTTGAAATTTGGAGACAAAATTTTTTAATGTACTAAAATTGCCAAACTAGGAATACTTAATGTACTAGTCTGCACAACCTAACAATTTTTGTTTTAATTTTCAACCATCCTAACATTAGACATACTTGGACCATCTCCAACAAAGTTGGAAATGGGGTTGCAAATGTTGTTGCAACTCCAGTAGAGTTGCAACAACAATTGGAAGTTTGGGGCGCTGAGACTCTCCTCAAATTTGGGGCGAGTCCCAGTGAGTCCCAAACCATGTTTTTGATTTTTTTAAAATTTGTTTAGGGGTTTTTTTTCTCTTTGTTTTTTTGCTTGATGTTTCTGCTTTGTTTTTTGTTTGATTTGATAATTATATGTGTAACAATGCAAATGTACTTATATATAAGGAAGCATGTGAGTTTCTCGGATAAGATAGTAAGGATTTGCATGTAGTACCTTAATTGTTGTAATTTTCAATTTCAAGTATTATAATCTTTTAAGTAATGTAATTTTTATTTTCAAGTAATGTATTTATAAAAATTAATGTGATTTTATTATAATTAATAACGATATTTAAAATAAATTCAAGAATAAATTAAGTTTAATAGGAATTAAGAAAAGAAAATGAAATGAAAAATTAAATTTGAAAGAAATGTAAAAATAAAATGAATTTGGGCCTTTAACAGCTAGAATAGAGAGTTGCAGTTAGTGGAATGTTGACGTGACAGAAAAAGTGGGTTGCAGAGAGTTGCAACTGATGTAAATGGTCTTAATGTACTAAAATTGTCATTTTGTTGTTAATTTAATCAAGTTCACCGATTAGAGGGCCACCCACTCTATTTGGCCCCGATAGTTTTCGAATGAAGTCCGGTTTGTTTTTCAAACCAACACTTGCTTACTCATGCCATTTAGGTGAAGCTGGCCGGGTGCATTGGGGTTAAGCACAACATCGTCATGCTCTATGCAAATAAATTGTGGAGTGTTTGGTAGATTTAATACCTTAGAGTTAAAAAGAAAATTTGGATGTTTTAACTAGATTTTTTTTAATGATTTTATGTCGAATCTTCTACTTCAATCGTTTCAATATATAGTACCCTTCTAACTTTTCGATTTGATTTGGCATGCACTACATGCATTTCGAACTTGCTCAATTCCAAAAAAGGGAATTCTTAATACATGTTATACCAATTTTATTTATTTTTTAAACTCTTCTCTACTTTATCTCTAAATTATCCAATCCAATCAATCCGTTCGTGAGAACATCAAACACTGTCTTATAAGACCTCATACATTAAAAATGAAAACAATATATTTTTTTTGACCTCATACATTAAAAATGAAAATATTTTTTTTCCGAAAACGTCAAAATTAATTTTATTAATAATAACGAGGGCAAGTATAAAACGTAGCAAGAAATTCCCCGCATAATACACATGAAACTCCATGTCACTATTAATCATTAACCTGTGTTGTGTAGTTTATTTTCCAATAGATATGATCTCCTTACCTGTAATTCGATATTGGAGTATTAATATAAAGGCTTTTTTACCAATTAGCACAACTTGGACGTCCAAGTTTCTCGAAAACAATGGTTTTTTATTTCATTTCTTTTAGGACACACAGTTTTCGATTTAATCACACGGTTGGGCAGGGACATGGGGCATGGGCATGGTTTTCTGGTTTTCTTGTGGTGGAGGAGATCTGGTGGTGCGGACATGGAGGTGCAGCGGTGGAGGACACTGGTGTGGACCGTGTGGTGGAGGAAGGCGAGTTCCAGTGGAGTTGGGTATGGAGGACTCCGATGTGGTGGAGGTGGGGCGGTGGGCTGTGGAGGTCGGAGTAGATCTGGATGTGGGCAGAGGCGGATTGGGGGAAGTAAAGTAATTAGCTTAAGGGCATCCGAGTAATTTCCACCGCAAAATTGCACTGATGGGTAACCACTTTTTCAATTGTTGTTTCCGTGAAACATTTAGTTTCAAAGTGACCCAATTGGTAGCCCGCCCTTAATATAAATGACTGGATTCAACATTTCTTTATAAGTTTTATCTTTTAGATGAGATTATGTCATTCGAAACCCCCTGTGTAATGGACAAGTTTAAATCAACTATGCGCCATTAACTGCTTCGCATTTTGATGATAGTGCATTGTGAAAGTGCAAGATATTGCACTTCGTTTGTAATTCAACCTATCTAACATAACCGGTTCAATATTTGTGGTTGTTTGTGAATGATTATTTTGCAGAAAATAAGAAGCATGACGTAGAGATAGTCCATGGACTAAACCGAAGAATAGGTGTGATGGGCTTAAAGAGAAGGAACGTGTGATGCTGTAAGGAAGCTGCCATAATGATTCAAGGAAGAATTTGATGCTATAAGGAAAGTGAGATTTAAAAGAGATTGATATATAGAAGACTCCTTATATTGTTGAACACAAGAAAGGCAGTTTCCTTCCTAGAGAATCCAAGTTGGTTTCGACCTGGGCCAGCCGTATCTTCCAAGAATCTGACTTCCATTCATTATATATATTGGAAGAAGAAGCTGTGCAAGTCGCCTTTTGGAAGAACAAAAAGAGAACATTATATGTTTTAGGCGTCTTGCTTTACTAGACTTTGATTTCGGTGTTACTTGTGAGTGTTCTCTAAAGATTGAGAATTACTCTAGTATCATTGAACTAGAATAGGTTTTTCTTGTTTGTTCTAGGTCTAGTTTTTCGTAAGTTTAATCAATCATCTGTGATTGATTTAAACTTCTTTTTGTAATTCTACTTTTCATATCTAGTAGAAATTTACTTTAGCACCGCTTCGGTATCTTTATATACCGGCTTGATTAATTTGTGTTCGGTTTATTCATTGCACTTCTGAGTTGTGTTGATCACAGTTCACTGTTGTCCTAGTTTGGTTGAACACTGTTCACTGTTGTCGTAACGGTGTTGACTCAACATCAATAGTCAACATCGTCCAAAACTGTCTAGAAGTACCAATTCCGGTCCTACAGTTATAACAAGTGGCATCAGAGCCAGCCACCTAATTAATTGGTGTCTGGATTTGGCACTACTACGATGGACGCTATCAATTCAAGTGTCAACAGGCTACCTGTGCTAGATGGGTCGAACTACCACTACTGGAAGATAAGGGTCAGAACGTACATCAAATCCATTGAAGGGCGTGCATGGAAATCTGTTCTTGAAGGCTATACGTGGCCTACCATAGGACCAGATGCTGATGGAGATGTCATTCCAAAACCTGAAGCTCAATGGTCTGGTGATGATTTTCTTGCTAGCTCTTACAATGAAAAAGCCTTGAATGCAATTTTCTCTCATGTTGATCCTCATATGTTTAAGCTCATACAAAATTTCACTACTGCTAAAAAAGCTTGGGATTTACTCCAAAATCATTGTGAAGGTGATAACAGTATTAAACAAACTAAACTGCAACTGCTTTGGTCTAAATTTGAAACCTTGAGAATGGCGGAAGAAGAAACAATTGATTCTTATTTTGACAAACTTCTCACTATTTCTAATGATATTCAACTTCTTGGAGATGCCATGTCAAATAAACAATTGATTTCAAAAGCAGTTCGATCTCTTTCTTCAAAGTTTGACATAAAAAGAACGATTTTGGAGGATACTCAAAATCTGGCAGCTATGGATTTTCATACCTTGATGAACAATTTAAAGAATTTTGAAATTCAACAGAATGAACAAAAAGGTACGAAAAATCATAGTATGTCACTGCACTTCAAATCGAAAATCCCTGAGTCTGAAAGCAGTAGTGACGATTCTGATGAGATAACTGAAGAAGCCTATAATGCTTTGGTTAGGAAGTTCAACAAACTTAGGTTTAGGAAAAATTCTAACAAAGGCTCTTCAAGTAACTCTAAAGGCACTAACAAGTTCAAGAAAAGTGTACTCTCCTGGTTCGAGTCCGGTTTTGAGTTCTGCTCAACTTAGCAAAGTTAGATGTTTTGAATGTCAAGGGTGGGGACATTATCGGAATGAATGTGCTACCACTCTTCGAAAGGAGAAAAAGACTTTGCTTGCTTGTCTCAGTGATGTGTCAGGTGATGAACAGGAAACTGATGATCCAGAAGAGAACGTTGCAGCTCTGTCCTCTGTTCTGGACGATGTTGGAAATCGATGTTTAGTCAACAATGAAAACTTAACATTGTCACAGATCCTCTTCTTTGATTATGATGATTCACAGACCTGCGAAGAGATATTTAGTGGAAAATTTTCTGACTCTGAAAATTCAATGTCTACTAACGTCTACTGTTTGCATGGTTCAGTTGATTTGTCTGCAGATCATTTTCTTGAAGAAGAATTCACTGACGAACAAATGGTGGAAGAGCTGAAAGAGATGTATGAAGACCTCCTGAAGGAATGGAAGAAACTTAAGAAGCTCAACAAGAGGCTCGGAAAGGAGAATGATAATCTAAAGGAAACCACTGTGAAACTTGAAGTGGCACTGACACGTAAAGAAGCTGAACTCGAAAAGGTAACCTCTGAACTTAACAGAGAAAAGAAAGTCATTGCCAAGTGGAACTCCTCTACATCTAAGCTCAACTACATGCTTGATCTGGACAACGAAGGTACTGCCGGTCTAGGATATACAGGTATCTTTAACTCCTCCTTTGAAAACAAGATAGGGTGCAACATGCATTGGAATTTTGACTTAAATGACTCAAATGAGAAAACTGAAATGCATAATGTTGATTCTCTGTCTGAACTTGTCAATGCTCCCGTTTTTGTCAAGGAAAAAGGGTAATGGTGTGGAAGAGACCAAAAGGACTTTTGTGTGTCAATACTGTCTTAAGATTGGTCACTTAAAACCATACTACTTTACCTATCTGAAAGATCTAAAAAAGGGAAAGATAGAAAAACATGTGGGGGGGGGGGGGGGGTCAAGCTCGAATGTGTCAGATCTAAAAAAAGAAAAATCAAAAGTGTCGATTACAAAATCTGGTCACCGATTTGCTTACATTAATGTCAATGAAAATCGATGTTGAGTCCGATGTTGAGTCAACATCGACATCAACAGTGTCTGGTTCTAGGAACTCTGTGTCTAATTCTTACCATGCTGTCTCTAGTCAGAAAGAAAAAGCCTCTGGAACTATGAGAAATACTAGAGAAAAGATAAAAAGAGTTTGGACTCCTAGGGAGAAGATTATCTGCAATGTTGCTTTCTCTGTTGCTACCTCTCCTAACAATGCAGGAAAATGGTACTTTGACAGTGGATGCTCGCGACACATGACAGGAACCTTAAGTTATCTGTCTAACTTTGTCTCTCAAAGAACCAGAAAGGTAACTTATGGTGGAGGTTACAAGAGTCAAATACTTGGAAAGGGTATGTTAACCCTTGAAGGTGTTCCGAACTTGAAAAATGTTCTTTTGGTTGAAGGACTTACTGCTAACCTTCTCAGTGTCAGTCAATTGTGTGATGATGATTTAATGGTCAAATTTAACAAGCATTCTTGCAAAATTTACACTTGTAGGAAGAAAGTTGTTGTGATGACAGGTACTAGATCCACTAATAACTGCTATGTGGTGGCTGATCCCCACAAATGCATTGTGGAAAAAGATGATGAAGCTGTGACTTGGCATAAGAAACTTGGCCATGTAAACTATAGGAACATGGAAAAGCTCGTCAAACTGGATGCGGTTAGAGGATTGTCGAAGCTATACAATGCCGGGAAGCAGGTATGCGGTGACTGCCTAAAAGGTAAACAAACTAGAGCTGTGCATACATCCCTACAATCTGAAGGGCAGAAATCAGGTACATCCAATTGCTTCGAACTCTTACACATGGACTTAATAGGACCAATTGAGGTAGAAAGTCTAGGTGGTAAGAGGTACATCTATGTCATAGTTGATGATTTCTCTCGATTTACTTGGGTAAGTTTTTTAAAAGAAAAATCTGAAACTTTTGATTCCTTCAAGAAACTGCATGCTAGGTTTAGTAATCAATTTGCTACTATTGTTCAACGCATTAGGTCGGATCATGGTAGGGAATTTGAGAATCAAACCTTTGCTGATTTTTGTGAAAAGAAAGGAATTTTTCATGAGTTTTCTGCACCCAAAACTCCACAACAGAATGGAGTGGTTGAGAGAAAGAATCGGACCCTACAAGAAATGGCAAGGGTTATGTTGAGTTCCATGAATCTTTCAAAAAGATTGTGGGCTGAAGCTGTAAATATAGCTTCTCACATAATAAATAGAGTCTACCTTAGACCAGGAACTTCAACTACTCCCTATGAGATTCTTAATGGGAAGAAGCTTAATCTTAAGTACTTTCATGTGTTTGGGTGTGCTTGCTATATTCTCAATGATAGAGAACCTTTAGGCAAGTTTGATGCTAAGAGTGATAAAGGCATCTTTGTTGGTTATTCTCTTACTAGCCATGCATATAGGGTGTACAATTCAAGGACACAAACTGTTCAAGAATCTGTTAACATTACTTTTGATGACTCTGTGCCCTTTGAAAAACAGTAAGATGAGACAAATCTTGCAGAAAAGCAGATTGTGAACCGTAAACAGTACTAAATCGGATGCGTGTTCGAACCGATTCCCATCACATCGTCAGAGAAGATGGAGTCAATGTTGATCACAATGTTGACTTAACATTGCGCCCAACATTGCAGGGGGAGAGCTCATCAGATAATCTGTCTCTGAAAATGAAGATGAACCTGTTCTGGAACCGACAGTGCCTCTGGATTCCATCAGACATGATCCACCCCCAAGGATTCGCAAAGATCACCCAAGCTCGCAAGTCATTGGTGATCTAAGGGGAAGAATGACTCTTAAGGGAAATATCAGAAAGAACTACAAGGAAATGATAAGTAATGCAACCTTGTGCCGAACGTTTGTGAAAGCTATGACAGGTACCTTTGAGATGAGTATGATAGGAGAACTCAGCTATTTCCTTGGACTTCAAATTCAACAGAAGGAATATGGCCTATTTCTGTCCCAGGAAAAGTATGCACGAAATCTGATCAAGAAATTTGGGCTCAAAAGTTCCAAACCGTGCAGTACTCCTATGGCTACATCGGTGAAGCTAAGCAGAATCGATGTTGGGGAGGATGTTGACCCAACATTGTACAGATCAATGATTGGAAGTCTTCTGTATTTATCTGCCAGTAGACCAGATATCATGTTCTCAGTTTGTGTGTGTGTCGGGTATCAATCCAACCCAAAAATCCCCCATTCAACTGCTGTTAAGAGAATCCTCAGATATATATCAGGAACTGTTAATCTAGGATTATGGTTTGCATGTGATACAAACACTAATCTGGTGGGATTTAGTGATTCTGATTGGGCTGGTGATCTAGATGATATAAAATTCACTAGTGGAGGTTGGTTTTATCTTGGTCCAAATTTGGTGTCTTGGTATAGCAAGAAACAAAACTGTGTGTCACTTTCAACTGCTGAATTTGAATATGTAGCAGCTGGGAGTTGTGTGTCTCAACTAGTTTGGTTGAAAAATATGCTGCATGACTATGGTCTACAAAGTGCTACCCTTTTGATGTTCTGTGACAACCTTAGTGCATACATATTTCTAAGAACCCTGTTCAGCACTCTCGCACTAAGCACATAGATATTAGGCATCATTTCCTTAGGGACTTGGTCAATAAGCAAGTGATTGACATAGAACACATAGACACAACAAATCAACTAGCAGATATTTTTATCAAACCCTTAGATAGTGAGAGATTCTACAGTCTTCGAAGATCTCTCGGTCTGTGCTCTCTGTGATTGTCCTTGTTGAGTACCAATGTTGACTCAACATCACGGTCAACATTGGAAATTAGAATAAGTGATGCTGTTTTCTTTTTGCTTTTTAGTTCTACTGTGTGTTTCTGTGCTTCCAGATCGGTCTATGGCTGTTCTTGGTTTGTAGCTTACAGTGGTGATGCTTAGGGTTTGAAAGGCTGTTTGAAACCAAGGTTGAAAGGAATCGAGTCTCCTGTGTGTTTGCTTTATGTAAACCCACTTTTGCTGTTTTTTGGCTATTTTTACTCGTACCTTGACTCGCACTTGATGTTGCCTCCTGTCCTTTATGCTTAATAAATCTAATGAATTATGATAAAAAGGGCTCGAAGTGTTTCCGTCGAGGATCGTGTTAGGCAGGTTTCAAATACTATCCAGATATCGACGTGGCCAATGTGTCATATGTCGTGAGGATTGATGGCATGTACTGGAAACCGACACGCACAAAAGTGTCGATTCTTATAATGATGCTGGTTCACTTTCTGTGTACCAAATTACCCAATGTGGTCAAATGAGTGATCTTTATGCCATGAGACGTGTGTTTGCCTAACTCCGCATAGGCTTCGGCTTTGGAGCGGATTCGTACGTGTTCCAATTATTTGACATGGTTCACGGTCTCATGGTCACCCCCACTCAAACTTATGCTAATTGTTCAATTTACTTTTTGAGGCAATGTTGGGTGTGTTTCTTTGGTATTCCCTTCTCTTTTCGCTTTACTGCGACATCGATGGTGTTAATCGAATCTGCACATTTTGAGACTTGGTTTCCTGGCTGACTTACATTAAGAGTGGTCTGATTTTCCGATGTTGTCATCAATGTTGAGTCAACATTCAGGTCAACATCGTTGTGCATGAAATCTTGTTTGTAATTCTTGTGTTTTCTGTTATTTTTGTGTTTCTTTTCTGTGTTTGGGTTTGAGGGGGAGCAGGTCTAAGGATTTCCTGGGTTGTTTTTGGGTCTCTGCTTTCCTGTTCTTGCTTTTTCAAGTCACTATCTTTAAAATCAAGAGTTTTGGTCAACCTTCCTAGGGTTTATCTGTTTATCTGATTACTTTGACTCGACGGATAACTGTTTTATTTGCAACTTTAATTCTTCATTAACAGTTGTGCACAGTTTTGTTGTAGCTTTGATATGTATTTGCAAGACCTCTTGAAAAGCCCAACCCGTGAAACTCCCTTCCTCGTTCTTTTTAACACACAAAAAAAAAAGAAAAAAAAAATTACAGTTTTCTTTTTCGGCCTTTTTACTGTAACCCACTTACCCCTCATCTTTTTACCCTAATTCATCCTACATTCTCCCTCCCAACTCTCCTTTCTTCTCCACACTTCCGAGCTCAATCACCACCAATCTCTCCAATGGCGCCTCCTAAGATTTACCCTGATCCCCTGAGAGTGAAAGTTTACCCGGAACCCCTAAGAGTAGAACCACCAAACTTTGTCATCCTAAATTCCTCCGACTCCTCTGAATCGAATCCTCCACATCCCCCATTGAAGTCTCTTCCGATTCCAGCACGGTGGCTTCCTTTCAATCGGCGGCCGACACATTTTCCAAAGCCCAATCTCCGCGTAGGATTACTTTTGGGTCCTTCCACTTGAATGAAGATTTCCAACACACTATTGGTGGATCGACTGCAACCACTCGAAGGAATGCCCCTCCAGTGCCACCATCGTCTTTTGGCTCACAGTCTCAGGCTGAAGACATTGGTGACAATTCCGAAGAAATGGGCCAAGCTGATGGCAAAATGGATATCGACCAACCTTCTGAGTCTGGGTCGCAGGTGAACATGTCTCAAGGACATGATGAGAGTGATTCTGCTGATACAAAGGGTTTAGAGGAAGAGACTTCTGATTCTGTCTCTGTAACCCTAGACAGCTCTCAGGACGATGATGAGGTACAAACTTTTTCTAATTATGAGGGTTTTGCATACAACTTGAATTTCTTTCTACTGTCTGATCTTGAGAGGTTTGATGAGTTCTGTTTGCGTACTGTGGATGAGGAACGATTGATTGATGAATGTGTGTTTGAGAAAATGAATTTGCTTGATTTTCTGCAAACTAGAAATCTTCTCTATTCTGTTACTCACTTGGAACCCTATGTTCCTGTTGTGGTGAGGGAATTGTTTTGCAATATGTCGAAGGGTTTTGGTGAAAGTGAGTCTCCTAAGTTTCACAAAGTTTATGTTCGTGGCAAAGTGTATTCTATTGATGCGAAACTTGTGAACGAATTAATGCATAGGGATCCCAATATAGTGGAAACACCCCTGACAGTGTCAATGGATGATATTGCTTGTGAACTAACCTTGAATAGAGTGACCAAATGGCAAAAGGGTGGTTTACGTGCTAAGTCGTGTTCCTCCTTGATTTTTGCTCTGTTTTGACTTAGCTTGTATAATTGGTTGCCTTCGTCTAACTGTAACATCTTGAGTGAAGAAGCTAGGGTACTTATGTATAGACTCAAGATGAATTTGGAGGTTAATCTTGGAGAACGGATGGTGCAACACCTTGAGAGATTCAGAAACAAGGGGGACAGTGGCCACTTTATCTTACCCTCTACCATCTATGGAGTGTTGAAGCTGCAAGGTTTTGAAGCTTATGATATGGAAGTTCTCAAGGGAGATTTTAAGAAAGTTGGTGTGAATAGGCAACTCCTTGAAACTATCCACAGGACTTGTGACTTGCCCTGGGTGAATCCAGAGGCCATGGATGATGACACACACCACCATCCTACTAATCCTACTGTGCCTGATGATGCTGCAGTAAATTCTGCCAATGTTGACCACAATGTTGGGTCAACATCAGCACCTAGCATTGCTTCTCTTTCTGCAGGATCTCTCACTGATCAAGATAGGATAGTGCTGGCACAAATTCAGGCACTGGATGATCAAAATGCCGTCCTTCAGGGCCAACTTGCCGTTCTTCGAGGCCAAGTTGCAAAGAATATGGAGATTCGTCAAAACTTGATCTCTTTCCTTTCCTCACAAAAAGGGGGAGATTAGTCTGCTTATTTTCTGAACAGTAGTTTTTTGTCTGTTGTTGTTTATGTTTAAGTATTTTGAACTCCTTTCATTTTGGACTGTAACTTAAGACAGGAATCTTGGTAGTATGTATTCTTTTGGCTATGTATGATCTAAGGGGTAGCAATTAAGGGGGAGTTCAGTTACTTGTCTACTGTTATAATCATTCGTATTTTGTTTAGGTTTTGTGACGAAAGGTGAGAATTAAAGGGGAGATTGAAAGTGCAAGATATTGCACTTCGTTTGTAATTCAACATTTTTAACATAACCGGTTCAATATTCGTGGTTGTTTGTGAATGATTATTTTGCAGAAAATAAAAAGCATGACGTAGAGATAGTCCATGAGCTAAACCGAAGAATAGGTGTGATGGGCTTAAAGAGAAGGAACGTGTGATGCTGTAAGGAAGTTGCCATAATGATTCAAGGAAGAATTTGATGCTATAAGGAAAGTGAGATTTAAAAGAGATTGATATATAGAAGACTCCTTATACTGTTGAACACAAGAAAGGCAGTTTCCTTCCTAGAGAATCCAAGTTGGTTTCGACTTGGTCCAGCCGTATCTTCCAAGAATCTGACTTCCGTTCATTATATATATTGGAAGAAGAAGCTGTGCAAGTCGCCTTTTGGAAGAACAAAAAGAAAACATTATATGTTTTAGGCGTCTTGCTTTACTAGACTTTGATTTCGGTGTTACTTGTGAGTGTTCTCTAAAGATTGAGAATTACTCTAGTATCATTGAACTAGAATAGGTTTTTCTTGTCTGTTCTAGGTCAAGTTTTCCGTAAGTTTAATCAATCGTCTGTTATTGATTTAAACTTCTTTTTGTAATTCTACTTTTCATATCTAGTAGAAATTTCGCCTACGGTACCATCAGTATCTTTATATACCGGCTTGATTAATTTTGTGTTCAGTTTTATTCTGCTGCACTTTTACAGAGTTGTGTTGATCACAGTTCACTGTTGTCGTAGTTTGGTTATGTTGTCGTAACGGTGTTGATTCAACATCGTTCAAAACTGTCCAGAAGTATCAATTCTGGTCCTACAGTTATAACACATTGCATGCCTCGCAAAATCATTCTTTCTATAACAAAAATTCAGGCTAAAGTAGACTGCTAGCTACTTCCCAATTTCAAATTTGCGGTTAAGCTTAAGCATAGATATGTAAAAGAAATAGTATGTTTTAGATTCTTAAAAAAGTGACACGTTCTTTTGTGAATTCCATGTTCATCTTGAAAATGTAATTCTCCAGTCTCATTGTAGCACGAATTAATTATTACAAGCAGAACACACACATGTAACACAATACTCTCACAATTTAGGCACAAAAAGTAGAAGGAAAACAAAAAATACACTTTAATTATTGAACATGGAATATATGAAAAATTAACAAGTATCTACACAACATACATGCAATCTTGGTAGCCAGCAGCATCTCAAATATACACTAGTCCAGATGCAGAAGCAATGACAATTTCACAACTCTACACACAATACATTAATAAGATCGACCATCAGATGATCCAACAAGATTATTATTACACTTATAATATCTGGACTGTAATTAGGGCCACCCTGCGGTTTTATCCAATTCCCCTACTTACAACATCACAAGTCACAACACATACTTGCTATATATAGCTAGCCTCCTAATAGCCGCGCGTTTCTTCACAAAGATTACCAACAACAACTGTCTACACACAATCACTGGTCGACTCCGCCAATTCCACAAAATTACAACACTGCACAGGAAGGAGCCACTTCAACCTTGGCATTACCACCTCATCTCACCGCTTGTTTGATAGGGGCAAGTGAAGAGCTGTTTCCAGCAAAAGATAGGCTGCGCGAGTTTCTCCTCGACATCTTTTTTGCCTCCACCTTTCCTCCTGGCTGGCGAACCTTTACTCCACGTATCATCTGCACAAATGAGTTGGGACAACATCAAAACAACTATTTTAAGAAAAACTGCGTATATACATTATTCCATTTCTTGGAGAGACAACATTCTTATTTGGGTATTACACGCACAAGGGGCATTTACGGATTTGGTTTTTGCACGCTTGTGGAGAAAGTAAGAACTTTTCGTTTGCACCCAGGTTGAGCATATAGAACTATTACATGTGTGTACACAAATCATTGAGTGATATCCATGAGAATAATCATCAGACTACTAAAAAACATGCCAATCGGGTAGAGAGCATTGCTTACATATTTGCCACATTTGGTGTCGGAGTAGATGACAATAAAATCTCCCTCTTGAAGACCGTTCACTCGCACAAAGTCCCCTACACAACATGATTTATATATATAATCAGAACACATGTACTAGCATTTACATCACAAGTGGGAAATGGTTCAGAATATTTTATATTTACCAGTATTTTCAAGAAGATACATCCTGCTTTTGTTATTTGGCCAGAACCTGAAATCCCAAATTAGCACAAAATATGAGCAAATTTTATTGCACTCTAGTCCCCCCCTCTCCCCTCTCTTTGATATACATTTTATCAACTCGTGTAATATCATACCTATATCGCATGTTCCACACACGAGATGTTCCTATATCCTCCATGGCAATCGGCATTCCATCTCTTGATTCAAGTTCCGGCAGATGACTTTCAGCTTCTTTCTGTTAAATCACATTAAAATTGAACCCTTTTATACAACTGCAAAAACCAAAAAGCATCCATGTACTAAAAACAAACTGCAAAAACAAACTACATACTTTTGGCAGCACAATCCTTCCTAGGTTTCCAACATCACTCTGCTTAAGAACTTTCTGCAGCAAGAACTTCAAGTTCTTTTCGGTCTTCCAGCTCTGCATATAAAAAAGCAGCTCACATTATTCATCCAAATAACAAAGAGATAAAAATAAAAGCTCACTTTTTTTCATGCAAGTACACCAACCTGTTGCAACCTACGATCAACCGAAGAAGTGTTCCGAACAGCACGATCAGTGCCTTGTGGTTGAGACGAATCTGCACCAGCTGATGGAGGTGGCGATGGGCCCTGGGGAGACCAGTAGGTCCAACTTCCAGGTGAATTCGGACCCTCGCCCTCCTCGACACCATCCAAGCCCACTTGAGATTCGTCTACTAAACCTTGAGGTTGATTTGGGCTACTATTACGGCGATGATGAGAGTAAAGCCGCCTTTGTCGTGCCATCCGCTTCTTCCTGGCCTCTTTAGTCGCCGAAGAGCCCAATTTGACCAATCTCTCCCCATTTGGATCATAAACCTGATAAGGATGCCCATAATACCCCTGCTGATGAGGCATAACATTGACATTGTCGGGGTACGTGCTAAATGGAGGTGGAGGAGGTATGTGAAAGGTTGACTGTGCCCACGGCTGCGCATCCATCATTTGATATTCTGCTGGATTTGGATACGGGATCCCATTTACCACTTGATTCATTGGAGGAGCAAGCATCTGGTTGGAATAAGGATCAACACTTCCATAGGCAGCCATCGGAACCGAAAAGGCTGGTGTCTGCGGTTGAGGAACCGGAACAGGAACTACCATGCCGGCAGGGGCGTCAGTTGGTGGAGCAGGGTTTGCCATCCAGGGAGTGGCAGGAAAACATGCAAGGGGATCAGTTTGGGTGACAGGATTGATGTAGGTGAAATTAGGGTTAGGGCTAGGGTTTGAATTGGGATCAAGGTGGTTCTGAATAGGTTCTTGATATGGTGCAGCAACATAGTTGGATTGGACTTGGGGCAGTGGAGCTGCTGATTCTTTGGCTATCTTCTTCTTCTGAAGCTGATACTGCTCCACCCAATCAAGAATGAGCTTCAAGAGCTGTTTTTTCCCTTCTCTAGTGTTCCCTAACCGCTTCGAAGCTGCTTCGATAGTCGAACGCTTGAGCTTTATTGTCCTCATATCTGCTGCTGAGATGCAGTCCTTGTTATGCTTCAACCACTCTAAAAAGATCAATGACAACTCACTATCCTTGTGTATAAAACTAAACCCATCATTATCATTTTCGTCGTCTTGATCATGACTGGCATTGTTCTGCTGATCATTCACGTTCGCGTTAACATTCTCAACTCCGGTATCCACGTTCTCATCCAAAAAATCAGTCTGGAAAACTGAAGAAGGATCCCAAATCTCATTGCTATCAAACAGATCCATGTAACAAAAGTTCTCCACCACATCAAAACAGTCCAACTCATTCTCTGCAGGATTAAGAGGAGGAACCTCCATGGACCCCGATAACGCCCTCAACGGTTGAACTTTCAACCCGTTCTCCTCCCCTACACTATTCTGGTGGTATAAACTATTCATCGGAACGGTCTCGTCCTCCATCATGGCCCAGGAGGCAGACGGGGAGGACGAGGAGGAGGAGGATGCGGCAGCCGGAGGGTTCGGTGGGACTGGGGCAGAGGATGTGGAGGAGGAAGATGACATGCAAGGGAAATCTGGTAAAGGAGGGAAGTCTGTGTAGAAAATGGAAGGGTCATTGACATCAATGAGGTTCTGTTGGTCACCAGTAAGCCACAAGTCTTGATTTTGGTCTTCATCCATCATTTCAAAACCCATACTAGGGTTTTCTACAACTTCAGGCGGTGGCGCCTCCCTGGAGTCACCGATGTTTCCGGCGGTGACGGATAGATCTTGGCTAAGGACACCAACTGCTTCGTCTTTGATCATCTTTTGCAGATGCTATGGATAAAGAAGTTACTACTTGAAAGGGAATTGAAAAACAAAGGAAAAATATACTATATATGTACGGATAAAGAGAATTGTAAGTGATTAAGGAAACAATAGGGTTTGAAGGGCCCAGGTTCAATTCATCAAGTGGATCAACTTGCTAGCAACATACAACATCTGAAGATATACAGAAATTGATTGTCAACAACTTGATGGCCTTTTCTTCTTCCAAAACACCAACATATATACTATGTTTATCAATCAAACAACAAAAACACTAGTACTAGTTGGTACTAACAAAATCCAACAAGAAAGTGACCTTTTGTTGCACAAATCCAACACTACTTAAAAATACAATAAACATTACTTAAATCAAACAGTACCCACCAACAACTTGAAACTACTAGACCAAGAGAAACACACACACACAAAATTAGGCAGACACAAACAATAATTAGGGAAGGAAGAAGAGCTAGAATTGAGGGGAAGAAATGGAATAGGGTATAAAGGCCACAACCACCATGAATGTTCTGGTCTCTTCTCTTGTATAATGAATAAAATGGTGGAGTTCCCTAATTCTTCTTCCTCTTTTTTGGTTTGTTTGCAGATAAGTTCAAATCGGTTTCTTGTGGAGTTTTGTTCGTAAGTAAGAGAGAGAGAGAGAGAAGTAGAGGGCTAAAAAAGAAAACTTGTTTTTTCCAGTAGTCTCAATTCATTCATTCATGTATAGAATAAACTAATTGTTGAAAAGAAAAGAATTAAACCATGCATTTGATTTAAATTGATTTATCTCCGAATTTTACGCCAGTAGCCATACGTTAATACCTGAATGGTGACCAAAACGGTGGCTTATCAGCTTTTTCCATTTGAAATTGTAATAATTCAATTTTTGTAATAATTCTTTAAAAGCGGCCATAGCTAACACCTCAATTCTCTCTCCATTGCCGAATGACAGCCAAACACCTCAACAAGACGACGTATAGTATAGACCTCATTTCACATACATACATACATGTAATGTATTCATACGTTCAACAATACATACATGTAAACATAAGATAATGGGATTATACTTTCTACATATTGAGAGAGAGAAATGCAGAGATTGGACCGACTGGAAGTAAAGAGAAGGGAAGTACGCGTCTGTTGGTTTCTGGGTAGCTAGACAAAATTAAGGCAATACTACACTGCACTAGCTAACACACTAAAATTAATTCACTTCTTTCATCACTTTCCATCCTAGCTAGCTAGGGGTGCACGTTCGGATTAATCCGATCCAATCCGATACGAAGTTTGGATCAATCCAAAGTTTCGGATCACTAAAGGCTCAATTCGAAATCCGATCCGAACGATCAGATCGGATTTCGGATTAATCCGAAAAAGTTCGGATTGGATCGGATTTAATCCGAATAATCCGAACTTTAATTAAAAAAAAAAAAAAACTGAAATAGCATTTTGTAGCCAAATTAAATACTAATTCAGTAGTTCCACGTTGAAAATAAACAAAATAAAGTTCACAAATTTACTTCAAGTCCAAACAACAAATACAAAAAGTTTAATTGGAGTTCATGTTCTAGAATAACGACTAGTCGATTACATTTTTTGAAGTAAAAATAGAAAATGCATATTTTCAACAGCCAAAATCCAACTTTCCAGCATCCTAAACAAACTTGAACAGCAAAACATCAAAGGAACAACAGAATAAGGGGAAAAAATATATTTATTTTAATTAATTCGGATTTTCGTATTAATCCGAAAATCTTCGGATCTAAAATATCATAATCCGTAATCCGATCCGAATACATCGGATCGGATTTTTGGATCGGATTTTATGATCACCCTTAATCCTAGCTATATACTCCCTCCCCCGTCCCAGTTTCATTTACCCGTTTGACTTTTTCTGGTCAACACTTACAAACTTCGTATGCAAATTACTCATAAATAATATTGGTAAAAAAATTAAAAATTAAAAATTCTTAAATATTACATTTAAATTTTCATTATATATTTTTCAAAAATCCATTAGAAGTATCATATGTGAGTAAATCAAGTTTAAAGTTGAACGATGTTGACCAGAAAAAGTCAAACGGGTAAATGAAACTGGGACAGGGTAAATGAAACTGGGCGCATGCTGCACGTATACTAGTTACCACTTACTGGTAAATGTAATGGTTTTAATTTTTGTTGGTTTCCTTTCTCAACTTGTTCAATCGCTAGGCCCGAGAATTACGCAGTAAAATTGTATTGGAACCGGAAATTTTTTTGTTGCCTTTCAATTGCAAGTCACTTTATGACACGTTTTCGGTTTGGGTGTTTATTGGCATGCAGAGGGTTGGGTTTTAATTGGTTATTAAGTTTGTATTATTAAGACTTGTGATATTCGTGGGGTTTTATTTCGGCATCTTCCCTTTTTCAGCATGTGTTGGATGCTTTACGTGAACAGGACTAAGTTTAGGGATTTTTTTAGTTTAAATAAGTGAACACGACTAATAAGTTTTTTTTTATTTTTCAAAACATCAAAAAAATTATATTACTCATAAGGGTCTTGGGGAGCATAAGAAATGCTCAATAACAAGAATACAAGGTCAATCGACCGAAACCAAAACCAATATCCATGTCTTACGCTTATCAACCTCCAAAGTTTTTACATCAAAATCCTTAACCACAATTTTCCAAACACAAATATCTCCAATCTCTTCTTCAAGAAATCAAATTTTTCCATCCATCACCAATCCTCATGATCTTACAAGAAAATCTACCGTCAATTCAATTCAAACACCGGTAGTGTCTATTTTACCGAAGTCCGCACTTTTGTGCGTGTTGGTTTGGTATACGCATCCATCAACCCTCACGACTCAAAGGCCGATATTGGATAGTATCTGGACACGCCCAACACGACTGACTAGAATCATAAATCCACTCCGGGCCCATTCTTAATCACATTCCTCCACCCTATGCTATCTTTCAAGTCAAGTGGCAAGCAATTTAAAATGTGATCAAGGGCAATGAACCGTCAATTCCAAGGTGGGAATATGTCCATGAACAAATCCCACACAAAAGTGTAAGTGCATTAGCCATACCCCTAACAAGCTAAGCCCACAGGGAGCGATAGGCGAGATATTTAAGATATGGTCCTAACATCTTACTTAAACCGTCAATTCCATTATGGTCCATTCCACAACCAAAAATCACAATAAGCATGAGAATTCCATTTCCTAAGTATCCTGTTGTACCTGCATCACACGACTAATAAGCTAACTGATATAATAAGCTTATTAAAAGTAATATAATAACCAAACAAAATGCACGTGGAGAACCTTGATTGAGTTTTCGATTTGACCAATTTGCACTATAAATGCTACTCGAGGAAGATATTGCCCACCCGCAGCCTGGGAGCGCGTGTCATTCACCCCACTAAAGAAGCTTCTTTCATCTCAAGCTCTTTCTCTATCATATTGACATTGGCGCAAAAAATTTTTTTTGGTACACTATAATGTTACAGTGCTATTTTGGGTACGCTACATCGACATCGTCCAATTTGGGTACACTTTAATAACAACCCGTCCAATTGAGGTACGATTTTCAATTTTCGATCGTCAATTTTCCGGCCAATTGACCCTATTTTGACTATTCTCGGACACGTGTCACTCCCAGATTAAATCTGGGTTCAAAATTTTTAAAAAGAAGGAAAAATAATTTTAAAAATTATAAAAAAAATTAAATTAGAAAAAATATATTTCCAAATTAAAAAAAATAAAAATTAAAAAAAATAATTTTGAAATATGATTTTAATTTTTCTAATATATTCCAAATAAAAAAAATAATTTCCAAATAAAAATTTTTGAAATTTTTTTTTATTTGGAAATATATTTTTTCATTTTTTTTATTTGGAAATTATTTTTTTATTTGGAAATATATTAGAAAAATTAAAAACATATTTCAAAATTATTTTTTTTAATTTTCTTTTTTTATTTGGAAATATATTTTTTCTAATTTTAATTTTTTTTATAATTTTTAAAATTATTTTTCCTTTTTTTTAAATTTTGTACCTCGATTTAATCTGGGAGTGACACGTGTCCGAGAATAGTCAAAATAGGGTCAATTGGCCTTCAAAATCGCATTCAATCGATTGTTATTAAAGTGTACCCAAATCGATGTCGATGTAAGCATCTAAAAAGTGGCACTATTACATTATAGTGTACCAATTTTTTTTTTTTTTTTTTTTTTTGCCTATTGACATTTTCTCCAAATTCTTGGCAGTGATACTCATATGGAAATTGTTGATTTGATCTAAATTCTGAGTCGAATGAACCTTCTTCCCAAATCTCTCACCCGCTTCTCTTTCAGTTAATTATAGTTCCAGTTGAAGAGTTCGATTCAGTTGGGGTGAAGAAATCGAGATCTGATGAAGATTTTGGTGTGTGTGAAAAGAAGTCAATGAATACAGAGAATGTGAATTGGATTAAAACTCGTGATGTTGTTGATGAAAAAATATATGATGGATTAGTTGAGGATGAGATCGAGAAGAAAAGTGTCTGTGATAATGTTAAGGAAATCAGTTTGCAAGATCAAAAGCCGAATAGGATTGTGGTTGAAGACGGTTCTGTAAACAAGCAACAGGCTGCTCCTGTTGTTGGTAAGCATGCCAGAGTTGATCCAGCTCTAGTGAAAACCAAACCAAGTGAGATATACTTTTCAAGAGACCTTTGGTTATCTGTATGTCTGTGTACTTGTTGAAATTGCATCAAATCTTAATAACAACATTTGCAGCTAATAATGGATTCTTCTGGACAGGGAAGAAGTGGAGGTACATTTAACAAAAAAAACTTTACATATATAAATATAAATAATTAAGAAAATATATCACTAACTTGTAAACTTGTACTTTAGTAAATCTCCTGAAAGAGAATCTTATGTATAAATTAAAAGAAACGGACAAACATTACTGTTATATAGAAAAACATTAGAGGTTTACTAAGAATACATAAAAAAAAAAAAAATGATATAAAACGTTCACTCATAAAACATTTGCTTAAAACATTATACATATACTTGAGAACATCAATCCGGCTCATAGTTTTCTCACTAATACACGTCTATCCCCAGACATTGTGAACTTGTAAATATATAAGAATACATATTATGGTAGTGTAGATTTTAGAAAGAATACATAGTGTAAATCTGGAATACGCTTCACACACGTAGTGCGTGGCGCAATTCTAGTAAAAAAATAAGCTAACTGATTTGTTTTTACATACTATATTGATCAAATCAGCTAGCTAATTAGTTACTTGATTTTGAAATAGTAACTGGATTGGGATTTAATACTAAACTAACTACAACACAGAGTTCAGTGTGTCGACAACACCAAAATCTGTCTAAAACAGTTTCCAGTGTATTCAAGACACCAAACTCGATAACTCAGATAAATAACTAGAAACCAGAACTCGAGAGAAGCAATAACAACATAAATAAACAAGACAACGAGATAAGTTTCTTGCAGATTATATTTCTTTAATCCACCGAGCCTTATGGCAAAAAGTATCTAAGAAATCCATATGTTCCTCTTGAGGGAGAATATTGGAGATTTAAAGAGAAAAATGAGAAGAAATGCAATTTAACAAGAGTTAATTGCAAAGATTTTGAAAGTTTCAGGACCATAAAGCAAGGCGCGAAGGAAAGTGTGACTCAATTGTATAAACAAGAAACAGAGAACCAACTTGAAAAACGGAAAAGAAAAGAGATCTTTTTAACGCTAAAGTCGCTAGACGATTTTACGTTTGTTCCAGCTCATGCCAGTTCGTCTTCTTCCGCAGCAAAGAAGACAAAAATCGACGTTTAGGGTTTGCAGGCAATACATTTTGTACTTTTCCATCATAGCCGTGAAAACTCCACAACGGTTGATATCGTGAGCTTGTTCACAAAGGATTATAGTTGGAATTAATCGAGTACTATTGCTTTGTATTGTAGCTGAAAATTAGACTTGTTTAGCAAGAATTTCATTCCTCTGTTTTCTGTATAAATAAGCTTCTCTGTAATGCTTTTTCATCATCAGAAATAATACAACACTATTCCTGAGCATTACTACTTTCTGATATTTCTAACATGGCACCAGAGCCAGTTTACTAAAAATAATGCTCTTTATTTCTATCTCTTTCAAACAAAAGTTTTTCTTCCTTCACCTAAAAATCTTTAAGTTCTCCATCTCCCTTCTTCTTCAGTTTTAAGCCATGTCTGAAACTACTCCTCCAACCACTAGTTCCACCATTGCTATCCCTGAGCATGAGAACACCGATAGCCCACTTTTTTTCTGCATCACTCAAACAACTCCATTTCTGGAGCTATTACACCCTTGCTCACTAACTACGATACTTGGTCCAGGGTGGTTTTAATGTCTCAGTATTAGAAACAAACTTGGTTTTATCTATGGAACTGTCACTCAACCTAAAACTAATGAGGACAACAAAGAAGCTGGAAAAGATGCAACACTATAAATCTTTCATGGATGATGCATTCTGTGTCACCTGAAATAAAAAGTGCAGTTTTCTATGCTGAAACAGCTGCATAAGGCTGGCTTAAGTTAAATATGAGGTATGCACAGCCTAATGTTGTGCGTATTTTTCAACTGCGAAAAGAAATCATGGTCTCTACTCAAGGTCATACCTCTGTGACTGATTTCTTTACTAAGTTATCAGCACTTTGGGAAGAGCTTGATGATTATAGACCAATCCCATCTGGTATGTGCAAAGATAATGCTTGCAAAGTATCTGAAAAAGTTGATAAATTGAGAGAAGTTGATAAAATTTTCAAATTCTTGATGAGTCTGAATGATTCATATGGTATGGTGAGAGGTCAAATCCTACTTATGGATCCTAAACCTCCACTAGATAAGGCTTATGCAATGGTGTTGCAAGAAGTGTCTCAGAAACTCTCAAGAGAAAAATGTTATTATACCATATGAGTCATATGCTATGAATATTGGTTATAACAGAAAAGAGAAGAAGGGACTCTCATGCCCAAATTGTCCTAATCTCAGCAATCATACCGTGGAGAATTGCTTTAAAGTTCGTGGTTTTCCACTGAACAGCTCCAAGAAACCATTTGATAATACTGGTAGAGGAAACTACAGAGGAAGAGGTGGGAGATACAACTATGGTGGAAGATCCACCCAATCATTTTCTGGCAATGTTACTCAGGGAAACTCTGTCAATCTCACTCATGATTAGTTATATCAACAGATGAATTTTGCAAAACAAAATCAAGGTGCAAATGTTGTTAACTCTGGTTAGCTTCCTGCTAGCACAAGCACACCACCTGGTCCTATCATCAGAGAGGGAACACCTGAGCTAAACTATGCAGGTATGAAACTTACAACTAATATTGTATCTAAATGATCTTTACATAGCTGGATATTAGACTCAAGTGCATCATATCATATTATTTATGATAAAAATATTTACACTAATAATGTTAAAACAATTAATGATTTTGTGCAGTTGCCTAATTTTACAAGTTACTCATATTGGAGATATTCAACTAAATGACAAATGTATTTTGAAAAGAGTACTATGTGTACCTACATTTAAGTTGAATCTGATGTCCATTAATAAGGTGTGCAGAGATAATGCAGTAGCATTCCTGTTCTCTAACAACTTTTGTCATATTCTACAGACAAACTCTTTATTGAGAGCATCAGTGACAAAGATTGGGCGGATTGAAGCTCAAAAGGACTCTATGTAGTTGAAGATTTACCTGTTTTACTTAAAGCGCTAGCCATTACCAATCTTAATGATCATGATGGACCAGCTGCAATTAAAGATCACATCTGGCATTTTAGATTAGGTCATCTCAGTCCAAGTAGACTATTAGCTATTAAAGCTTCTAATCCTGGTATTTCATGTAAAGAGTTTACTTACTGTGAAGTTTGTATGCAAGCTAAACAGAAGAAGCTCCCATTTTCTATCATTAATAAAAATTCTAGTTCTGTGTTCTTGAATTGTTGCATTGTGATCTATGGGATCCTACCCTGTGCCTACTCTGAACAACCATAGCTATTTCTTGACTGTTGTGGATGACTATAGTAGAATGACATGGATCTTTCTGTTAAAGCTCAAATCTGAGACTAAAGAAACACTTAAGAACTTCATAGAGCTTATACAAAATCAATCTAAGAAGAAAGTGAAAATAATAAGGACTGATAATGGCATGGAATTTCACATGCCAGTAATCATGAATAAAAATGGAATAATCCATCAAAAGACATGTACTTATACACCACAACAAAATGGTGTATGATGTGGACTCAGAGATTTTATTTTTCGTTGTAGAATCTGTAATCTCTAAATACAATTAAAGATTAAATTTATAATTGCTAGAAGCTCACTAACACACAGTTTATAGCGGTAAGTTAACTCGAGATGTCGTTCTCTCGGGAATAACGCTCGATTGAAATAGAATATTAAATGGTTGATTTTCAATATAAATTAAATAACAGATTTTTGATATTTTTGAATAAGTAAAATAAACACGTAAGTAGAAAAGTAATTATAAAGAGAATTGACGAACTAAGAACTTATAGAGAAAACATGTAAGTGTTAACCTTCACTTTGATAAACGGTTATATCAGGAATATCAGATAGCGATAGTTACGGCTGAAGAGTCACACAAGTCACATATCTTATACCAAGACGCAGTCAGTAAAGATACCCCATGTAGACTATCGTCTAGCTCAAAGCTGTTACCAGTGGCTAGCTCAACAACAAACCTCAGGTAGAATATCAACTTATATACACAGCTGACATCTCCTAATCTAGTGAAATAAATACTCATGTCTCGCGAAAACATAAACAAACAAAGCATCTTTCCTCAAACAGCACAAGTATGAACAACAATCGCATAACCAACATTGATGCTAAAACTATTCCATCATATATAAACCAAGTAATCAAAGATCCCGACTAACCCTTACACAGGTAAATTAGCCTGACATAACTGAAAGTAAACAAACTGTAAACTGAATTGAAATCATGTTTGAAACAACTAAACCGTAAGAAGATGGCGGGTGTCGATCCTCAGATTCCCCTTCCTCGATTCTTCATGCTGATTGATCTTGATGTGCCATCGGATGTCTTGAAGTCTTCTTAATTGCTTGCTGACGGCTAGGGTTTTGGGGTTTCACTTCCCCGAGGACTGGTTCTCTCTCAGGAGAGCTGCTTTTGTGTTTCGGAACCCTAACGTTCCGTTCTCTTGTTCGGAACCCTTCCGTTCCGCTCTCTCTTGATTATGAGACCCTTCCGTCAGGCTAGGGTCTTATTTATACTGAAAATTCCGAGCTCAAACCGCCTTTGGTCATTAAGGAAGGTTCAGGAAAACGGGCCCTATCCTAACAGGCCAGAAAACAGCCCGAACCATGAAATTCCAGTGCACTGCGGTCCAGATGTCCTTCTGCGGTCCATTGTGGACCGCAGAGTGCGATTCCTCACCACTAGAAAAAATAGATTTGGTGACGCCTAAAATAGTCACAAAAAAAATCCTATAGTGACGCTTCTCAAAAGCGCACAAGGTTTGGGGTTTCAATAGGTTAGGCGTGTGACCACATAATGTGTGAACATAAATACATGTCGTAATTCCAAGTACGTCACTATAACTGCATTTGGTATCAATTTTAAGTTCAGTTTTATTGATTAATTAGATTAACTAACTTGAGAAAGGTTACGATAGGTTATTGTAATGACGTCCCCGTATGGTCATTATAAGTTCTCAAGGGACATTATAAGTTCTTGTAGTGACGCTTCACTAAGCGTTTATAAATGTCAGATGTTATTACCAAAGCTGGGGTCACATAAATTTTACATATTTTTTTTATATAGTGAAATCCATACGCTAATGGATTACAAGAGAATTTATTTACATACGGACATTATAAAACATAACACCAATACTATTAAAAGTCATTAGGGAAAATATATCAGTTGAACATCATCTTTCAAACAGAAACTGTATCAATTCAACACAGCGTCTTCAACTATAATTTCTTCTACAGCCTGCTTTTATGATACAGAGTTCCCTCTGCCCTTTACTGGCATAACTTCAAAAGACAGTTTCAATGTCTTTAACATATGAACTCCATGGTAGTACTCCACCAACATCTGAAAGAGCAAAAATGGACTCGACACCATACTTCGAACGGCCATTAGCAGATTTTATGACCATTTCGGCAATCTTTCAATGCAAAATTCAATACTATAAGTTTTCTCGATCATGTCATCTGGGAAAATGGAGGAGAAAAATAAAAGTATATATGTAAGTGTATAGAAGAACTCAACAGCGCTATAGCCATTACATTTACAGACAAGTGCACACATTGCTTAAAATAGTTTGGCAGGAGCCTTGAATTTTCTTCTGCTCACTTTGAAGGTATGACTTTTCACAATACTCAGCAACAAAAACAGAGTTGGGGTCTAGCTTCTAGAGTTCCAATATAGTAATACGAAAAAAAGATTCTTAATTAAATCAAGCTAGTATTAATCAAACACAACAAAAATATACTCACTGTGGTGGTAAATCATGAATAAATCTTTGATTGACAGAACACAGAACATGAAGTTTTGACTACATAGAGACCAACCACACATGATACTTTTCATTCCATCTGTAGGCAATATTCATGTCCACAATCAACACTGTCCTTAGCAAATGAGATCATACTTAATTATCAAGAACATATACGTATAGCACATTCTAAACCGTGGTCATCTTTTTTTTTTCAGGAAAGTCGAAACATGGGAAGTTCACGAATTGCTAGCACATTAACTCAAGGCCACATCTATATGCAACATTTATTTCCATGAATACTTTGTAAGAAGCAAGCATGACATAATTAGAGATTACTAGTGGTTGCTCCACTATGCTACAATAGAATCATAGGTTGAAACTAGAATCATATTAAACAAAAATCATTAAAAAAACCAAAATTTTATGCATCTCCTATATGCCACTTTGTCATCGAAAGCAACCATGAAAATACTGATTCACGAAGACACTTAAAACACATATATTTATTCAAATGAATAACCTGAATTCACCAACAAGATCAAGCACAATCAACAAATTCAAAAAAAAAAAAAAAAAAAAAAAACAGTCAACGACTCAACCAGGATAAACAACCACAAATATCATTATAGATCTGATCACAAAGAAACAAAAAGTTGAGAGAGAGAGAGAGAGAGCTACATTTATTAACCTGCAGTGTTGTCACGAAGCTCTAGCCTCATCATACGTCATGGTCAGATTCTTCACCTCCATAACCCAGTAAATCATGAAGCTCCAAGAAGCATCAATGGATATAATGTCAAAATCAACAATAATTAAACAGTTTTGGACACCTGCTCCAGTAAACTTATGTTAAAACTTAAAGCGCAAATATACGAGTATTGATAAACCCAACTAACCACCCTTCTTTATATACTTTTTTTTTATCTATGTCTCATAATTTTTTCATTCTTTATTATTTATTGTTCCTACTTTAACATCTACTAAACGACTTTATCATTATTTATTCATATTACTTAACAAAAAACCACAAAAGAAATGAGTATTGATTAATCAGACGGAGGGAGTAATCTATACATGGTCTTAGAGCTGCTACCTCTTAAAATAGTGATACCATTCTCGAATCAAAGCATAATAGTCAAGAGGCAATATGTCTAGCGCAGAGACAATAGAAAGGCCCAAGATGCAATCACCCAAGTAATTCACAAAATGAAGCTGTGGAGAATAGAGAAGTCTTAGCGAATAAATTACATAAAATTCGAAAGGGGAAAGAATAACTTACTTGTGGCGTTGATGTTGGAGCGATTAAATCTCAGTTGGTGGGGAAAGAAGCAGGTGATAGCATGATGGTGAGAGCAGCACATTCGATTGCGGGTTTCTTAACCTTGTTTTTTCAAAAAGTTGTCTTTTACAAAGTTGTAATATCTTCAATTATCTTTGCACTGGCTGGTCACATGACATGTTTTGACACTTCGAACTCCGTGCATCAGCCAATTCTGCGTATTTGCTTAACTTTCTCGATTTCGCACAATTATGTCGTTTTTGGCGCCTGAAATCGTGCAATTCCTCAAAAACGCAATCATGACCTACAAAATACACATGAAGTTGGTATTTGACCATAAAATGATACAAATATTGAATCTAAGGCAAAAAACAAGGGTCTAAAAGCATGCTATATCGCACATTTCATTGTCACATCACACCCCCAACCAGTTTCTTGCTCATTCTTGAGCAAGGCAAAAACGAATGAGCAAAGGCAAAAACGATAAAAGTGACAGTGAAATGATGCTAAACTTAGTATTCCAATTTAAAACTTTCACAAGATGATTTTTTTCATATGCAACCCCATCTAGCAACTAAGTCAGATATCGGAGATCATGAAACCAACAGACAAAAATGAACATCAATCTACATCGTCGGGTTCTCAAGTAACAAGATCAATCATAATTCACATAAGAACCTTATGGTATGCGACTCATGCTTCCCTTCAAAAAGTAATTTACCGTATACACAGACTTCTGAGGCAATAAGAGATTAGGCTAGAAAAAGAATTAAGGTAGAGTATACATAAGTAAGCTAAATGCTAAGATATAGGTCTTCCATGCTCCTTATGAATACTACCCTATCAAAAGTTCATCCCTTCTTCTCCACCTTCTCAAAATAATAGTGTCCGATGCTCCTCTCTCTCTTTTTATATATACTGTTTTTTGCAGTCGTTTCGACCCGTATGTTTTTGTTGGCCATCATTGGGCTCTTTTGTTGGCCTCATTGGCTCTTTTAGTCTTTACATTTTTTGGTAGTGTCTATTTTACCGAATTCTGCACTTTGTGTGTGCTGGTTCGGTATACATGCCATCAACCCTCACAGACATGTAGCTTTAAGGGCCACGCCGGTATGTGGGTAGTATCAGTAACATGCCCAACACGAAAATGGTGATCACAAGGACCATAGATCAACTCCGAGACTTTTAGTACCTTTGCTTTTTATGGTACTTCTTTCTTCTTCTTTTTTTGGTACCTTGATTTTTTCGGTACTTCTTCTTCATTTTCATTTTTTTAGAGAGAGAGAGAAAACAATAGCACAATGCAACCACAACTTCTTTCTACTACTCCTCCCCCAAACCTGTTAGTTTCACAGAGTTTACTTCTTCATAGAATCCCTCTTTAACTGAGCAGACTCACTTAGAGCATGAAAGACTTCTAAAACATCGTATATAAGTGAATCAAGAGATTAAAGAGAGTAAGGAAGGAAAAGTATTCTAAGATTGCCTCTTTATCTTTGTGTTTCATGGCAAAAACTAATAAGTAGGTGCATGTAATGTGTCTTGGTTCAAAATGTAAGATGAAGATCTCTTGCTGATGAGAACATAGGTTCCTCAACAATCGACGTAAGTAAATGAAAGTGCCTCAATCAAAACAATAAAAGACTTAAATATCAAATAGGCTTGAATAAACTTCGAGTCGCAGCTCGACAAATAAATACGAGTCAAAGCTCGTTATATAAATAACGAGTCAAAGTTCGGTAATCATCCAAAATAGGAAATAATAAAAATGCGACTACCGGAACTAAGTGCATAAAATAAGAAAATATCAAAAAAATAAGGCCCTAAAAATTTTAAATTTTGATTACCGTTACCCTCCCCAAACCTACGCTTGTGCTAGTCCCTTAGCACAAAATAGTGAAAAAGAAAGTAATGGTAACGAGAAAACTCCCTTGTTAGGTATGGTGGCCGTCTCTTGGTAGATCACTCCGACTCTTCACAATTCGAATCGTAGGGGTGGTGCTCAGGTTTATAGCATTTCCTAGCTTCTTCCGGGTCTTCCTCCTCATAAACAAAACAATTTGTGTTAATGACCTTGCCCTTTAGCTTTTCTTGTCTCTCTTGCGCCCTTGTTTCTTGCTGCTCGAGGTCCTCTACTGTTTCTTCAAAGTCATTCCAGTTAACGCAGGGTTTTTTGTTTTTGTGAGTGGGGTCAGGTTCTCCATATGTGAGATCAATGAAGTTCGCTTGCTCTCCCATCGAACTCAACTTTTCCTCAATGATTTGCTTTTTCTTCACCGCAAGCACATGACTTGGCCTCGACCCTCCGGTAGTCTTTCTGGCATTACGCCTCACCCTTGGTCGGAATGATGGTTCTCCTTCTTATGTGTTGAAGTCACCTTTTATTTTCCTACAAAACTCTTCTTCATAGAAGAGATCACGAGCTCTCCTCAAGTTTTCCTCCATCCCCTTCCTAGCTCTTGCACTACAAAAAAAATCAGGTTTAGGGACGGATTTATCCGTCCCTAAACCCTTCCCGATTCGTCCCTAATCCGTTAGGGACGGATTAGGGACGGATAGGGACGCCCGTCCTTAAAACGGGCGTCTCTAACCGTTTAGGGACGGATATATTATCCGTCCCTAACCAGGGACGGATTTTATCCGTCCCTAATGGTCAAACACCATTAGAGACGGATAATATCCGTCTCTAATGGCTGTGACCATTAGGGACGGATTTATCCGTCCCTAACCTTAGGGACGGATAAATCCGTCCCTAATCCGTCTCTAAACTGTTTTTTTTTAATTTTTTTTTATTTTTTATGTTTTTTACATTTCACCTGTTTTACAATGTAGTCGTAGATAATATACCCGAAAGTGATAAAATTGCATTAATTAAAATAGAGATTCGATAAAATATCCGAACAAAAGACTAAATATCCGAATAAGTTGAATAATGTGAAAAGTATGTATCTAGAACAACGTAAGTACATGAGCATCTAAGAACCGGGAGGAGGCGGTGGTTGTTGGTTCGCAGCGAACATCTGTTGTGCCATCTCATCCATCCGACGAGTGATATGAGCTTGCTGCTCTAGAAGTTGATCGATCGTTTGCTTGAGAGGATTCATCAACTCATTCACCTGCTCTTGAGTGTAGAAATTTTCACGTGATGAGGATGCCTGCTGCGACACGGAGAAGCTACCACCGGGTGTCAATGAAGGGCCCAAACTGCCGAGCCCATACACTCGACCCTTAGCGTCCATCGGATTAACTTGGAAGAATATTTGGTCCTGCTCTCGAATTGTGAGTTCATGACCATCGATCATCCTCTCCTCCATAATTCGCTCCACCTCAGTCTGCAATAGTGTAGTGCATACGAAATGAGATACAGTTTTAGGAAGATACGCTCGAGCCAAAATATACACAAATACAAATGTGAACCTTAACAAAGAAACATACCCCAATTTGCTCGGCCCTAGGATCAGTCCACATGCCATTCTTCATTTTTGCCTTCTTAAAGTGGTGAAGAGCAGTAGTGGGCTCCCCGGCATGGAGCTGAAGAACATGCAAACAAGTAGAAAGTTGTTAGAAATGAAAGCAAAAAACATAAGTACAAATCATATTGCAAGTCAGAAATAACATATATACTAACCGACATCGGTGGTCTCAGAACAACCGCGACCCATAATGATGCTCGGAGGTGCTGTACATCTCGCCTCAGTCAACCGGTTCGCTCTGTTCTTCGCCGCCATGTCCATGACAAGTGGATCTCTCCAGTAAACCTGCCAAAGTGCCCACTCGTCATCCCCCATCCACTGCGGCTTTACCCCAGATGCTTTCATGTTGCAAACCATCCTCTTATAACACTCGACCCAATCTAAACAAAGCCACAGTTGGGGAATGAGGGCATTGGGAATGAAGTAGAGTTTCTACAACATTTCCATAAGTAGCAAGCCCAAATATATTAATGAAAGCTGGAATTTAAAGTAAACACAAGTACAGTGGCTAACATACCACGAAATCAGCACAACAAGTTCAGACTCAAATTGTCCTAAAATTTACTAACACAACGGTGACTAACATATCACCCAAGTACAGTGGCTAATATACCACTCAATCAGCACAACAAGTCAAAGAACATGGATAAAGCTTTGTAACATTTAAGCTTACCCGCATCTCATCAAAATAATGATGCTTCATCCTATCCGGGAGCGTAGACCACTTCTCCCCTCCTTCACCCGGCTTCTCCCTCCGAAGTCTTATAATCTTACCAAGATTTTCGGAGGCACCCGGTGGCCAAAGCCTGTTACAAATGAGATAGACATGAAACAAACATTATTAGTATATTCACCCGACATTTAGTAATTATCTGAAGTTATGTTCTACAAATGCATAATACTTACTTCTTCCCGTTCGGGAACAAAACCGGCTTCCCATTCCAACTAGCACCGGGTGTCAGAACGGTGTAGGGACACCCGTCGGAGGATAAGTCAGCAAACATTGGTGACGTCCCCACGCTCGAGCTAGTGGGAGTCTCAGGCACCTGTGACTGTGAACTCCCGCCAATGTCATAGCCCCCCGAAGGGCTACCTGCATCAGGACCACCACTAGTAGCACTAATGGCCGGTGGACGGTATGTGGACCTCCTTTGCCTCGGCATCTGCAAATTCATACAACAAGTGTTAGTAAGAAAGACGAGATGAATTGACATGTAAAACATATATAATAGACACTTAATAAAGCATATATAACAAGTTGTAGTAAGAAAGATAAGTTGAATTGGCATGCATGTAAAACATATACATTTAACACGTCAAGAAGACTAAAAAGTCGAGACGGATTATGGAGGAGAGGATGATCGATGGTCATGAACTCACAATTCGAGAGCAGGACCAAATATTCTTCCAAGTTAATCCGATGGACGCTAAGGGACGCTAAGGGAGCAGGACCAAATATTCTTCATTGACACCCGGTGGTAGATTCTCCGTGTCGCAGCAGGCATCCTCATCACGTGAAAATTTCTACACTCAAGAGCAGGTGAATGAGCTGATGAATCCTCTCAAGCAAGCAAACGATCGATCAACTTCTAGAGCAAAAGCTCATATCACTCGAACGGTTCCTTCATGCACTTCATCATCCCCGACTCAAACAATTAGTATGTGTAAGTGCAAAAGCAATGAAGGATTCAACCCCTTCCACAAAACTAGATTCAATTATGCCATTAACAGTGCGACGGTACATCCATGAACGACCGGGATTCATAATTCAACAATTAACCTGCGTCTCAATTTATTAGATTTATAACATGTATAACATTACGTATTTAGTTTCATTACAATTACAATTACATTTTTAATTATGATACGGTAACAATTGGTAATGAATTACATGCATTTTACGATTACAATTCAATCTCCTTTGTAGTTATAACATTTATACCATTACGCATTTAGTTTCATTACAATTACAATTACATTTTAATTATGATACGGTAACAATTGGTAATGAATTACATGCATTTTACGATTACAATTCAATTTTATAGTAGTTAAACTTCCATATATCTATTAACATTACAAATTGTAGATGAAAATATTATTGATTGTTTTTATGTTAATACTCCAAAATTATATTAAAATCACCAAAATCACCAAATTGTCTCCAAACACACAATTAAATCTTCATAATCCTAGTATGCATATCTGAAAATAGCTAAGTAAATACCTACACACTTACAATCATAGTAACATCATACTAGCAATCCAATTTCACAATAAATATATCAATTGCACATCTCAAAGCTAACCCAATACGTAATATAAGCTAAATTATCTACTACATACTTCCTATAAACATACAATTGATCAAACTAGTCGAAATTCATAAAATTCCCAAAATTTTAAAAGTAAGGGTTTTAGCCAAAATACCTTCAATTTCGGGAAAAATAGCAGATGAAAGTTGAAATTGATGCACAATCCAAGCTCCTTGTCCGACGAGCTTCGAAACGAGACCAAGATTGGCCGGAATCGTCGAGATTTGGCCGGAAAATGCTTGGGACGAACTGGGAGAAAGGAAGGAAGAATGAATGAAATGGAAATAGAAATGATTCTGCTTCCCGTGTTCTATTTAGAACACTGAGCTTTAGGGACGGATTTTTTATCCGTCCCTAAGCCGTCTCTACCATTAGGGACGGATATCTATCCGTCCCTAAAAAATGTTTTTTTTTTTTTTTTTTACGGGTCAACAATTTTAGGGACGGATAAAAAATCCGTCCCTAAAACAGGGACGGATTAGGGACGGATTATATAATCCGTCCCTAATTAAAGACGGATTAGGGACGGATTATATAATCCGTCCCTACTTAAGGACGGATTAGGGACGGCTTAGGGACGGATAGGCCTATCCGTCCCTAATCCGTCCCTAAAAGTGCCGATTCGTCCCTAAATTAGGGACGGATAATATCCGTCCCTAATTTCCGTCCCTAAAACCGAACTTTCTTGTAGTGTTGCGAGTGCTTCGTCTCTTTCCTTCCTAATTTTGACTATAGTTTGCAAGAATTCTTCCTCCAACTTGGCTAGTTTCTTCTCATGGTCATCTTGCTACATTTTCTTCTCCCAACGGTACCAACCTTCATGATCCATTGTCAAAGTTTCATAGTAGGTATGTGGATACTTCTCCTTGTTCTTCTTTTCTCCATGGTCAATTCTTGTCGTATTCATGAGATAAGGATCGATGATGATCCTCTAGCTTGTGTGCCTCCTCCAACTCATGTGATGATTCTTCTTCCCTAGCCTTGCTACTTTCACCACGTTCCAACCTTTTCAAAGCTTACAAACACTTGCCTCTTCCAACTCCACCCTGAATGAATTTTTTTCGTCATGTTCCTAAGAATGGTGATGAAAACCTTTTAAATTAGTTCACATCTCCCCCAAACCTAATCGATGTAAAGTAGGTAGAAATAGCATGTTTGAGAACCTCCAAAATTCATATAAGCGCAGAAAATTTAATCATGCATACTAACGGATGAGAATGATAGATTAGACATAGCATAGTTGATCACTAGAACATGCATATAGTATTAATGCGAACTTCCGACCTTCCATGCTCAATGCGTATGTATCAACACATGCATTACGTATACATAATTATAAATCATGCGAGTAGAAGTAATGATAAGGGTAAAGTTGAAGAATCGTACCTTGAATTTTCGAAGAACTTGAATTCATGAGAGAAAAACTAAATATAATGCTTATTCTAGAGTGCAATGCTTTTGTGCTTGTGAATTTGTGAGTTTAGAGAAGGTAGTGATGCATTTAAATAGGTTTAGAGTGCTGACAATTGAAGGAAATTCGTGCAAAAGCATTCCATATACAAGAAACAAGTGAAAGGAAATTTGCAAAAACCGAAAAAGGCAAGAAAATCTCGCAGAATCAGTACTCATGCGGCATGATCACTTGAAGCTTGATCAAGCTATGACTGCGGTCAAGGTTCTATTTTTTGCTTTTTGCGCGTTCGAAATTTTTCTCGTTTTCTGGTTTTCTTTTGTTTTTTCATTTTTATTTTGTTAATTTGAAAAAGGAACATTCTAAGAAAAAGGAAACTAAAGCAAAAGATCTGCTTGTGCGAAATTTTTTGAAAACGTGAAGTGTATGCAAACTACGTGAAATGCAAAAACGTAAATACTTACAAACCGTTGGGTTGCCTCCCAACAAGTGCTCGTTTATAGTCGTTAGCCCTACTATTCATCGATCTATGGCAAGTCCAACCTGTACGTCTCCGTCTGGTTGGGATGTTGTTGATCTCCCGAGATGTAGGGTTTAACTCTGTGCTCGTTCATCTTGAAAATTCCCCTCGACTTGTAGTCTAGCAACTGGATCGTTCCATACGGATATACCTTGAGGACTTTGTACGGTGCTTTCCATTTGCTCCTTAACTTTCCCGGGAACCACTTCAGACGAGAGTCGTAAAGTAACACTTCCTGCCCTTCTTCGATTTGCTTTTGCTTGATGTTCGTATCATGGTAAGCCTTTGTCTTCTCCTTATATATCTCTGAGTTGGCATAGGCCTGATTTCGGATTTTAGTCAGCTCGTTGAGATCCAACAATCTCTTCTTTCCGCTTGCATCCAGATCACAGTTTAGAGTCTTGATGGCCCACCACACCATGTGCTCTACTTCAAAAGGTAGATGGCATGTTTTCCCGTATACAATCCTGTATGGACTTGCTCCCTGTACCGTTTTATATGTTGTTCTATATGTCCACAGAGTGTTCGGCAAGGCATGTGACCAATCCTTCCTGCTCGGCTTAACACTCTCTCCAATGTTCTTTAATCTGTCTGTTGCTCACCTCCACTTGCCCAGATGTTTGCAGATGATATGGTGTGGCTATTCTGTGCCTAATGTGAAACTTGTGCATACATCCGCGAACAGTTGTTGCAGAAATGCGTACCTCCATCGTTGGTGATCGTCTTCGGTGTTCCATATCTGGCAAATATGTTCTCCTTGAGAAATTTCAGCACCACCAGTGCGTCGTTTGTTCTTATGGTTGTTGCCTCCACCCACTTCGAGACGTAATCGACTGCAACCAGTATGTACTCGTTCCCATCTGACTTCGAAAAATGTCCCATGAAGTCTATACCCTAGACGTCGAAGATTCTTGCAGAAGGTTATTGCATCCTTGTAGATCGACTCCCAGTAGAATCCTGACTGAAGGACTTTGTGGGTGGTTTTCCTTGGTCCATAATGCCCTCCACACTCGAATTCGTGACAGTGTCTTAGTGTGTTCTCCTGCTCATGCTCAGGGACGCATCTTATATAAACCATATCTCCTCCTTCCCTGAACAAATGCGGTGGTTCCCAGATAAAACCTTTGCTCTTTGTTATTAGAGAAATCTTCTCTGCTAGTGTCCAGTCCTTCTTCAACACTCCACTTGTGAGAAAGTTTACAATATTTGCATACCACGGTTCCTTCTCAACACTGAAAACTTGTTCCCCAGGAAAATCATCATCAATTTCTTTTCCCTCATTAGGTGCAGTGATTCTGGAGAGGTGGTATGCTATACTGTTCTCTTTCACTGGCCTCTCTACTATCTTATAATCAAACTGCTGCAACAGAAGTACCCATCGGATGAGTCTCGGCTTTGTGTCCGTCTTTGCTATCAGATGTCTTAGTGCTGCGTGATCACTGTGTATGATAATCTGATATCCCACAATGTAACTCCGGAACTTCTCAAGGGCGAGTATGACTGCCAAGAATTCATTTTATGTGGTGTAGTAATTCTTCTGCACATTGTTCATGGATTTGCTTGCATAGTAGATTGCCCTGAACTGCTTGTCCACCTTCTGTCCTAGTACAACTCAAACAGCAAAGTCTGATGCATTGCACATTATTTCAAACGGAATCTCCCAGTTTGGTGCAGTCATAATCGGGGAGGTTACTAACTTCTCTTTCAGGCTCCTCCACGCTTTCATACAATCCTCGCCGAAATCAAACTTAACATCCTTCCTCAGTAGATTGTTGAGAGGTTTAGCTTCCACCGACAAGTCTTTGATAAATCTCTTGTGAAAGTTGATATGCCCCAAAAGGATAGAAGTTCCTTGACGTTGGTTGGTGGCGGTAGCTTTGATATTGTCTCCACCTTCGCTTCGTCCACTTTTATCCCTTCCTTTGAAATAATATGGCCCAACACTATTCCTTCATTTACCATAAAAGTACTCTTTTCCCAGCTCAGAGTCAGATTGCACTCGATGCATCTTTCCAGAACTAGTGATAACTTCTGAAGACAGTCTTCGAATGAATTTCCAAATACTGAGAAGTCATCCATGAATACTTCTATGAACTTTCCTACCATGTCGCTAAATATAGACATCATGCATCTCTGGAAGGTAGCCGGTGCTTTGCATAATCCAAACGGCATCCTTCTATGAGCAAACGTTCCAAAAGGGCAGGTAAAAGTAGTCTTCTCCTGGTCTTCAGGTGCTATGGGGATCTGGAAGAATCCAGATAGCCCATCCAGGAAACAATAATATTTGTGCCCCGTCAGACTGTCCAGCATATGATCTATAAAAGGTAGGGGGAACTGGTCTTTCCTTGTAGCTGTATTCAATCTCTTGTAGTCGATACACATCCTCCATCCTGTAGCAATCCTAGTTGTGATATTATCATTTACCGTTATTTCTGGCTTCTTAGGAACCACGTGTATCAGACTCACCCAATTGCTATTTTAGATAGGGTAGATCAGCCCGTTATTCAGAAGTTTGTGGATCTCCTTCTTCAACACTTCCATTACTACTGGATTCTGCCTCCTCTGAGGTTGCCTCACCGGCTTTGCTCCTTCCTCCATTGTAATAGTATGCATGCACCTTACGGGGCTGATCCCCTTGATGTCGGTTATATCCCATCCTATTGCTTCCTTATACTTCTTTAAAACCTCTACTAACTTCTCTCCTTGATCCTTAGTTAAAGATGAAGATATAATAACAGGAAAGAACTCGTTGTCGGATAAGAAAACGTACATGCGGTCTGCGGGTAGCTGTTTGAGTTCAGGTTTTGACCTTAGCACCTCCTCATCCAACCTTGTTATATTTGCACAAATACTCAACTAAAATCGTGGAAGAAATTAGGTAAGTGAATATATAAAGGCAAAACCTAATATGAAATCTGCTATACAACAGAATTATGCCGAATCTGGTGTTCTCGGGACACCAAATAAGAACATTGAGAACTGTTCTGCATTGCAGTGTGTATCTTGCGTGTGCCTGACACACCAAGATTAACACTGTCCAGTTTGCACATTGCATGTGACTAACACACCAAGCATACTTGCACTTATAGATTTACTAAACACTTCTATAAAAGCCAACTAACTTATCAGCTACCCAATCAGTTACCAGCTAGCTTATCAGTTATCAGTCACCTTATCAGCTAGTTTTGCTAAACAAAGCCTATATATGGCCAGATCTTCGGAAATTTATAGATTGTGAAGATCTTGGATATTCTTCAAAGAAGAGAAGTAAGAGCAATAGTTGTAGGAAGCTCAAATTTTTACTTTAAAATCTATCCTAAATGATGTTTTATACTATAAGGAACGATAGTTTTAGTCGGAAAATGTAGGAAACCTAGAAACCTAGTGTAAAACCACTAAAAAGTATGTAGGACCCATCAATTTATACCTTCAAAATTTTTAAGGAGATCCCAAATGAAGGATTTAATTTACACCCAAATATGATTTTAGTGTGGATCCCACAAGTTTGAGATTCTTGAGATTATTGCTTTTTAGTGATTTTTTTGTGCTTTTACCTCATATATGAGATATGAGTGGGTTTTAAGACTCCAACAACTAGTGCTCTAAGGTCCTCACTCACTAGAGGTCTCTCAAAGCTCGCGCAGAACACAAGAAGCAACCTGATATAATGGACTTTAACCACTATGCAAAATTGCATATTCAGTATTTTGTAGACTAGAGTTTTATCAAGATAAAAACAAAAGTGCCGAGCAAGAATATAATATGATATAAATTTCTATCAGTCCCAACTTTAGTTCTATTGTTCATAAAGTTAAATCGAGTTGTTTTCACATCATGAATTCATGAGTACATGATTCAAGACACTAGTGTACAGGTGTTGTTTATTACCCAGTTCCAAATCATGATTTACTCGTAAAGATATATTGTCAATCTCAGATAACTAGTAAAAAAAGTGGTAAGAGGAAACCGGAAGCGATTTAGATTCGAAGCAGCGTAGTTGAAGGATGACAGATGTCGTGATGTCATAGACGAAAAATGGGATGTTAATGGCAACTTCCTTAGTAACATGGAGAATTGTAGATCGGCTTTAGTCAATTGGGATCGGAATTGCTTTGGGTCTATTAAGAAGAAGGTGGGCGCCTGTAAAAGGAACTGGCTGAGTTACAAAATCAACAATTTTCGTCCACAGATAAGGAGAGGGAGAAGGCTGTGAAGCTTCAGCTTGAATCTAAATTGGATAAGGAAGAAGTATTGTGGAAGCAACGGGCTAAGATTCAGTGGCTTGTGGAAGGGGATCGTAACACAAATTTTTTTCATTCCCAAGCTACTGCTAGAGCAAGAAAAAATGAGATACATGGTCTAGTAGATGATTTAGGCCACTGGTGTGAGGATGAGGCTGTTATGGGGGCAGCTTGTGAATGATTGTTTCAGCGTTATTTTCAAATCCAGAAACCCATCAGAAGCAGAGATTGAAGATGTTGTGGGAACAATGAAAGTTCGTGTGACACAGCAAATCAACCAGGAGCTGACTCGTGCTTTTACTCCGGAAGAGGTAAAGATTGCACTTTTTGATATGCATCCACTTAAGTCTCCTGGTCCTGATGGTATGTCTGCCTTATTTTATCAACGATTTTGGAATACTGTTGGTAGCCATGTTACTGACTGTGTCTTGTCCTTTTTAAATGATAGGAATCTTGACTCTAAGCTTAATTTTACTCATATAGTCTTGATTCCTAAATGTAAAACACCATATAAAGTTAATATTTTCCGACCCATTAGCCTGAGTAATGTTGTCTTCAAGATAGCTTCTAAAGCTATAACTAATAGGCTTAAACCTCATATGAACTCCATTATTTCTGAGATCCAATCTGCTTTTGTTCCTAACAGACTTATTACAGATAATGTACTTGTTGTTTATGAAGTGAACCATTTTTTAAAACAAAAAAAGAAGGGCAAAGATTCTTTTATGGCTTTAAAGCTTGACATGAGTAAGGCATACGACCGAGTTGAGTGGTCTTTTCTGAAAAGAGTGTTAGAAAAGTTAGGATTTGATTTATCTTTTGTGGATCTTATTATGCTTACTGTGCGTACAGTTTCTTATTATGTACTACTTAATGGCATTCAGTTAGACCCTATCCAACCGGAAAGGGGGATTTGTCAGGGGGACCCCTTGTCACCTTACTTGTTTTTATTCATTACTGAGGCTTTTAGTGCTCTTCTTCGTGATGCTGAGGAGAGGGAGGTGCTTAGGGGTGTTTCTGTTTCTCCACAAGCACCAAGGATCTCTCATTTGTTTTTTGCGGATGATACTTTGTTGTTTTGTCAAGCTACTAAGGATGCTGCTTTGTCTATTGGTTCTATTTTGCATCGGTATAGTCTAGCGTCTGGACAGGAAATTAATTTGGAAAAGTTGAATGTAATCTTTAGTCGTAATGTGGGTGACGAGAGAGTAGAGGAGATTAAGGAGTGTTTGCCCGTGAGGGTGGTGGATAAACATGATAAGTATTTGGGTCTTCCTACGACTATGGGTAGGTCCAAGAAAGAGGTCTTTAGTTGGTTAAGGGAGAGAGTTTGGAAGAAAATTGAAGGGTTTGGAAATAGGTTCCTTTCAAAAGCGGGTAAAGAAGTGCTTATTAAAGCTGTTATTCAAACGATTCCAACTTATGTAATGAGTTGTTTTAAGTTGCCTGATTTTCTTCTTAATGAGATTGAGTCTTCTATTTCTAAATTTTGGTGGGGAAATGGGAATGACAAAAAGATTCATTGGGTTAATTGGGATTCTCTTTGCAACTCAAAGCGTGATGGTGGAATGGGATTTCGGGATCTTAAGTCTTTTAATCTAGCTATGCTTGGTAAACAAATTTGGAGAATTATTTATTTTCCAAATGCCCTTCTTAGTCGTGTTTTGAAAGCTAAATATTTTCCTTCTTCGGATGTTCTTGATGCAAGTTTTAAAGGAAGTGCCTCTTTCACTTGGAAAAGTATTTGTGGGGCTTTGGATTTAGTCCGGAAAGGTATTGGATGGAGAGTAGGGGATGGGAGTAATATTGATATGTGGAATGATAATTGGGATACCATTTTAAAGCCTATTACTCCTCATTTTGCTGATTCAATCCAGGGGCCTGTTTCTAACTTGCTGGACAGGGACTTGGGGGGCTTGGGATGTGAATTTAGTGAGGGAGCTGTTCTGGGAAGTTGACGCATAAGCGATTTTGCGAATTCCAATTCCTATGCTGGCTGGTGATGATATTAGAATTTGGCATTTTTCCCCTCATGGTCATTATTCAGTTCGAAGTGTGTATTATTTAGCTAGAACTCTGCAACTTGAGGCCTCTTATGTGCGAAAGGGAAGCAGTAGTGGAGGGACGACTAGTATGAATTGGAATTGGATTTGGAAACTCCGTATTCCAAATAAAGTAAAGGTGTTTGTTTGGAGACTTTTACGGAATGCCCTCCCCGTTACTACTTCTTTACGTAGGCGTGGACGCGTGGTGTAGACGTTAATGAGTTGTGTCTTGTTTGTCACTTGCATTCTGAAACATTAATACATATTTTTAGATATTGCGATCTGGCCAGGATGTTTTGGGCATTATCATCATTGTCATTCTCTGATTTGGGTGCTGATTGTGTCTCTATGAATGATTGGATGGAACAGGTGAAGGGAGTTATGAATCGGGAAGATTTCCAGCTGTTTATCATTGGTCTATGGAGCATTTAGTATTGTCGAAATCAAATTTTACACGAGGATCGTCATCCCCATGTCTAGGATGCTGTCAGTTTTGCACAGCAATATATTTCCAGATTCCAGCAGGCGCAAGCTCTCTTTTCTGTTACTCGACCACCTGATCTGCAGCAATCTTGGAGCCCACCTGCTGTAGGTATGATCAAATTGAACTATGATGCATCTTTGAAGAGAAATCAGCAGGGTATACATATTGGAGTGGTTGCCAGAAATAGTGCAGGCTGTGTTCTTGCTTGGAAATGCCAAACTTTTCCATTTATTACATCAGTGGAAATTGGTGAAGCATTAGCAGCAAGAGGGGCTGTTCTATTAGCTTATGAGATGGACTACCAGCGTATTTTAGTTGAGGGGATTGTTTGTCTGTGGTAGAAATCCATTACCTTCTCTGACAGCAGCTGGATCGATTATTGAAGAAGTCAAGAATCTGTCGGCGTATTTTCAATTTGTGTCTTTTGATTTTATTAGACGTAGTGGAAATAAGTTAGCTCATAATTGGCTAGTGTTGTTGAGATAGATTATTTGGCTTGGCTGATCTTCCTTGTGTAAACCCGGATATTATTTGCTCTGATTAATGTTTTAAACCGGGAGAGTTTCTCTAAATAATTACTACTCCTTCCGTCCCGAAGAACTTCATACATTAGGGTTAGCGCGCAGTTTTATGCGAAAAGTTAAAGTAATGACAGAATATAGAAAATGTGGGAAAAATTGTACTTTTAGTGGCAAAAGGTGTAATTTGAGTGTAAAGTTGATATTGTTTATTATTTGTTGGGTGTGGGGTAACTTATTTTTTTTTTGGTAATGTATGAAGTTCTACGGGACGGCTAAAAATGACAAATGTATCAAGTTCTGCGGGACGGAGGGAGTACCATAGTTTGAAATTTGGTTTCTAAGTTTATTTTCTAGTTGTATGTCTGGGAAGTGAAATACGTAATTGAGTGAAGTCAGGAATCAAAGTAAGTACAAGTACAACTAAGTGATTCTCAATGCGTTGCCATTTTCGCATAGACTGATTTTAACTCATAGATAAGTTATTATTTTCATCTAAACAATAATATTCATCACCCAATTCCCTACACTTGTATTGTTCGTTTGTTCCTACCTCCTTGTGGATTCAACACGTGAAGCTATGCCACAACAACCGCTTAGCTCGAGGTTTATTTTAATCGTGATCAACACTAAAATTATAATTAAATTATATAATTAAAATTTAAACTGGTAATATTCATAATATAATTCTATTAAGTATTAAATCATTATATTTTTAGAGTAATTCATGGTTAAAATTAATTATGGTTGACCGCAAAATAGTTTAGTGTAAAGTCTGTAAAAAATGGAAAGAATAATACTTCCTCCGTTCCGGATCAAGCTTTCCGCTTTAGGTCAAATTTTTCCAACTTTGATTACGAATTAATCTTAAACCGCAAATGTAAAATGTTCAATTGTTTTATATAATGAAACTTTAGGGGCTAAATTTGTTAGGAAATTGAGATTTCTTTTTTTGTTTGATTTTTTTCTTGAGCAATCTTTACTCTTTGTTTATCGTTATTGAAGTTGAGTATGAGTTGTTTTATCGGCCTGTTAATTATCTGTTAGAATTGAGTGTCTTAATTGTTGGAAATTGGGATCATCTTGATGATACGAGAATCTGTTGATTGATTTATTGAAATCCCTAATGGCACTTTTGTTGGAATTTTTTTGTGTAGAAGCCCGCAAAGTGTATGAAAAAATGTCTGAATGAACATTATATGGATCAATTTGTTGTTTGTTGAATGGATTATACATTTATCAGGAATTCTATTACTGAGTTTTAAAACAAAGTGGTAGAAAATAGACTTGTAGTCGTGTAGCTGTTTAGTGGTAATTTTATGATTTGATGACTTCTTTCAAAGAGTAGGTAGCTGGAATTACCCAAATCTAAAATTACCATTATTCACTTACCGTTCATGTTAGTGTATAAATAGATTAATCGTGTTTAAACAATAAAAATCAAATTTAAAAACTGTTTAAATATAACGTTAGTAAAACACGAAGCGTATTACGCACATTCTAGTAATATTATAGATTTAAATTATACGAACACAACAGGATTTTACTTACAATGGGTGGCTTTGGTCGAATTTATTTGAGCCACAATAATTATTTATTACATTTTTGTAGCATACAAACAAAAAAGAGTTGAGAATATACTTGTATAAATACCTAACAATCTTGATCCTCTTGTGCATTAATTAAAAATGCCAGGGATCTTGACAATGTTTATTAATTTTCTTATAAATAAAACTCAATAAAATAGGAGTCCATATTCAAATTAATATCTTAGATGAAAAATGTAGATGTAGATGTTCACAAGTTCTGCTTTGTGTTCATGCATCGTTCAATTTTTTCTGCTTGGTCCTTGACAGTTGCTTTGGTGGAACTAGCTGATGCCTCGGCCTTTCCAGCCACGGAGTCTTTGATCTTCTGCGAGGTGTCTTTCATGGATCCCCATGCATCTTGCGCTGTTTGCTTCACTTTCCCAGCTGCATCTTGGGCAGTGTCTGCCATTTTTCCCGCCATTTCTTTAGTCTTGTGAGCAACCTATTGATAATTGTCAATATCAGAGAAAATATCTTGTTAATGCTTGTAATAACCTTACAAGTGACAGCTTCACCTATTGTTTTTCATCACAATGTCATGGAAAATTAAATAGGATTGTTTTGCAAAATCTGAAAATTAGGAAATACTAATATTGTGTATGTCATACATTATCAGCTTCATTCTTCACTTGTTGACCACTCCTCTTGGCTGCATCCATACCTTTCCTTGCAGCCTCATCGCGTGTAGCCATTGTACAGTAACGCCTACTTGCAGACTATAAAAACAGAAAGATCGATCAATTTGTGCATATGATTGTCATTCATTCCATTTCCATAAACAGATTGAACACGACTTGATTTTCTTTACCGGAAAAGATTTGGGTGAAGTGAGGGCGAAAGATCTTGAGGCTCCTTGGATCCTAGAGAAGCCCCTCGAGAACGTTTTGATGGATGCCAAGCCTGCCATTTCTTCGTCTCTTTTTCTTTTTTTATATTTTTGTTTTTTTAATGATTTAATTTGTAAAAAAGTACTTGCTCATAATTTGGTGCCCATGCAGTCTTTTATAGTGTAAGTATGCAAGAAAATAGGTTGTTCATGTATGGATGAGTAGATAATTACATGGTGAGGTAAAGCAATTATTTCTCCTTATTTATTGGGTGTAAGAGGCTCTTTTGTGGAAAAGTGATGACCCTGTACTTTTGGTGGCGCTAATGTCTCTGTTTGCCTTGTTTTTTACTCATTCAACTAGCATTTTTTTTTTCAATATACTTATTGCGGTGTTTTATTTTCGTACTTTATCACCTTATTTGATTATGTGATGTTAGTGTACGTAAATATAAAAGTTGTTTGTGGCTGAAGTTGATCTTAGAAAATCAAATGACATAAATATTAGAACGGGAATACATGGCATAAAAAGAGAATGAAATGATATTACACTGTAGATTCTAAAAAATATACCCGAGGTTGTATCATATACACAAATAAGGTACCAAGGATGTCACCGTATATTTTATCTACGTTTTATTTAATTGGCAAAATGGCATCGCGGTTCGTGTACATGGTGACTTTTTTAAAATTTTGCACGTATGTTTTCCATAAAACGTCTATCCATTAAATCAAGTCACAAGATTTAACGGATTCTTATCAAGTTGCAAGATAAATAAGTCACCAAGGTACATGATTAACACATGAATTAAATCAATACATACATATTGTTGTTTTATAAGCTAACCATGTAAACTAAGGAGGACGATGGACTATCTTAGGCCTCCTAACATGTACATCTTCTACCCATCCCAGACCTTAGGACTTTGAAGATCTTCATATTAAACCCCATCAAGTCACCACTATACTAGTGAGACTGGACTCCCTTGAGATGTAGAATATCTTATTCGATCATATGAATAGTCCATTGATGATAGTATCAAATCCGTGACAATAGACAAGCTTGTTGTGATAATGTTTTATCCTTAACAGTCGTTAAACTATATATATACATATATAAGATCCTTCACAATTGTCTCGTAATACGTATGTAGGTAAAACATTGACCTTATTTCATTTACCTCTTTATACATGAATATCATTGATTCTATACAAGTACTCCAGTTTCCATTTAAGGAAACTTGAGCTCAGGACTTAGACGTGCAATCCCAAATCAATTTAGCATGTGAGTCTAACTTTTATCCTTCATATAGAAGAAGTGAATCCATTATGTACTTTCACACACTTTTCCGTCTATATGTGAAACTAGAAAATCCAAGTAACCTGGACTAGTTTTACTCGGTGGTGAACACTCCCTACAAACTCAAAGTTAAATAGAAACACACATTAGTTCGTCCATGTGAAGGCTAATTAAGATCCAACGCATTTGATCATCGAAGATGATACAGTGGTATTGCTAGTGAACACTCCCTTCTCGTCTGTCGAGTCATATATGGTTTATCGTAAAACCATACAAGTGTAATTCATGTCGTCTCAATCCGATCGCTGACTAGGATAATTCAACCAACTAATTTGGCCGAGGAATACACTAACGACTTTATCCCCATATCTCAATCCTAAAGATATGATATCATCGTTGAATATTTGATGAACATCATCCTTGCAAATTCTAATACAACTGTATGCATCTCATGTATACTAGACTTGATGGTCGCCTGAAGCTCATTTGGATTTCTAGATATTTGTCTAAGTGTTTAACTTAGGTAAATATGCAAATCAATTAAACACAAGCAAGGAATTTGAATAATACAATACGTTTTATTTCAGCTACCGAAATACATTTCATTAATCTCAAGTTTGCTCTACGTGTCAAACTCTACAAACAATATTCAAATGCAACAGTTGTTTTATGTTAATCAATGAAGTATGCTTATTATGATGCTCTTGTTTCCACGCTGTCAAATAGAAGATTGAATAAGTGATCTTAAATGTTAATAAGTAGTACGTGATATTTTTAGACGGAAAAAAAGGACCGGGTACCTTGTTAGACAGTGGGTAAAATATAAAAATATACTGTGGAAGCTTCAATACTTTCTTTTTCCCATGGTACAACTACAACATGGATTATATATTTTGGATATTCATATTACGCTCATTAAATAATACTGCCTCTGCCTCTATCCCGAACTCAACTACCTATTGGTACAGTCACAAGAATAAGTAAAGTAGGAGAGATGAATAAAGTAGGAAAGAGAGTGAATAAAGTATGATAGTGTGAATAAAGTAAATAAAGATAATGAATAAAATATGAGATATATTGTTATTATTAAGATGGAACATCATCCCCTTAAAATGCCTTATTAAGGGGAGAATGTTATCCATCTTATATGTTATTTGCATGATCTATTCACAAGTGATCTAACAGTTATAATAATGATAGTGGGGCATAAAACTTTCCAAATTAGGAAGCGGAAGTTGAGTTAGAGACGGACTAAACGAAAATTGGAACGTTTTCGGGACGGAGGGAGTATATTATTATAAAATAAAGTTGTCTAAACATATCCGACGTAAATTTCAAATCGTAGAGATTGATGAAGAGATTATTTTGGATAAATGTATATTCAAAAATCGAGATTATAAAAGTGGAGAAAAGTAGGATTTCTTTTTTTTTTTTTTTGGGAAATTTCATATACACTCCCTACAAAAGTCCCTAATTACATTTTCATCCCCGGAATTAATTCAATAACACATTAGTCCCTGCAATGTTTGAACTATTACGGAACGGTCCGAAAGTCAAAGGCGGTATCCAAGTTGGCATGTTTATTCTGACGTGTAAAAGGATGAAAATGATTTTTTCTCATTTTCTTCCTTTTTTGCATTTCTTTTAATCGTGGCAGTTGGACTGTTATGTAATTGATTTTCTACTGGACCAAAGTGTAATAAAAAAGTTATTGCTTAATTTGAAAAAGTAGCATTGGGGGACCTTTATGTAATAGATTTCTGGGGTCTTAAAACCACAAATATGATATTTTATTTTTTATAATTTTCATAAACTATTTATGGATCAATTTGAAGTTTCTAAAATTTATAGGGGTCTTTTATAATTTCCAGAATTTAAATAAAAATTTTTAAAAATTTTCTGGACTTAATTGCAAAATTTGAGAAACGTTTGGGGGTTCAATTGCACAAAACAAGAAATTTTGAACTTAATTGAAAAGTACATAATCTTATTGGGCTCAATTGAATGGTCCAGAAACCCTTTGGGCCTCGCTAGCAATTGCCTAGAATTTCCTAGAACCTCCCAAGAACTTTTTAAAAGTTCAATTTGGTCCCTAAGACTTTCCATAGTTATTAATTAGGTCCAAATAAATATCCAGAATTGTAATATGGTCCCTGCGAGCATCAAATTCTCAAAAGCAGGCACTACAAGAATTCTGTTGTAACGGGACGGAAAGGGGCGACGGATTTTATCCGTCGCCCCTGTAGCGACGGATCGCTACTTGGGGCGACGGATACGTTTGGCAACGGATAAAGGTTATCCGTCGCTCTATAGCGACGGATAAAATTATCCGTCGCTACAGAGCGTTGACCAAAATTTAAAAAAAAAAAAAAAAAATTTAGCGACGGATAGATTTATCCGTCGCTAAAAATAGCGACGGATAAATCTATCCGTCGCTATGTAGCGACGGATAGATCTATCCGTCGCTACATAGCCGGAAAATTAAAAAAAAAAAAAAAGTTAGCGACGGATAGATCTAGATCTATCCGTCGCTAAAAGCCTAAAAAAAATATAATATATCTCCTCCACCACCTCCTCTCCTCCACTACTTCTCCTCTCCTCCTCCTCCCACCACCACCTTTCTCCTCCCACCACCACCATCCTCCACCATCCTCCACCACCACCACCATCCTCCACCACCTTTCCCCTCCCACCACCACCATCCTCCACCACCACCATCTCCTCTACCACCTCCTTTCCTCCACCACCACCTCTCTCCTCCCACCACCACCACCACCCTCCACCACCACCATCTCCTCCACCACCTCCTTTCCTCCACCACCATCTCCACCTCTCTACTCCCACCACCACCGCACCACCACCCTGCCACCACCACCATCTCCTCCACCACCACCACCATCTCCTCCACCACCACCACCACCCTGCCACCACCTTTCCACCTCCCACCACCACCGCACCACACCCACCGCACCACCACTGCCACCACCACTGCCACCACCGCACCACCACTGCCGGAATTAATCCGTATACGAATATAAAAATTCGTATACGGAATTTTTTTTTTTTAAAAAAAAAAATGGGGCGACGGATAGATCTATCTGTCGCCCCATAATCAATTTTAAAAAAAATAAAAAATGGTCAATCCGTCGTCCAATCCGTCGCGAATTGGACGACGGATTATTATCCGTCGCCACAACTCCAGGGGGGCGACGGATTTTCTATCCGTCGCCAGAGCTGGGGCGACGGATAGATGGGTCTGTAGCGACGGATCTATCCGTCGCTACAGACCTGATTTTTTGTAGTGAGGGGCTTTGGATTTTCGAAAACCTCAAATAAGTCCCTGCAACTTACAGAAGTTCTCTAAAATCCTCTATTCGACATCCAAGCCGTTAGATCAAATCTAGACACAAGACATTATGAATCGAATCCAAAATATATTATTTAGACGATTAAACCAACAACTAAGATTCAAATTGAAATTCGAACTTTCGTATTCGAAAACATCGACCTACCCAAACCAAATTCGAACTCCCATGACCAAGAAATCACGAATACAAACATCCGACAACCCGTTCCGGCCCAGAGGATGAGCTTCGAAGCTCTGTCAATTGCCATTAACGACGTCTTAGCTTCGATCCGCTCTTTGGGGCGAACAAGGCTGTGGATATAGGAAAAAGAAATTGTTGAAGTCGAGATGGGATGATGGAGGTGGCCGGAGCGGAGCAAGTACGGTGGTTGGTGGTGATGGAGGAGGGCGGAGAAGGTGGGATGATGGAGGAGTACTGTTTTTGTTTGTTTTTCCATCCTTCCCATCAATCCTCATAATTTCCACATCATCACCTGATTATCCACGTGGATAAACTAACAAATGATGGTCAGCTCAAATAATATAAAAAGGACTAATGTGTTATTGTTTTAATTGCGGGGACTAATTTGAAATAGGGGTGTTTTGTGGGGAGAGCAGGTGTAATTTCCCCTTTTTTTGGAAAAAAAGAAGGTCCACATAGTTGAATTGGAATATTTACAATATCAATGCAATTAATATGGAGTACAAGAACCACGAGGCAAAATTATATTTTATGGATTAACAATTGAACTCCATTTTATCGAAAGAGAATAACATAATTTTTTGTCGGATTACCGTAATACAAAAGGTACTAGTAGGATAGAAGCAGATGCAACCCTTCATTCACTAACTAATGGCCTTTCATTGTTAATAATATTGGTTGCATTTTTTTCTCTTTAATACTAACTCGTATGGTTATCCCTGATAATGAAAATTGTACTTGATATCTGGAGGGGAAGGTTTGATATCATCGTGGTCTCGACAAATCTTCATCCTCAGATGATCAACCTATTTCTCTACTTCTTGGTGGTCTTTCTTCTGAAGCAACACTCTCGTTCACATCAACGCTCTTCTGTAGGCGATCAAGGGTCGTAGGAATAATTCTGAGAAATGTATGACAGATGTATCTGAGACTATCATAATCTATTATGGAATATTAAACACAGAACACTTTTTACTAAACGCATAACACTTTTTAACATATTGCAAAAAGTACCTCAAGTAGTATAAATATGCAAATTGGTCCCATATTTATGTTATATTCCACAAAACCCCACATTTTCACAATTATATAATCGTAAACACATAACAACAGAATACGAGAACAAAAACTCATGTCTTCCAAGTATTGGCCGGACTTTGGCAACTATGACGAATCAGAAGAGGTAATAATTTGTTCATTGTCTTAATTTAATATTTTATAGTTGTTTATTATTATTTTATTGCGTTCGTATTTTTAAATTAATTAAGATTTCATTAAAATTTCGAAAAAACGCAAAAAAAAATCGTAAACGTGGCTGGTCAACCCAACAGGTGACCCACAACAGCGCTCTGGCAGCCTTGGGGGATGCCAGGTCCGTTTTAAGTCCTTTTTTTATTTATTTTTTCTTTTTAAGTAATTAGACTATATTTTGGACAGTTTTTTACTAATACTTTTTTAAAAAGTGATTAGTTATATTGTTTTAGCGTATATGATTTGATTAAATTTGTTTTTTTTTTTTTTTGTTTTTGTTTCTAACATTGATCTTATGTTTGAATTTGTCAGAGTAACCCATATATTGATCCGGATAGATATCCAACGGATTCAGACGAAGAACCTCCCTTAAATGATGACGAACCAAGATATTTTATACGTTCACCGGAGTATGATGATGGTGATGAAGGCATTTTTGGGCCGGGTTATGATGGGGTCGAGGAGGACGACAATGAGCATGAAGATCATAACAAACTTGTTTCAAAGTATGGGTACATTCGGTTGTAGAGAAGATGCTGAAGATCAAGTAACACGCATCGGTCGGGAAAACAACATGTTTTTTACGGTGATATTTCTTTCAATTTGGCGGAACTTGTTTTTGATTTTGCAATTAAGTCCATAAACTTTTTTGAAAAATATAATTATATTATAAAAATTATAAAAACCCCCAAAAATTTTTATTTCATGGGTTAAACAATAAATAAGGTACTCAAAAAAAAGTTGAATTATAAAGATTTTAAGTTGAATTAGGAAGAAGTGAGGTTTTTTTTTTTTTGAAGAAGTAAAAATTTATTCAAAAATGAATAGAACATCAGGAATGTTCTACCAGTAGCAGTACAAATAATCAGAACCAACAAAACAGAGAAAACATAATGGAGCAAAGCACGGCCACAACACTCAGCAGAACAGACACATCTCAGATAACCCAGCAAAACTACAACCCAATATACAAGATGAAGCCAAAGAGAAACCCGAGACATGACACAACTAAACTCAACCAGAACCTAGGAAGAAGCGAGGTTATCTTTTAAAATTGACAAAATAAGGCCATGTTTGACAACAATGCTTTGGTCAACCAAAAAACAAAAAATGGACCTATATGTTATTGTTGAACTAACTGGTACCTAGGTGTAATTAGAACATCTAAGAGGGGTACTGGATGAAATTCACCCTTATCTGATTATACAATTATAAAAAAAAGATAAAATAGTAGAAAAAGTTGTTTGGGCCTATATGTAATTACAATTTTTTTTTTGTTTTGTGTAAAAATGGGTTCATCTGTAATATAGTTTGAATAGAATGGACTAAAGTGACAAGAGGTTATATTTCAGGGGTTGTATTTGTAATTTTTCCTTTTTTAAAAATAATTCTTTTCCGTCAATTTCAATTGACATTGTTTCGAATAATTATGAATGGACCCCATTTTGACAACATAATTTCTAAAACCACCATTTTACTATAATGAAATAGTTAAAAAAAATCAAAAAAAGTTGAAAAAATTGCATTTCCTGTCCAAGCTTCCATGGCGAAAATTTAATTTTTTTTTTAAGAAAAACTCTTTTTAAGTTTTTGAACTTTTCTATAATGGACACGTGTCGTGTAAATAAGCCGTCACGTGTCATATGGTATTTAAATTGGCGAATAATGTGTATATAAGATATGCCATATAATTACAATTTATAACATTTTTATAAGAATTAAACATTTTTATAATAAATAATGATTTTTATGAAAATTAATTATTTTTATAACGATTTATCGTTTAATAATTAATTAAAAAAATTATTGTATGTATTATGTATGGCGTATGTTAGTAGTGGATACAATACAAAAATAATCATTTAACAATTAATCCTTTAGCAAATTAAAATGGGAGTATTAAGAAGGAATTGATAAGGCCTTGTTTGGTTGGACAATTAGTTACTGTAGCAAATAAGTTGGTCAACTCAAAATCAGCTGAAAGGAACTAGATGTAATTCTTCAACGTACAGGGATTTGTATGCAACGGAGGCATCTACCAAGGAGTACATGTAATTGATCCTAAATTAAATTAAAATGTTGACTAACTGAGCTAGTCAAGCTGGGTAATCAGCCTTTGAGACCTGACTTGATTGTGATTAGGCAAGTTCGATTTGTTACATGATCGTGAATTGGACCGTAGCCTTGGTTGGCTAGCTTTTTTTCTTTCCTAGCTAGTAAAGTACGAATTTTGGTCAATACAATTGTAGACGAACGAAATTCGTATACTCTAAAGTGACATTTAAAAAAAGATATATTAGAAGGCAAATTACAAATTTCTAGCATTTTTGGAATTTTACTAAATTAAATTCTAAAATAAAATTGCTAGATCATTTTTCTAATATATAAATTTAAATCAAATTATGTCACATAGGCTAACATGGAAGTAAATCATGTAAATTGGGCTACATGTGATGGACTGGGCTATATGTGAATGAATGGACTGGGCTATATGTGAACGGGCCTCTTACATATATGGAAAAGATTCTCTTCCAACCATTATAAATAGAAGAGCACCCTCATTCATTTCCACACACAAGAGAAGAGACACCTGAAGTTCCACAGCAAGATCACAAGTTCCAGAGCTAGAGCAAATCCTCTCATCCTTCTTTCAAGATCCGCCTTGAAGTTCGAGCAAGCACTCAAGAAGTTCATCCGGAATCCAAGAGAAGTCGCCGTTTGATCCAAGAAGAAGCCCCTGCGCACTTGGAAAAACGTTATTGGAAGATCAACTGCTGCCAAAGGAAGATCAAATCCAAAAGCGTAGCCAAAGCCCGATCAACCTTCTTGAAGTTCTTCACCAAAAGTTACGTTAGATCCAAAATCAAGCTCAAAAGCCCTTGGAGAAACGTTTCCTGCCGGCCAAACTTCCTCTAAAGAAGATCAAAGGCCGAATCCTGTGATGATCTAGAAGCGTTCTTCGTGGAACTCATCAAATCCCCAAGAAGTTCGTCATCGCTCGCCTCAAACACTCTCAAGTTCACAATCCGATCCGAGATCAAGCCGAGAAGTCGTCGAATCGACTTTTGTCCGACTTTGAAGTCACAAATCCAAAAACGAAGAATTTGAAGATCCAAGTTCGCCGCTTTAGAAGACTAGAATCAGAGGATTAGAATAGAGAATTGTACCCACATTATCAACATCAATAAAATTATAATTTGAGCAACTTTAGTTGCCACAACAATTTTTATCTAACTTAGAGTCGGAAGGGAATATCAGACTTGCTCCGAAAAAGATATTAGTACATCAAATAGGTTGTATTGGATTTGTATATATTTCAAGTGTATTGAAAATATTAAATAGGCCTAGTTTCTAAATAAGTTATTGAAGCTAGAAACTTCCTGGAAAAAAAGGGGGAAGAAAATATGTACACACCATAATAAAATTGAATGAGTATGATTGACGAACAAAATTTTAAATTGAATAGAAAACTTAGTTAAACTTGAGCCAAGTCGTGCTTGACTTTAAGTAATTTTCGAGGTCCTCTTTGACCACAAATTACTTTTATATTATACCGAAAAATATTTTATAAAATTATTTGTGAAAGTGCAATTACTGAATTTATTTAATATAATTTTATTAATTTTTTTCGATGTAGTTTCCTAGTAATTTATGGTCAAAATCGACTTAAAAATAACTTAAAAGTCAAGCCCGACATTTGTTCTCGGGCATGGCATAATTTATTTGATAGAAATAACTAATTAAATTAAAGTATACTTATCTGACTTAATTAAGTTGTTTTAATTTTAGAAATAGAACGTAAATTAATTGAATTGTGATGTGGTATAAAAACGGTTAAGTTCTAAGCTTAGGTTAGGCAAAGAGAACGCACTTAGAACCTCAGAATAGATCTTCAACCTGCAAGACGAGGTAGGGTGTTAGACCCTTTTTAGTCGGTCTGCCTAAGACAAACCGGTCGTATGATTCAACACACCTGGTCGAACAAAGTTGAGCCGAGTAGGTTAGAGAGTAGTATATTTGTGGTAATTGACTTACCTAAATGGGAGTAAATTCCAATGTGGTTTGCTCGTCCTATGAATGTGGTTGTTGCTCTCAGAAAGTTTTCTTGGTGATTTCTTAGAATACTTCTCGTTCCCGTTGACCCTTTGATTGGGTAAGACTGATCTATCTATGTTCATAGTGACATATCCTGGGGGAGGAGGTACCCATTTACAAGTGATGGTTTTAGTGGGTTTAGGTTGAGTTAAAGGTCCTTTATTAGGGTTGTGAGAGTTTTGTGAAAGGTAAAGAAGTTGAAATTCTGGTTTCTGAAGATTTTGTTGTTTCTAGTTTGCCAGCAAAGCCAGCAAAAATTTAAGATTAAGAGTTGTTGTGGCAAATTGTGAGACAAGGAGGTTAGAATCTGAGGGAAGGTATCAATTTTGTTCGGGAGATTATGGTAGATCATATTCTTATTTGAGGATAATGTGGGACAATCGAAGAAAATGTGTGTTATGGTTTCTAGTGCTGTTTGACATAGTGAACAGAGGGGTGATGATATGATTCCTATATCAAACAAATTTTATGTTGTTGGTAGCCTGCCACAAAGGAACATCACCCCTAGCCATGTTTTCATGTGTTTGGGGGTATCTCCTCCTTTGTGGTCTTGTTTTTTTGGCTTCGGCCGCGACCCCTCACTCTCGGCTAGACTTCGGTCTAAGACATACTAGACGATGGTGGTGACTAAGATGACAACTAGATTTCGTTACTTGAGATGTGGTGCCTTGTTACTTATTGGTATTGACGGTTTTGAGGGGTCTACGACCATTACCTTAAATTTCTTGTCACTTGCTCCGTTTACGAGTATAGGGTGGAGGGGTTTGGCTAAGAAACTCGATAAACTTTTTGGAATTGACGGTTTGGTATGAAATGTCAAAGTGGCTCGGTCTCGATATTACTTGGTTGAAGGAATCTGGGCATGCGGTTTTGTTTGGAAATGATTATGCGGATGAAAGAATGCATTTATGGGCTATTGTTGGTACTGGAAGTTTATTAATGGATGTTGACTTACTCCTGTAGTATATTAGTGTAATGGTGTTGGATAGCATGGTGAGCTTGTGAGGTTATTTGGTGAAGGTTTTGTAATTGTTATTTCCCGACCAGCATTTCTTATGCTCTTGTATTGTAACATTGTAACAGTTTGAAGTATTAATAACTTTTGTCGTTTCAAACAAAATATAAGGTAATTCATGTGAAAAACATTATCTTTGGGAGGGTTTTGAGAGTCCAAATGGACTTCCAAGGCCAGTTCACTTGTTATGGATTGTTTGGTTGATGAGAAAATGATAAGATGCCTTTCTGAGATGGTGGCCAAATATATTTATCTGGTTGTAGTGTCTGAGGTATGGGGATAGTTAGGGGTGATCATAAAATCCGAAATCTGAAAATCCGATCCAAAAATCCAAAAATCCAATCTGATGTATTCGGATTGGATTACAGATTATGATATTTTAGATCCGAAGATTTTCGGATTAATCCGATCCGATCCGTCGAATTTTCGGATTAATCCGAAAATTCGAGTTAATTAAATATATATATATATATATATATATATATATATATATATATATATTTTTTTTTTTTTTCCCTTATTCATTCAAATAAAATACAAAATAGAATGTTAGTCCAAACAAAATATAAAATAGAACATAGAACTCCAAACTTTTTGTATTATTGTTTTGGACTTGAAGTAAACTTGTGAACTTTATTTTGTATATTTTGAATGTGGAACTATTGAATTAGTATTTAATTTGGATACGAAATGCTATTTTAGTTTTTTTTTTTTTAATTAAAGTTCGGATTAAATCCTATCCAATCCGAACTTTTTCGGATTAATCCGCAATTCAATCTGATCGTTCGGATCGGATTTCGGATTGAGCCTTTAGTGGTCCGAAATTTCGGATTGATCCGAACTTTGAATCGGATTAATCCGAACGTGCACCCCTAGGGGTAGTTATCTCCATAACAAGTTCCTGGGGGCAGAAGTGTCTTCAAAGTTGTTATATATATATACAACTTGTTTGAGTAATGAACTTGTATACTTTTGAGTGTGTCAAATTATTATTGTTGTTAGGTTATGAATTGCTTAATTTGTATCTACACATACCATTATTAATGTTGAATTTTTTACAATATGTATATTTTTTCTTGTGAAACCCGCCAATCCACCATGAAAAACACCAACCAAACCGTCACATTTACTAGAAAACTCACCCGTCATGATTTATGATTAATAATACCTGCCTTAGACCGTTAGACGGGTCAGTTAGATTCTTAAAACATCAACCATACCCGCCGTGCTCACTCCTAGATTTTATATAACTCGAGGGTTCAATCCACTTTGTTCGATCCTAGAGTGGTATTAAAAGGAAAAAAATCATTGTTGATGAATGCTATCAGAACTCAGGAGCAGATCCACCGAAGCATTCCCTTGAGAGCGTTAACCCGTCCAAATTCATTGTCCCATCTAACACCCAGTTAGTAATTCCTGCAAATTAGTAAAATAAGGAAATTGGTTGACTTGAGTATAAAAATAATAAACAATAAATAAAAAGTGATAATGGATTGTTAAATTGGAAATTTTAGTATTATTTAAATGATGAAAAAATAAATAATGAATAAAATATAAATAGTGGATTGGTAAAGTTGTAAATATGAGTATTTTATGTGGGTATTAGTTGAGTGGGTATTATCAAAAATGAAAATGAGAATCTTTTTGTGGGACGATTAAAATGAAAAAATTGAAAACTTGTCATGAGACGGAGGAATTACTAATTTTCCCTGATGACAAACTTTGATTTGTCTTCCAGTATAAAACTCCTGTAAATGTCTTCTTCACTATAGCAAGCCAAATATACAAGAAATAGAAAAGGCAATGTCAGTTGAGAAATCAGAGGAAGAATGGAGGGCACTTCTCACACCCGAACAGTTTCACATCCTCCGTGGAAAGGGGACTGAGTCAGTTTTCTTTCTACTCTACGATCTTTCTTGCCCCTTTTCCATTTTTTTTGTTTTGATTGTAAATTATAAAATGTTATATTCATTTTTCATGTGCATTTGGATTATCATTTTCTATCTTAGCTGTTACATGAATATTCATGTATTTATATGGATGGGCATGCTTGCATTGAATTAGTTGAGAAACAGAAATTTAACTTTTCATTTGCATATGCACTGTTAATTGAAAACTGAAGTCATTAGGAAAAGAATTCAGGTTCCTAGCTATCTTTGTTTAACACAATTGTACAAGATGATACATTATTTTGTGATATTGGACAGAGACATAAGTGGGTGTTTGCTTGTAGTAATATTTTATTTCTTCCAGTTTATAGAGTAATTAAAGGACAAGTTCAACTTTTAGAGTTTGCAAAGCCATTAATTTGAGGGTGAAACTGTTGCAAACACCTTGTTAGCAGTTGGGGCTTTGAACTTAACCTCAAGGTTATTGTTCATTTCTAGCAAACCGAAATTTTGGGTTTTTAACTATCAACAGATCCATTGCTCATACTAACTAGGGGATTTCTACGGTGAGATAGTAGTCGTACTACTTGTTAAAATGAGATAGTAGTCGTACAACCGTTGAGATCTAATCTCAACCATTGATCTTATATACAACTACTCCTCTTATGTACGACAACTCAATGAGTAGTCGTACTGGTTAATTTACGAATCTACCCATTGAAGTTTATTTTAATATGTAAATACAATTATACAAAAATACATTATAAAACATTAAAGTAAAACTTAACCATAATTGTTGATTTACCATTATACCCTTTCATTAAAAAAGAAAATGTATTAATATTAATTAGAACCACCATCGGACCTCCAATGACCGCCACCGGACCCCCGGCGACGGGATAAAAAATTAATGTTGTAACTCATAGGAATTGAACCCAACATCTCATGAATGCAAGTTTAAACTTACCATTAGGCTACAAGGTATTACATGTCAATAATCTAACTATAAACATATATGATATATCCTTATCCAAACCAACAAAAAGAGAAAACCAACTACATAACAATTGTTTTAACATCGATTTGTTTTGTCTTTTATCCAAGAATTATTGTTTAACATCGATTTGTTTTGTTCTTTTATCCAAGAATTATTGTTTAACATCAATTTGTTTTGTTCTTTTATCCAAGAATTATTGTTTAACATCGATTTGTTTTGTTCTTTTATTTTATTTTAGATTTCCGAATATCAAAACCGTAATGTTTGTCGTAGTCGTGATAAAAGTCATGTGCTTCATCGTCTGTAGCAAATCTAAACTTAAGAATGTCATCATCATTGGGAAATGCATTATCACAGTCATGTTTGATAGTGTCTGAAGTGTGAAAATATGCATCATCGCCCTCTGATTTCATGTCATTGGAATTTACAATATCATCATCAGTATAACAATATGTCTCTCCCTCAACCAAAATTCTGCATAATAAGGAAAAAAAAAAAAAAAACAGCACAAGACATGAAGAAAAATTAACTCAATTAAATAGGAAGAAAAATGCCTACTATTGTGATAGCTAAGGCGTTCTCCATCAGTGTTGCAACACTGATGGGTCTTGCTTTGGGACTCCAACAGAGTCCCAAAGCAAGGCTGAAATTTGGGGTGCTGAGCCCAGCACCCCAACTCCTTTTTTTATTCATTTAGTTTTTGTTTTTTCTTTTCTTGTTTCTTTATTTATGATTTGTTTTTATTTTCTCTTTTTATTTTTTTATTTCTATTCCTTTTCTACTTTTATCTTTTTTTATTATTTTTCATTTTTCTTGAATATTTCTATATGATATTTTTATTTTAAAGTAATGTATTTTAAAAAAATTAATGTGATTTTGTTATAATTAATTAACTACATTTAAAATAAAGTCAAGAATAAAGTTTAAAAGGAAATGAGAAAAGAAAATGAAATGAATAATTAAGTTTGAAAGAAATGTGAAAAAAAAATAGATTTTGGGCCTCACTGTTGGAGTAGAAAATTATGAAGAGTTGCAAAGTGAGTTGCAGTGAGTGGAATGCTGACGTGGCGGAGATAGTGGGTTGCAGAGAGTTGCAACTGCTGGAGATGGCCTAAAGAAGTAGTGTGGGTACTACTAGTGTCTTCGCAAAGATTTTTGAGAAAAAACATCATTGACAAATGTACAGAGCATTTACATTGCCTTTAGAGTCAACTGGAACAAAAATCATTCACTATAAGAAAATCCTAATTCGACATTACCAAAACAACTTCAGAAACATATTGATTAACATAAGAAGTTCTTTCCGTAGAGAAATCATAGGCAAATGGAAAGATCTGAGTACACTAATACCCATAATTACAAAAACAGAATACAACGCATATACGACTATGAAATAAGGTCAAGAGCGAGTAAACTCAAATTTCATATAGTTCAATGGGAAGCAAGGCAGAATGCTAAAATATATTTACTACCATAAACACAAACAATTAATCTATATCCAGAAATCAAGACATATGCTTCATACAAAAGTTTAAGATGGGAAATAAGGAATAAGCTAGTAGCAACACGAATAATCAGCCAAGTCATTCGAGCAAAGGTGCAAAAAGAGAAAGCAGAGTTGGAGCCAAGTCAGATTCGAGCAAATCGATCTAGAGAATTACCTAGTGACGGAGAAGACGGATCCGGTTTGGTGGTGCAGTGGAGCCGGAGTAGTGATGTCCGGTGGAGAAGACCGCCGGAGATGGGGATGGGGATGAATTGAAGGCTATAATCTTGTGATTTAGGGATTAGGTTTTTTGAATTGGGGATTAGAGTTCTTGAATTGGAGATTAGGGTTCTTGTATTTTGAATTGATGTATGTTGTAAAGAGGAAGACGATGAATTGATGTTAAACAATAATTTTTGGATAAAAGAACAAAACAAATCGATGTTAAACAATAATTCTTGGATAAAAGACAAAACAAATGGTTGTTAAAACAATTGTTATGTGGTTGGTTTTCTCTTTTTGTTGGTTTGGATAAATATATATCATATATATTTATAGTTACATATGGACATGTAATACCTTGTAGCCTGATGGTAAGTTTCTAAACTTGTATTCATGAGGTTGTTGGGTTCAACTCCTATGAGTTACAACATTAAATTTTTAAAATTAAATTAGTGTGTCGCCGGATGCCGGAGGTCCGGCGGCGGTCATTGGAGGTCCGATGGTGGTTCTAATTAATATTAATACATTTTCTTTTTTAATGAAAGGGTATAATGGTAAATCAACAATTATGTCTAATTACAATTATAAATTTTTTTTCTAAAATTGTTTGAATATTTGTATATTTTATGAATAAATTATAAAACAAGACCTAAATGAATAACTAAAGGGTACATTTGATAAACACTGTAATGTACGACTACTATCTCATTTTAATCATGTACGACTACTATCTCACCGTAGAAAAACCCTACTAACTAACTTGTTTGTATGTGGATCACGTAATGCCCTTTTTGGTACTCACTACTGTCTCTTCATTTTACATGTATTGTCTGTTCATAATCGAAAGACTGTATGACCTATACACAGGCCTCGTGGCACCGGGCATTACGACAAGTTCTATGAGAATGGGGTGTACAACTGTGCAGGTTGTGGAACCCCTCTCTACAAATCCAGTACCAAGTTTGATTCTGGCTGTGGTTGGCCTGCTTTCTTCGAGGGTCTCCCTGGGGCCATTATCTGCTCAGTTAGTTTCCTAAATCTTCTCTACTCATGCTTCTAATTCTTTGTACACGTCGAGAAAAAAAAGTTACAAAAAGAACACATATTTGAAAGAGGTTCAAAATACTACATTGTGGAAAAGCTTTTTACATAAAAAGACTTGTGCAACCACCCCATAAGGTGGCCTTAATAAATCTTACGTGCTAGATTAACACGGGCTCTTTTTCGCAACTTTTCCTCTTGTGATTACTTAAATAAAGAATATCAACATAACTTTAGATGCTTAACAATATTTTCAATTTATCTATGTCCGTTTCAGCCGGATCCTGATGGCAGGAGGACCGAGATCACATGTACTGCATGTGGTGGGCACCTCGGTCATGTCTTCAAAGGTGAAGGTCACCCCGTACCAACAGGTGAGAGGCATTGTGTTAACAGTGTTTCGATCAAGTTCGTGGCTGCCCCTGACACTGCTGCAGAGTCCGGTCCGTAGTGTAGTTCATGAACTTGCAGTGGAAGGAGTAAGTATTAACCGAGACTAAAGAAGTGGTTTGCAGGGTATTGTAATGGATTATCACCTTATGGGTTAATCACTTAAATCCAACCCATACTATTAAACACTCAGGTGTCTATTTTCATGGATTTCTCACAAGATCTTATGACTTACTGTGAACCACCGATTTAAAATTCTGAAAATTTTCAAGATGGCGTATTTTACTATTGAAATTTTGAATATTATAGGAGGAATTCCTCCGTCCCTGAAATAGTTTCCCATTTGACTTTTTACAGTCAAACTTTTCCAACTTTAACTATGAATTAATCTTAAATCGTAAATGTAAATGTTCAATTTTTTTATATAATGAAACTTTGGGAAAATTAATTCGTGGTTAAAATTGAAAAAAGTTTGATTGCAAAAAATCAAAGTGGGAAGCTATTCTGAGGACGGACATTTTGCCAGACTTAAAAATTTGAAATAGTATCGTCGCTTTGAATTTTATCCTTGGCTCCACCCCTGAGCCGGAGCCATGCATGCAACTGCCAATGATCCTCCTGTAGAATTAATTTATAATGACATGCTATATGAGTAGTCTGGTTGGATAACAACTTAAACCAAGAAAATTGGGTTAAAAACATTTAATTTTTTACTTAATTTAAGGTTTTAACACAATGCCAAACATTATGTGCTTACAAGAAGAGCGAAAAGGCACTGTACTTTTTATGGATACTAGCAAGGTATTGTTGTAAATTTTTGCTCTAGAAGTGACGATGAAGTTACATTGTGAACCAACTTTGTCTACTAATTGAGTCAATTCGTGTGAAGAGTACTATTGACCTCAAGTAAATGGTACTAGTTGAACACAAGAACCGCACATTGGAGGAAATAAATACACATTGTTGTTGAATTCTAGACTGCGTGGCTCGGAATTTGTGGAGGTATGGCCATTCCAACGGCCAACACATATTCGAAACCCTGCTGCGACTTCCCCTCAAATATATTACAACAAGAGTCCATATAAGTTAAAATAACCAATGGCGAACATACCCAGAATTCGAATTTTGGTGGGGCAAAATTATATATATATGAGGTTATTCAGGGGTTAGGAGGGACAAAATCTTAAATTAACGAAAATTTTACTTATAAAATTTTTCTTTTTCAAATTTTAGAGGCGAACGCCCCCTATGCCCCCCTGATTCCGCCCATTGGCGATATGCCGACATGGAAATTTTGCATATGAGTTTAATTCAAGTAATATCATGAAGTTTACACTAAACTTAACAAAATAGGTAAAATATTAGGCATTAAAATTCAACTCTTTGATTTATAATTCAGATCAAGATTGATTACATAATAATCTCTTATAATGGAGTATGTGTTATTTTTATGTCATAATGCAATAACATCTGGTGTAATCAACTGATGGTGAAGGTTTGCTACACTTTGCTGGACCCCCTTTGCAGGTCTCAATGCACTTCTCCAATGAAATACATGGCCCTGCATCTACAAGCCAAGGGCCCTTATCCTCACCTGAAGCTGAATATCAAATAAACTTTTTATTAACTAAATTGGATCAATGAAATAGCATGTAAAATCAACAGGAAATTAAATTATCTACTATTTACACATTAATTACCAGAACTGAAGACCAGTCCCACGCAAATAAGAACAATGAAAAGTGAAGAACAGACATTCTTGATCATCTCCATGTTGCTGTTATCAAGAAAGAAGTAGAATATTTGATTTTGTGATTTCAAATAACTTATTTGTTCCTCTATATAGTACTGTATGAAATTTGACTTAGTAATTTTTGTTACAAATTAATGAATTTGATTTGATAGGATTTGAAATCCTAAATGCAGATCTTCTTTGCCTAATTTTGCTTGTTATTGCAGTGATTTTAAAGCTCAAATACTGGAAAAAATCATGACTTATATGAATATGAAGAAATATCATATTTCATAGTTAAAGTGTACTCCCTCAATTTATACTAGTGTAATATGAATTTTATTACCATTAATATTGAATCATTAGGGGAATTTAATTGGAGAAGGAATATTGTGTTTCTTAATGATAATTGATTTTGTTGGGTTGAATTAGAGCTTGTAATTTAATTGGAGAATACATGTTGGTGTTTTGTAATTAAAGTCTAATTAATTTACATATACAAATGAGTCCAATTTAACTTAAATTATGTACTGAGTTGCACAATTTTAATATTTGTCCACTTATGTATGTACTGTAATAAAGTACAAATTTGATATTTAATTCAGTACCCAATTAGATTGTCTAATTACATTAAGGTATACTTTAGTTCAACTATTACATTGAGGTCTAAAATCTCAATTTTTCGTTGACCAACTTATTTAATTCCATTTTCAAAATCATATTTTGAGAGAAACAAACATGGCCTTAGATTTTGATTTTGCAAAATACTCCTCAATCTTAAGATGGTATTGCAAAATACTTCACAACCTTAAAATTTATACAACTTTAAACATCATCTCTTTAATTCCTTTCAAAAACCCTCCCTTCAGAGCTCCGATGAATAATCACAGCTCCATGACCGGAGCTGTTAGAGCTCCCAGATGGGAGCTGTTACTAGCCCATCGAAGCAGTAGTTAGCTCCCAGATCCGAGTGCTCCGATCTGGGAGCTGTTAAAGCTTAGATCGGAGCTCAGCCAGAGCTCCGATCAAGGAGGTTTTTTTTTTAAAAAAAATTAATATTTTTAGTATAATAATTAATAAGGTATTTTTACAAAGGGAGAAAAGATTATGATTTGAAAAATAAATACTAAAGTATAATTTTTGGAGAATTAGTAATTTGGTTTTAGCACTACAAGAAAACAGTGAAATAGTGAGGGAATCAGTGACGGAATTTTTTTTGTATTAGTGACAAATTTGTGACGGATGATCTCAATCGAAAAATATAGTGACGGATCTGTCCCGTAGACCTAATCCGTCACTATGTCATCACTAAACCGTCACTGTTAGGCCGCCAAAAGTTCGCACGTGAAATTAGTGACGGATTTGTGACAGAATCATTGTGACGGAACACAATCCGTCACAATGAGCAATTTTCCATTTTTAAAATTATCTTTAATTAAATTTTAATTATCCAGTGACGGATATTTCCGTCACTACGTACAGTGACGGAAATATTCGTCACTAACAGAATTGAAAGAAGATCCAGTGACGGATGAAATCCGTCACTGATATTTTTCGAGAACAAAAGTAAATATACCCAAATTCTAACACTCCAGTAAAACCTAATTAAAGTTTTTACTCTCTTCATCTCTTCGTGCCTGTGTTCTTTCATGCCTCTCTTCATCTCATCGCTCATTAGGTATGGTTTTTTTGCGAATTGACTTCCACCTCCTTCATTTTCTCTGATTTCGACGCTCATCAGGTCTCTGGATTCGAATTTCAAATCGCCTTCCTCCTTCATTTTCTCTGACTTCGAATTTCGATGGGTAATCAACTGGGCTTGGGTTCGACTTCCTCCTCCTTCCTTTTCTCTGATTTCGACGCTCATCAGGTCTTTGACTTCGAATTTCGAGTTGCCTTCCTCCTTCGTTTTCTGACTTCGAATTTCGATGGGTAATCAATTGGGCTTGGGTTCGACTTCCTCCTCCTTCCTTTTCTCTGATTGCGAATTTCGATCGACTTCCTCTCCTTCTGTTTCTCAGATTGCGAATTGGGATGGGTTATTGCGGACTAATTACTGTTCTTATTTTTCTATCGCTGTTTTCTTTTTTAGGACTAATTACTGTTCTTATTTTTCTAATTCAGGTATACTACAAGTTCTGCATCAACCATCCTTCTCTTCATGTTTGCCCAATTTTATATTTGTGTTGAATGCAACTTTTGGTTGGATTTTGGATCTGTATTTATATCTTATATGTATGTATTTTCCTACTGGCTAGTATAGACGTATAGTATAGGAGTCGGGAGGTGATAGGTGAGTAATCCGAATGAAGAGGAAGAGGAAGAAGGTACTGCATATAGGATTATAGATAGGAGATAGATAGAATTGGGGAAGAAGAAAATAGGACCTCTCGTATTTTGTGCTTGTTATGTTACCTTGGTCGGTTTAACGATGCAAGTGATTATCTCCTCTCACATTTTTGTTGTTCAGCTTGTAAGCACATTATTACTCAATCTGCCATATTATAGGTGCTTTTAATTGAATAAACTCATCTAAAACACTGATGATGACTTTTATAGTTACTGACTTTACTGATCTCTTCTAATTGCTTGTAGTTATGTGGGTGCATGGTATCTGCTAATCTTGTTGTACTTATAAATTTTTTTACAGTTTGTATGTGATTGATATACATATAACCTGGTAGTTCAATAAAAAATGAAGCTCAGTGGTAGTTTGTCCATAGGTATTCAAACACTTTGTTTATGGTTCATCCAGTTTGACAAACAACTGTTTCCTAAACCAAGGTTCAATAGTGCAACAGAAAAATATAAGATTGTGATTCATATTAGTAAAGGAAATGACATGGTAAAGACTGTTAATGTTACTTTGCCTCTGAATGAATACTTCTAATAGTGACGTCTAAACTTGCTGTCGTTTTTCATTTGTAATCCTAGAACGGTTACTTTGCCTATGTAATGGAATATTAAGTTTTACCTCAAGGAAAATAGAAAAATAAATGGGAAATCAAAATGACATGGAAAAAGAAAAGACTAATGATAAAATATGTAGCCAACATGGCAGTCTAGAGGATGTTATTTTGCTAAAAGAAGTTTTAACGTAAGGTAGTAATGGATTGGAGAATTTGAAGTGATCTTTAAATTAGACTATGTAGAGGTAATTAGACTAAGCTATTAAGGAAACATATTCCTAGGTGCTTGCTTAGAATTATATGTCACCAGGTGAATATAATACTACCTCCATTCCTAGGTGCTTGCTATGAATTAAGAGAAAATAATACAAATTTAATATGTAAAAATGATATTATGTTGATAAAGTTGTAATGTAATGAAATATGATAGATATTAAATAAAGCTGTCATAAAGTAGATTTATTATCATGATCAGTTGCACTTGGTTTGCCTAAGTATGTTTTGATAGTGACATACTTTATGGTACTTTGATTTTTAACACTTTATGGTGAGTCTGCATGTGCCAGAGTAGTGGAAATGTGATTAAATTTTAAGTATGATAAATGTTGATAGTGTAGTGTTGATATTCTAATAGGTCTCTGTATGAATGTTGAGCTCTTATCCTCCACTATATTTTTTTTGTACTTGGTGTCTGTAAAATATTAATTTGAGTGTGTCTCTTTTAGCTTGCGAGTTATTCCTTTGTTATTTGGAATTGATATCAAAATGGGTGACGACCGTAGTTGGATGTACAATCAACGTCGTGTGAAAGGCTTGTTACTGCCAGAGTTTTGTGATGGGGTTTTGAGCTTCGTTAAGTTCGCGCCTAATCAACCAGGGTTCACAAATGGAGAAAAGATTAAATGCCCATGTACACACCGAAAGTGTCATAACAAATGGTATTTAACTGTTGATAAGGTGAAGATACACTTGTGCAATAATGGGTTCATTCTGCACTATGAGGTGTGGACCTCACATGGGGAATACAATGTTATGCCTGATATATATGTTTATAATTGCATGTTGTAACTAATGTCTGTTTTCTAGAAACATTATATATGGGATGAATCACGAGATGAGGAGTTTTACAAGGCATGGAAGATCCATACTGCCAAGCAATATTCATCATTGATGAATCGGTTTTATAAGGTCTACACCACGTCCAAAAGAAGGGCTGAAGGTTTAAGTGAAGAGCAGTTTGCTCAGTGGCGTAACTGGTGGGAATCAAATGAGTTTAAGGTGCTAAGCAAGCAAATGAGCCAAAATCGACGTACAGAGGTCAATGGAGAAGGATCAGGAATGACAGTTCATCTTGGGGGCTCTATCCCTACTATTGCTCATGTTGAGAATATGGTAAGTCTTTACTACTAATTTCCTGTCAATAATATTTAGAATATTGAAAAATATAATTGTGTATCTACTATGACTTATTCAAATCCACTATGATTTTGTGTCTGTATATAGCCAAAGGAAGCAGGGGTGAAATGCCAAACGCCAAACGCCTCTGATGTGTTCTTGAAGATGCAATGTAAGAATGGTGTTCCTGTGGATGAGAAGTCAGCAAAGATTAAAGTAAGTATATTTAATATGAAAATGTTTGTTATCTTCTCATCATATGCAAACTTTATTTCACACAAAGGTCATGGATTACATTATACAAGTGCTGATTGTTTCCGTTTGGTCTTTGTTAATTGGTTGGTTGGTATAGGTGTTGCTTAGGTGTGGTTAAGGCCCTGTTGCTAGTGTTTTGGTAGTCATGGACTGGTTTTGATATTTTGCTGGTGTTTTGTTGTACTAATATGAAAATGTTTGTTATCTTCTCATCATATGCAAACTTTCACACAAATGTCATGGATTACATTATACAAGTGCTGGCTGTTTCCGTCGTTTGGTCTTTGTTAATTGGTTGGTTGGTATATGTGTTGCTTAGGTGTGGTTAAGGCCCTGTTGCTAGTGTTTTGATAGTCATGGATCGGTTTTGATATTTTGCTGGTGTTTTGCTGTACTACTTGGAACATTTACGATGTTATAAGTTTTCTTGAAGTGGATTCACTACAAAAAATCTGGGCTGTAGCGACGGATAGATCCGTCGCTACAGCCCATCTATCCGTCGCCCCAGCTCTGGCGACGGATCGGGCGACGGATAAAAAATCCGTCGCCCCTGAAAATGGCGACGGATAAAAATCCGTCGTCGATTCGCATGATTGACGACGGATTGACCTTTTTCAAAAAAAAAAAAAATGATTATGGGGCGGATAGATCTATCTGTCGCCCCATTTTTTTTTTTAAAAATAAAATCCGTATCTGAATTTTTATATTCAGATATCTGATTAATCCAGCGATGGTGCGGTGGTGGCGGTGGTGGTGCGGTGTGGTGTGTGGTGGTGGGTGGTGGGGGGGGTGTAGGGGGGGGGGTGGGGGGGGTGGCAGGGTGGTGGTGGTGGAGGAGATGGTGGTGGTGGCAGGGTGGTGGTGCGGTGGTGGTGGGAGTAGAGAGGTGGTGGTGGTGGAGATGGTGGTGGAGGAGGATGGTGGAGGAAAGGAGGTGGTGGAGGAGATGGTGGTGGTGGCAGGGTGGTGGTGGTGGGAGGAGAGAGGTGGTGGTGGTGGTGAGATGGTGGTGGAGGAAAGGAGGTGGTGGAGGAGGAGGATGGTGGTGGTGGGAGGAGAAAGGTGGTGGTGGAGGATGGTGGTGGTGGGAGGAGAAAGGTGGTGGAGGAGATGGTGGTGGTGGAGGATGGTGGTGGTGGGAGGAGATGGTGGTGGTGGGAGGAGAAAGGTGGTGGAGGGAGGAGGAGGAGAGGAGAAGTAGTGGAGAAAAGGAGGTGGTGGAGGAGATATATTATATTTTTTTTAGGTTTTTAGCGACGGATAGATCTAGATCTATCCGTCGCTAATTTTTTTTTTTTTTTAATTTTCTGGCCTTGTAGCGACGGATAAATCTATCCGTCGCTACATAGCGACGGATAGATTTATCCGTCGCTATTTTTAGCGACGGATAAATCTATCCGTCGCTAAAAATTTTTTTTTTTTTTTTTGGTCAACGCTCTGTAGCGGCGGATAATGTTATCGTCGCTACGAACGACATAACTTTTATCCGTCATGAAGCAGGCGACGGATAGAATCCGTCGCCCCAAGTAGCGATCCGTCGCTACAGGGGCGACGGATAAAATCCGTCGCCCCTTTCCATCGTTTTACCTCAGAATTCTTGTAGTGATTATACATCTAACTTAAAAAAACATTATATAAGTGCATTTCTAAGTGTTAATATATATATACACACACACACACACACACACACACACACACACACATACTTGTTATTAATAATATTATATTGCAGGCTTTGGTGGAGGCACGCATTCAAGAACTTGAAGAAGTCGGTGAAGAATATAACATCAATGATGTCTTCCTTGAAGTCAATCCAAAATCGAAGAAACAACGTGTATTTGGCTTGGGTAGTGCAGCGTCCTCATATATTAGCTTGGGTAGTTGTTCCGGTGGCTCTAGCCACAACCTTACACCACCGGTACATGAGACTATGGTAGAGCAGGGAGATAAGATCACAGAGCAAGGAGAAAAGATCACGTCATTGCAGGAGAAGCCCGATGAAAAGGATGACATAATTCGTCAATTGCAGGAGAGGCAAGAGGCCATGTCTCGAGAGTTTGCACAGTTGTCAGCTAGGATAGATTCTGGATCGTCTTCATCTAACACCCCACGATCATAGTTATGGTGATTTCTATGTATTTGACTTAAGTTCTAAACAATATTTTATTGCAATGACAGTTTATCGGTGAATGTTGAACTTGTGATTTCGAATTATTGAATATTGGGATGTTTAATATATGTTGTTTTGGTGATTATGTGGATACATAAGTGAATTTATAAGATTCCAAAGAATTCTGTTGACTTCAAAGACAATTTTAAATTAAAAAAATTTAGTGACAGATTTGACTCCGTCACTAAGTCAACAAGGCACTTCTGTTCGTACACAGTGATGGAATATTCCGTCACTGAGCCACAATCTGTGACGGAATTTAACCGTCACTGAGTCTTAACTTGTGACGGAATTTATTTCTGTCACAAATCCGTCACTATGTTTCGTCACGAACTCGTACAAAAAACAAAAAACCAAAACAGAATCTGTGACGGAATCACTAATTATAGTGACGGATTTTTATGTTGTCACTGGAATTTAGTGACAAGCGTTTACGTGACGGAAACATTCTGTCACTAATCCGTCACTTGAGCCCTTAGTGACAGAAAAAGGGGATATAGTGACAGAATTTTCCCTCACTGTTTTCTTGTAGTGTAGAAAGAGGTATTTGTACAATTATTTTGAACAATCAAACATAATTTGGGAGAAAAACAAATGCGGATTTTGTTTAAATAGTGTAATTTTGAGGTAAACATAAACTTGTTAAAATAATAAGCAACTATAATTTTGTTTTGGAAATTAGAAAGATGTTTTATATAATTATTGTGTATATATATATATATACATACATATACATATATATATATATATATATATATATATATATATATATACATATATATACATATATATATATATATACATATATATACATATATATATATATATATATATACATATATATACATATATATATATATATATATATATAGAATTTGTGTCAAAAGTCGGGATATACTTCGAAATAATTTTTCGGGAATTAGAAAATCATTTTGATCACCATTTTTTAGAATAATGTATTATTGGTTAAATAAATCTAAAATTGGAGTGTAATTGACATTTCATAAAAGTTCAGGTCATTTCGCAATTTTATTTTTATGTGTGTTTGGCCAAATCCATTATTGAGAGGAGCAAAAGTGGGTTTTCCATCAAATGTAATTGATATAATCTAACAATTTGAAATCGTAATTGTTGATCTATTGGTGATCTGTTTGTGGGAGACATATGTAAAGGGGTATATGAGATAAGATGTTGGATTATAATAAGTTTAAGTTACAAGATGTCTAATATCATCGGCACGACCTTAACACTAAATTTTGGGCGGCGGCGGCGCAGCCCCTGAGAGTAGAATGCATTCACATCTGCTATCCTTGACTAATCGTGCAGTGATACATCTTACTAGACCTCCGTATTGTTTGCAGGACTCGGTGCACTTCTCCAATGAAACACACGGCCCTTGATATAGATACCAAGGACCCCAATCCTCGCCTGAAGCTGAACACATATCAAATAAATTTTTAATTAATTAAATATTCAAACAAATTATATAAACTAATTCATAACATGGTACTATATATGTAAAAAAATCAACATGAGAGCTCCAATTTATTTTCGCGACAGAAATTAATTACCAGAAGCGAAGAACATGCCCACGCAAATCAGAACAAAAAAAAGTGAAGAGAAAACATTCTTGGTCTCCATGTTGCTAAACAGATCAGTACCATCGAGAAAGAAAATATTTGATTTGGTGACTTGAAACAAATTGTTTGTCCTGTATATATGGTACTCTCTGACATTTGGTCATGGCATTAGCTAGGTAAATTAATAATTTGATTACTAAATATGCAAATTAATGAAAATGTGGAAAAACATTTATTTGATATCCTTATATTGCATGATATATACATATGAGTCCGCCCGTGACTCTCGCCGAACCAAGGCGACTTAATACGATCTATACAGGTGCGTCACTAGGAGTCCGCCCATGAGGGCTTGGGTCCGGCACTAAAACACCTTATTATCAAGATTCCAGGTTGAATGATGGGGGCGGACCAACCTCCCACATTCCTCACCACGGACGTATCCGTTCTCCAAGGGAAAGCTTCTGAATCAAGACAAACATAAAATGAGTCCGTCCATTCATTCCGTCCGTTTGGAGTATATGGACGGACTGATTCTGGTCTTGTCCTGAATATCAGCGTGAGTCCAACATGCCACCTATCTCTGGTGCCACGTGTCAACCTACCACCAAGCCGACCAAGCTCTGGGATGCCAGAGAGTTTGTCCCTAGAGCTCAACACTATAAATAGAGGGCATTTACTCCTCATTAAGGTACGTAACAATTTCACAAGAATCTACTCTCTAAGTTTTGAGGTCCGAGCCCTAGCTTGATCCGCCTCCTAACTAGGTAAATCTTAGTCCAGATTGTCTAAGGCAGGCCGGCCCAAAAGGGTCTAACCCCTTCTATTCTTCTTTACAGAACAGACATCTAGAAGTGTCCATCTAGCGGACCATCAATCAGGAACGTTCTTACTAGTCTGACGGACCCATTGCTATAAAAGGACTATACTGACTACCTCCTACTCCCTGGCGGGCCCTAACCTGTGGCCGGACTAAATTCTACACAAAGGACTTTGAACTAAGGCTAGACGATTTTGGAAGTATCAGACCTACGCTCTGACGGAGTCCCTACGACCTTGACTTTGACTATTGACTAATCCGGTTTTACCCCACATCATATTGGCCCCGTCTGTGGGAATCCCTAAGTACAAAAAGTCATGGCACCATCCAAGAGACAGACAAAAAAGGCTACCTCTACCCTTCCCCGATCTACGGCCTCCACCGCCGGACCCTCTTCCCAATACCAACAAGCCACTGGTGGCAACAGACATTCCGGGGAGAACAGGGTCATTTATGAACACGACAAGAGAGACGGGAATGAATCCTCCCTCTCCGACTCCGAAAGAATGGTAGAACAAGCCCCACTCCCGCCACTAGATCCACCTTAGGCACCGATAATACCAATCATAGCAAACGTGACCGCATATGGAATACTAGCCGGGTTCAACGAAGCACAAATCCAACTCTTGCAGGCAGCTCTGCAACTGAGAACCCAACCACCCAATCCTATAGGCATACCCATAGCCGAGGCCCCAGTATACCCCATCCAGAATTAAACGTTAGGGCAGGCAGTGGCAGGCCACGTGGTAGAATCCAGAGGACCACCATATTCACGAAATACTGATCGATTTGAGAACATCAGAGCACCAGGCAGGAGAGCTCCGGAGGATCTTAGGAATCTGCTGAACAACCGGGCCCACACTAATCAGGGGAGTAGGGGGGAGAACAGGGGATTCGAGGGTAGGAACCCTCGTGACCCCACTCCTTCCCGGGTCTCTACAAGAGGCCGATGCCCACGAGACTACGACAGAAGAGATCAATATCATAATGAACAGACTGACCAGGAAACCCTCAACGGATACCGAGGGGACACACCTCCATGCATCTATAGGCGAAACCACAGGGATAACAAATCACTTACTCCGGATGAAAGAAGGGAGGCTGAAGAATGCTATAGGAGAAGAGGGAGAAGTCAGGAGAGACGTAGAGAGAGTACCAGGTCCAGGTCTGTGAGAAGTCACCGACGGGAATCACCCATAAACGAAACAGAACGAATTAAAGAACAAGTCCGTATTCATGAGGCAGCCATGGACCTAGAACGATCAAAATTAGAGTCACTCACTCAAGCCAGTGACATTATCAAATATGGGCGGAACGTGAATCCTCTGTGTTTAGCAATAAGAAGAACGGAACTACCTCTGGGACGGAACCCACCCGCATCTAAAGAAATGTTCGATGGAAATTCTTGTCCCATCGATCACAGAATTCGTTTTGAAGCCTCCCTAGGAGGTATGGGCGTACCAGATAATGTGAAGGCCCAATTGTTCCCTAATACCTTCTTTGGACCAGCAATGACTTGGTGGAAACAACTCCGACCGGATTCCATCATGTCATGGGATCACTTGCTAATGAAATTCACCCTAAAATTCGAAAATTTCCTGGAAACAGCACGACCTGTTAGCTATATAGCGGAAATCATACAAAAAGAACACGAAAGTCTGAGATCCTTCGTGAAGAGATTTGAGCAAGCCTCAGCCATGGTAGAGCAACACCCCATTAAAGAACGAGTTATCCACATGGCTGAAAATACCAATAATGCTTCGTTTCGTTACAAGCTTATTGTGCAGGCATAACCAATGAACGGGAACTCACCGACATGGTCAAAAAATTCCTAAGCACAAATGAGACTCTTGAAAAAATGGTGGTAAGGGCCGAGGTCAAGAAAGCCAAACCTTTACAAGATAATCCTAGGTTAGGAAATCAGCATCTCGAGCAGAAAAGAAAGGGAGACATGAGAGGATGTATCGAGGAAAGAAGAAGATCCCCACGGAAGCTTTACATAAACTACACAGACCTGAAGGCTCCCACGGAACAAATCCTCACCATCATGCAAAGTAAAGGAGTCCCTTTCGAATGGCCGGCCAAACACAGAGAGACAAGGTTTACCAGAAACTCAAATGAGTATTGCCACTTTCATAGACAGGTGGGACACTCAACTGGGAAATGCACACATCTCAGACAGGAAATCCAGCGACTAATCGAAATGGGCTACCTACAAGAATATGTCATAAAGCGAGCCGATGGGGGTGACCGATGGAATCTGGAGCAGGGGAACACATCCCAAACTCAGCAAAACACAAGAGAGCACAGGAATACCTCTCCCCATAGATCTGGTCCACATCAGGATAGGAACAATCAATGACACCCAGACAGACGCCGATCACTGAGCCCTAGAAGGATCTCAGCCTTGCATGGACCACCAAGTCCAAGGAGACAAAAAGAAGCTAGGAGATCCCTCAGCCCCAGAAGACAACAAGAGAATCAGAGATCTCCCAGGTTGAACCAAGAAACAAGGAGGGTGGCCTACAACCAACATACGTAGAAGAGAACATTGTCATTTATGGGAGAATACTTAGCATCGCAGGAGGACCGACAGGAGGGGATAGCCGGAACGCTCGTGAAGAAACAACCCGATCACTTCAGAAATCAGATGAAAGATCTGTGAACATGATAAAACCTAGCACCAATGTCATTACCTTCGATGAATCTGAAGCCCACCCCCTTGCCAAGGTGAAGGATTAACCCACGACCCCGATGTCCCATTGGTGATAGAGGTAGACATTGCAGGATATGAGATGACCAAAGTACTCATCAATACAGGAGCTTCCTCCAATATCTTCTTTATGAGCATGGTAAGAAAAATGGAAATGAGCTTGAGAGGAATGATACCTGTAACGACAGACCTTGTAGGCTTCGGTGGATCAAGAGTTAGACCAAGAGGAGTTCTATATCTATCACTTTCCATTGGGAAAGTACCATTCCGAATCACCAAGCAAGTGCCATTCGTCATCACAAACGCAGACTGCGACTATAACATCATCCTAGGAAGACCAGCACTAGCTAAATCAATTCAAAGTAGTGGTGTCAACCTTCCATCTAAAGATGAAGTTTCCAACCGAAGCAGGGATCGGAACCATTAGTGGAGATCGGCGACAAGGATGGGAATGTTACACGCTCTCCACCCAAAGAGCTTCCCGACCCTACCGGAAGGAACAAGATATCAGGAGGGAAGAAGCCAACGTAAGGGCAAAAAGGCAATGTCTCTTCATACAAGAGAAGGTCCGTAATCCAAGAAAGGAGAGACCCTTGGGGAAAGGAATAAATTGGATGAAAATGGGTATAGAGAAAAAGAAAGGCGCTACCATCTCGAAAGAAGGGGAGGACCAGATCGAGAAATACAAGGTCATCCCACCAGAACCTCCAGGAGAAACCCCGACCAAGAGATTCTTTCATGAAAACCGGATGGCACCTCGCGAGGAGGTCCTGGAAGTCCCTATCGTAGAAGGAAGTCCAGAAAAGACCGCAAAAATCAGCTCGGAGATGGATGCTGAGACAACCATCAAAATGGTGGAATTTCTTACAAAGAATGCTGATGTCTTCGCATGGAGCACGGAGGACTTAACCGGAATTGATCCCCGAATCATGGTCCACGAACTCAACGTGGACCCCAATGTCAGGCCCATCCGTCAAAAGAAAAGAGACCATGGCCCCATCCACAACAAAATCATCGCAGAAGAGGTTGAACGGCTTCTCAAAGCAGGACATATTCAAGAAGTTCACTACTCAGACTGGATATGCAATGTGGTCCTAGTTGAAAAAAGTCCGGGGAAGTGGAGAATGTGTAACGACTTTACCAGCCTCAACCGCTTCTGCCCAAAAGACCCGTATCCTCTCCCAAGGATCGATCAACTAGTAGACTCCACCGCAGGATGTGCATTGCTGAGCTTTATGGATGCTTTCCAAGGGTTCTACCATATCAAGATGGCAGAACATGACATAGAAAAGACCGCCTTCATCACAGCAGGCGGAGTTTATTGTTGCAGAGTCATGCCATTCGGACTACGCAATGCAGGAGCAACATATCATCGACTAATGAATCACATGTTCAGAGAAGAGCTGGGCAAATCAATGGAGGTTTACGTGGACAACATTTTGGTAAAAAGCAAGGAATCCACCAATCATATCTGACACCTGGAAAGATGTTTCACCATAGTAAGAAAATATGGCATGAAGCTCAATCCGGCTAAATGCACGTTCGGTGTTACAGGAGGAAAATTCCTAGGATACATGGTCACACAAAGAGGAATCGAGGCCAACCCAGAGAAGATAAAAGCCATACTCGAACTCCTCATCCGAAAAAACTCAGAGACGTCCAAAGACTTATAGGAAAAGTGATATCCCTTAGCCGCTTCATTTCTAGGTCTGCTGAGAAGAATCTGCCATTCTTCAAAATCCTGAGAAAATCCGACCATTTTGAGTGGAACTTCGAGTGCAGAAAGGCTTTCGAAACCCTGAAACACTACCTATCCTCCCCGCCCCTCCTTTCCAAACCTGAAGAAGGAGAACCGTTGTACATTTACCTCGCCGTTACTCCAGAGGTGGTAAGTTCTGTCCTAGTACGTATACAAAAGAACGAGCACCTACCAGTATACTACCTAAGCAAAGCATCTTTGGAACAAATTAAAAGAATTATCGAGAAATACGCCTATTGCCTAATGGAAGCTTCGAGAAAAATCAAGCCGTACTTCCGATCACACAAAATAGTAGTCCTCACCAATCAGCCACTGAAGCAGGTCTTGGGGGATGCATCCAAATCGGGAAGGTTAGCCGAGTGGACAATAGAACTAGGAGATCACACAATCGAGTATCTAGCTCCATCCGCCAAGAAGGCACAAGTCCTGGCCTACTTCCTAGCCGGATACCCAGGAAGCATAGACACCAGGAGATAACCAAACACCAACCTCCATGGATGGTCCACCCGCAAGTAAAGTTTTGACGTTCGCTACAACCATAACAAATAAAGGGTCCGGAAAGAACCTCGAGACCGATCCTGTGGCAGAATGGATTCTAGCAGAAAAATAAAACCTCAACTTGCCACCACCCCCCAAGGGAGAACCACCCGTGACCGCCCAAAAATATAAACCGACACAACAAGTGGCCTTTACCCCAAAGGAGCTTTGTCCGAACGAGAAGGACATCTGGGAACTTTATGTTGACGGATCATCGGCCGCTCATGCTGGAGGAACGGGACTCTTGCTCATCAGTCCAGAGAAATCACAGATGGAATATGCTATATGCCTGACATTCCCAGTCACCAATAATGAAGCCGAATATGAAGCATTGATAGCAGGGATGAGAATGGCTAAATCAGTAATGGCCAGAAAACTCCGCGCCTATTCAGACTCCCAACTGGTCACAGAACAATATTCGGGAAAATTCACGACCAAAAGCGCCTCAATGATAAAATACCTAAAGGTGGTGAAAGACTTGGAAAAAACATTTGACTTATTCTCTTTGGTCAAAATCGGGCGAACCAGCAACATTATAGCAGATAGTCTGTCCAAATGGGTCATGGCATCTTGGGCCATTGATACCCGAACGGTAGTCCTGATGACAAACAATGAATCAGCCATCACCACTATGAAAGAGATGGCTAACATAAGTACCACAAACAGGTCCAACAACTGGACGAGCGATATCATACGATATCTGCGCGATGGGGTCCTACCCCCAGGACAAACCGAATCAAGAAGGGTACAACGAAGAGCACAACGTTACTTCCTTTCCGAAACCGACCTCTATCAAAAATCTTACCATGGAACTCACTTACGATGCCTGGACCCGTCTGAGGCTAGCATGGTAATGAAAGAAATCCATTTAGGAAGTTGTGGGAATCATTCAGGAGGGAGAGCCTGGCTTAGAAAATCCAGAGGAATGGGTACTATTAGCCAGAAATGCAGAAGGAAGCCAACAAATTTTCCAGGTCCTGTCCAGAATGCTAAAAATTTTCACAAATCCCGTATCAACCGACTATTCCAATGATCCCGTCCACAATTCCTTGCCCGTTTGATCAATGGGGTATCGACATCGTGGGACCCTTTCCTTTGGGACCAGGTGGGAAGAAGTTCCTGATTGCAGCAGTGGAACATTTTTCTAAATGGGTAGAAGTCGAGGCCACTGCCTCGATCTCAGAAAAGAAAGTCATGGACTTCTTATGGCGACTATCTTACCGATTCGGACTACCAAGGATCTTGATAGCCGACAATGCACGTCAATTTTCGGGCTACAAACTCAAAGATTGGTGTGAAGAAATGAAGATTGAACAAAGATTCACTTCAGTCGGATACCCACAAGCCAATGGACAAACTGAAGTAACCAATCGAACTATAGTCGATAACCTCCAGAAAAGACTCGGGGACGCAAAGGAAGATTGGATAGATGAATTAGAAGGAGTGCTCTGGGCATACCGTACCACCGCTAGGACAGCAACACAAGAAACTCCTTTTTGTATGGTCTATGGTTCTGAAGCCATCATTCCGGCAGAAATAGCGGTTAATACTTTCCGCATTCAAGGATATAAGCCATCTGATAATCACACCAAGAGAGTCTACGATTTGAACATGTTAGAAACTAAGAGAAGCACGGCATTGGCAAGAACCTTAGGATATCAAGCTACCATGGCTAGAGCTTACAACAATCATGTAAAAGGAAGAGACATCCAAGTAGGAGACCTCGTATTACGAATAGCCGAAATTCTAAAACCTACCGGGAAGCTCGAGCCAAACTTGGAAGGACCTTACAAGGTCACCAATTCCAGCATCAATGGATGTTATGGCTTGGAAGACATAAACGGGAAGCCACTCAAGCGCACCTGGAATGCTAGGAATCTCCAGAAATATTACCCTTGAAAAGGGGATTGTAACAAGTTCAAATATATGAATATCTTTTGTAAAATGTTCAGATTACATAAAACTTATGGTTGCAGGTCCAGGTATAATCACATATTCTATCAAAGTAAAAGTGCCTCGGACTTTACCAAAAAAAAAAAACATAAATAAATAAATAAAAAAAGTGCCTTGGACCCAAAGTGTCCGAGCCCACTTCCATTGAAGAAATTATTAAAAGCAGTGTCTCGGACCCATAGAGTCCGACCCACCAGCTATGCTCAAGGTGTCTTGTACTTACAAAATCCGACACTCCGTCACTTCAACTGTTATTGAAGAAATTATTAAAAGCAGTTTCTCGGACCCATAGAGTCCGGCCCACCAGCTATGCTCAAGGTGTCTTGGACTTACAAAGTCCGACACTCCGTCACTTCAAATATTATGGAAGGAATTATTAAAGATGGTGCCACAGAACAAAGGAGACCGACCCATACAGGAAAGTACGCAGTATGAAATAGAAAATTCGTCAGATATATTAAATAGAGGGTCAGCCGAGGATCTACAAAAATACATTGTCCTATCCACTAAATAAAAGATCCTGAGCTGAACGATAGAAAATTAAAACCCTCATAGATCGAGGGATAGTCAGTCCTACAGAAAGAAGTGCCGACAAAAATACACTTGGCACTTTCTTCCACAAAAGTATTCACGGGGATCTAACCCCGAACTAATCTAGTCTAACTGAGGGCTGGGCCCGCCTCCACCTCCTGCTTCCCCACCATGGCTTGATCCCTCGGGTTGAGAAGAGACCGGCGGAACAATGAGGGGTTCCTTTTTCTTCTTCCAGACCGAGCGGACAATCTTCTTCCCATCCACCTCCTCTTTCAGTTGTTCCGACTCATAGCCATGAATGGGCCCCGGAAGATTCATCCAATCATTGTTTGATTGGGAACAGTTTCGGCTCTCCAAGGTACCGGAATGCATAACCCCAGGAAACTAGGAAGGGAAGATATGGCGGATTTCCTGGGGCCTCCAATCAGGCGGAGCCACCAACGGCAGAACTCATCTTCGGCCAGCTCTTCGAAGGACTTCAACTTATCATCCTCCAGTGGATCGCCCTCATGGTTGGCCGCAATGTTAATCCGAGGGTCTGATATGCTGAACGAGGGCTCCAACAGTCCGAGGCCTTGTAGCTGGCCGATGCAAGAGAAAAAAGCCTCCGTCCTAATATCAACCTCCTCCATCTTCTTGAGATAGTAGAAGGAGTCGGACCTCAGGAAATCGTGGACGGAGTCCAACCGTCTAGTCCGTGCCGCATCAGTAATGGCCTTTCCAAGACGAGCCCGGGTCGACGCCGTCAACTTTAGCCCTCGGTCCGACCGGGCGTAGGCCGCTTCCTTGTCCTCCAGCTTCTTGGTCACCTCTGCCTTGAAGGCCCGGAGCTTATCAAGTTTGGCCCGTTGCTCAGAGATTTTAGCGTCCGCCAACTCCAATTCCTTGGTCAAGCGGACCTTATCGCTCCCGGATAACTCGCTGAAGGCCTCAGCATGAGCACTCACCTACAAGGGAAAAATAACTAGTTAGAAACTCCAAACAAGAAGACCGAAAGATACAAGGATAGGAATTTCTAACTTACTGCATCCAGATGGACCCGCATGGTGTCGGACAACGCCCTCAGGCTGCCAGCAAGGTCCTTCGGAGAAAGGGTCCGTAGGGAAGAGGGGTCCACCACCCTGCTCCCCTCAGTACCCTGGCTCCTCTTAGCAGGGGGCCTGTCCACCGGACCCTTGTCCTTCCTCTTGAAGGCATCCGGCCTCACAGCCCTCGTGGCATTGGCCAGTACCTCCCGGCCTTGTTCCTGCACCTGACTCCTGGTTAGTTGAGTAGGGGAGGATACATGAACCCTCGAACCATCAATGGTGGTCGAGTATCCATGCCTTGCAAATTTAATGTGGGGGGGGGGGGGGGTGTTTGGACCAATTATCTGCTCCCGGGCGGAACTACCCTTAGAAGCCCCAGACTTATCAGCTGGCGGGGGCTGCAGAGCTGTGGCCATGTTGGCCGGACCTTTGGTATGGATCTTGGCATCCCCCGGAGTAAATTTCTTGGCTTTACTCTTGCCCTCCCTCAGCTTCTGCATATCGCGGATCTTGTCCGCGGCCCTCTGCTCCAACATACTCTTAGAGGCCTCCATTATCCAATATCCTCCACAAGACAACAAAAAGAAGGCTCAGATAAAGTAGACCGGGAAATAGGAAAAGAACGGCACTCATAAAATCAGGACTCACTCAAATCCTCCTTATTATTACAATAAACAGGAGTATTTGTAAGACCGGCTAGCTATAGTTGAGGTTAGACCGCTAGGGCGTAGGGATAAAAAAGTGTCGGATCCCTCCCATCTACGCCTAGCACGGCCATCCTCTCCAACTCTAGCCCCAGATCAAGATCGTGATCCAGGGTAATGGTTGCCCTGGTACCATTAGCATCAACCAGCACCTCCTCTTCATCAGACCCGTCCTCTTCAGCATCGGACTTTGGCATCAAGACCGTCATTGTCTTCAACGACTCCAACCATGCCGGCAGGTACTTTACCTTTACACATTGGAACTTATCACGCCTGAAAAATTTGGGAAGTCCCCAATCCACGGACGGATGCTTTATGTAAAAGTATTTCGGCCACCACTTGAAAGAATGAGACGTCTCAAAACCATCTAGAAACCTCAAGCCCCAACGGTGAGTGAAAAAGTAGAAGGCCGAGTTCGGGCTTGAGGAGATGGTAAAAGCATAAAGGAATTTCTTGTAGGAGAATTCCTCGCCCTTTAGCTTGAGGATGACTGCGAAGCACATTATGGTCCCTAGGGCATTGGGGAGGACATGCAACGGACACAACATGGTGTGACGGAAAAAAATCCGCTATTTCAGGAAGCATGGGTATCCGCCACCCACACTTAAAAGCTTGTACATGGAAGGTGAGGCACCCTTCTGACGGATTGTACAGCGTTTTCGACAGCCCATGAATGATGATATCATACTCCCGAGGGATCTCGTACAAATAGTGCAAATCCTCAATATCCGAGTCCTTCATACTCGACGAACAAATGAGAATTATCCCATCATCATTCTGCTCGGCGTCCGGTCTTAGAACTCCGATAGGGGCGGATATGTCCGTTTTATAATCCTGGGCGGTCCTGGTGGACTTCTTGGAATCCTTCTTCTCCTGAGCCCCCGAACTTTGCCCTACCTCGGATACGGGAATGAGTTCCCTCTCGGGATTCTCGGCACCAAGAGACGGATTACTAGCCCCTGCATCCTCAGAAGTCCTCATAACAACCCTATTATCCTTCACGGACCCAATGTCTACTTCCTCATCAGATGACTCCTCTTCTGACGACGAACTATCCGAGTCCAACTCTCCAGAACTTGAAGAAGAAGATTCTGCATCGACGGGTCTGTCTATCTGCATATCCGCGGACTTATCATTATCCCGGGTCCGCCTCGGTGGAGGGTTGTCATCAAAGGAAAGAGGAGATGACTCATACCCATCCCTACCAGAATTCGTCCCCTCAATTCCAATCCCAGGAACTCCTGTAAAAGGCAGAGTTCTGGACGGACCAGCTTCATTCATACCGGCCATAGGGAAGGAGGATACTGGTGAAGGCTCGAAAACGGGAACCCTACAGTTGTAACCTAAACTGGCAAAGGAGTTTGGCGGAGAGGGGTTCCGAGGGTGAGAAGCGATGTCAACCAAGTTGTATCGAACCGGGGGTTAGAAGGAGCGGCCTCAGAAGGTTGAGAAGTCCCCACAGTTTGGATGTTAGAGTGGGGAAGGTTAACAATATTGTAACGAGGGGAAGGTCTTTGGCGAACACCAACAATTTCAAGATCGGAAGGAGACACCAAAATTTCATCGAGATCCGAACCCTGATCAGAGTCAGTCAAATTAATGATCTACTTCGGCTGTTGCACTTCCTCACCCTCACTCTCGTACAAGTCTCCTAAATGATTGTCTCCTACTGACATTCCTAGCTGTCCGAGCTGGGGAATCTACAAAGAAAAGAAACAACGGAAAAATCTTAAGCCCCAAGCTCGGACAGGTAAAACCTACCAAACTAAGACCGTCGATAAAAGACTTGCGAAGAAATTTAAAAGAAAAAGTTTGAAGGAAGCAAACTTACTTGTCGGAAAAGAAAGCCTGCTCTTCAAAACTCCTTGAAAGTTAAGGGAATGTCCGCATGCTTATATCCTCTATCTAGCCTTTGCTCGGTCTGAACTTTCTCTCTCTAAAAATTTGGAATTTTCGTAAAGTGGTGAAAGTGACAGGTTAAAGGCCTATTTATAGGCATATTGGGCTGGTCTAACCAGGCCCATGGGCCAGGGTCCGAACCATTGCATCAATTCACTTGCAAACCGTAATTATTACGAATCCAACTTGCCTAAACCGTCATAAAAACATCATAATTCGTCCAAACCAACGGACTTACCTCAAACTTACATCACAGATCAGAAAAACCAAAGGCTCCTACCGACGGAAAATAAAGCCACCGGATACCAAGTCCTGCCCTTGCTTTTATTTCATAAACAAAGCAAGCCCGAAACTTGGGGGACTTATAGTACCAATATGACGGACGATATATATTTGACCGGACAGATTATTGGCTAAGCGGAATGGGGATCCGGCCAACTTCCCTTTGTCTCAAAAGAGTCCGAAATAGAACTTCTTGAGAACGAAAGGTAGCGGATCGAATCCTCATCACAGCAAGCCATCAACCCAGGCCCGACGGAAAACCAAAGCCGGGAAGACAAACAGCCACTCAAATAAGGCTCTCCCCACCAGCTGACGATCTTAAGGCCACTCCCCTTTGGCATGCTTGCGTATCTTCCAGGACAACAAAGCTGGAAACGGTCAGCCTTTAGCTTAGCTCACCCCGCCAGCTAACTATCTTGGAAGGACACAAACACCTTAAAGAAGAGGAATGGCCCTACGACTACATCGTGGAAGAAAAATGCAATTGAACTAAAAAATACATCGAGCTAAGGGAGTATATATAGAATTTCAGGTCCAATCAAGATCTGCCACGTGTGCATGTGGGCGCCGACACGTTTGGGGCCTGGGCTAAAACTTGGACTCCCTTAATGGATCAACTTTCAGGCCCAAAATACGTATGGACGGACTTAGAAAAAAATCCTAGACGGACTTAGAAAAAAAATCCTAGACGGACTTAGAAAAAAAATCCTAGACGGACTTAGAAAAAATCCTGGACGGACAACCACTTATAATTTCACAACCATCTCCCACTGAGATACTTGGAAACGGGGACTCGCCGAACCAAGGCGACTTAATACAATCCATACAAGTGCATCACTAGGAGTCCGCCCACGAGGGCTTGGGTCCGGCACTAAAACACTTCTTATCATCAAGATTCTAGGATGAATGATGGGGCGGACCAACCTCACCACGGGCGTATCCTTTCTCCAGGGTAAAGCTTCTGAATCAAGACAAACATAAAATGAGTCCGTCCATTCATTCCGTCCGTCTCGAGTATATGGACGGACTGATTCTGGTCTTGTCTTGAATATCACCGTGAGTCCAACGCGCCACCTATCTCCGGGGCCACGTGTCAACCTACCACCAAGCCGACCAAGCTCCGGGATGTCAGAGAGTTTGTCCCAGAGCTCAACACTATAAATAGAGGGCATTTACTCCTCATTAAGGTACGTAACAATTTCACAATAATCCACTCTCTAAGTTTTGAGGTCCGAGCCCTAGCTTGATCCGCTTCCTAACTAGTTGAATCTTAGCCCGGACTGTCTAAGGCAGGCCGGCCCAAAAGGGTCTAACCCCTTCTATTCTTCTTTACAGAATAGGCATCTAGAAGTGTCCATCTAGTGGACCATCACTCAGGAACGGTCTTACTAGTCTGACGGACCCATTGCAATAAAAGGACTATACTGACTACCTCCTACTCCCTGGCGGACCCTAACCTGTGGCCGGACTAAATTTTACACAAAGGACTTCGAACTAAGGCTAGATGATTTAGGAAGTATAAGACCTACGCTCTGACGGACTCCCTGCGACCTAGAGTTTGACTATTGACTAATCCGGTTTTACCCCATATCAGATTATGTGTAACTATAGTAGTAGAAACTCCCAAATTAACTTTGCATATTATAGCGGTGCTTATTACAGTATAATCATTACTTGGTGCATATCTTTTGTACCTAATTTTGCTTGATCTTGCAGTGCTTATTACAGCATAATCATTAATGTAATATTTTACTTTCTCCATAAAACCATGATTCTTTTATAGACTCCTCTTCAACAAATATGCATATAAAAATAGTAAAAATGTATACTACACCAACCACTATTCTAATTACTTCATCATCTTTTTTTTTTCATACTACTTTCATATTTATCATTTTTGTTTTGTACTTTATACAACTTTATTATTAATTATTAATATTCGTTTAAAGACCCTCACAAAAAATATCCCAAGATTAAAAGGAGAGTATCAAAGTTAGACTTTATATAATTTATTGATAAATACAATAGATTAGTTACTATACATCAAGTGACCGTATCAAACATTTGGATACGAGGAAGACAATATTTCCACGTATTTTAGAAAAACATTAATTTACAAATTGACATTTCACTCCTTTCTCTGCATCTAGTAGAAAGAGATGGTAAGTACAAAAACAAATTAGGAAACTTTGTTGGGGATATTTTCATTGCTCACTTGAAATTAATTTTCAATTTTTGAGAGAAAATTAAAATAATGATGTAAAATCTCGGAATTTATTTTTGGACTGTCTATTTAATTTTATTTGAGCTTAATAAATTATTTAGACTTGAGTTGTTGCACTGGATTTTATAAGTCATTATTTTTAGGGATCGTTAAATTTAGACGGGCTATGATTAATTTAATGGATTGGATTTGGACCGGCATAAAAGCCCATGAGGTGTACAAAAGTGTTATAGGATATTTGGGCCCGAGCCTATACTAAAGATTCTTAGGTTATACTATCCATGGAAGTATATTTTGCCGTCAGTAGCAATCAAGGTAAGTAGGGTAGAGAACAAGAAGAGACCGACCAAACATTTTTATTCATAAAAATACCAATCACTTTTACACACAAAAAATGACTATGAAAAGTCGATTTCACCCTTCACTTATTTACCCACTCACACCAATTTTCACCATTACACCAATTCACTACCTCCCACTCTTTTCTCTCTCAACACCACCACCCACCACACCACCCTCCCTACCGACCTCCCACCACCCACCGCAGTCCCGACTCCCTTCTCCCGCCTCCCACCCACCCCCCGTTTCACACAACCACCGCCGCCCCCACCACCACGCTCCCACATCCGCCAGATCCACCACCGTAGTTGCTTCCCACTGCCGCCACCACCACCACCACTAACAGATCCGCCGCCATCCTCCTCTCCAGATCCACCACCGCTCCTTCTTCTTCTTCTCCAGTCGACCAGTCCCCATCTTCTTCTTCTCGAGTCCGCCGCCATCCTCCTCTCCAGTCCACGCCGCCCTCCTCCCAACGGTGACTCTTCAGTCGACACCGTCCTCCTCGCCACCATCCCTACCGATCTCCCACCACCTTACCACTCAACGCTTTCCCTCCTCCCACGAGATCCACCATCAGATCCACCACCGCACCTCCTCCCACCAGATCCACCACCATCTCCAACAAAGAAGAAGAAGAAAATGACGCACCATAAGATTCGATCTCATCTCCTCCGCTCCAGATCCGTCCACCACCACCATCCGTCCAAGATCCAGCCACATATGCAGCAAGGTGACTTCCCAAGACAAGATCTCAACCACTATAGCTCCGATATGAACAAAATCTTAACTGAAAAATTAAAATAAACAATTGAAGAGGTAAAATGATATTAAAAATTATTTTAGAAGTGTTAGTTATTTTTTGAATAGGTAAGGGGCATACATGTCCAACAATGGGGGTACAAAAGCATTTGGCCTTTATTTGAAAACACTGTAGGCCTTTTTTGCAAACTTGGGTGCAAAATTGGTCTATGGCACCAATTTTCCCTCTGGCACCAATTTTCCCAGGTAAGCAGGGGCGAGCCCATTCAGGCGCAAGGGGCCTCAATTGAGGCCACTGAAATTCCGATGCAAAATTACTAAAATACCCCTGGGTATTAATATATTTAATAAAATACCATTTTGTATAAACAGGTGTTCACGAAACTTAATGGGAAAAGGAAATCTTCCTAATATACAAAGATGACGGAACTGTAATCTCTAAGCTATATATAATTCCACAATTGCAGAATCGGAAAATCAGAAACTCTTCGAGACTTCGTCTTCGACTTCATCAACTTCAATCAACAAGAATTCAAGAATCACCTGCATAATTGCTAAGAAATCCCTAAATTTTGATTCTCCAATCTGTACATAATTGGAAAATAGAGAAACCCCTAAAATTGAATTGACATTATGCTTACCTTCATATTCCGATCTCCAATAAGCTTCGATCTACACTGGAGTTTGGATAATCGATCAGAATCAATTAATTCGCCCCTGTTTGTGATGTCATGTTTCTTTTCCGTGTTGGATTGTTATAATAAACATGGGAAAGAAAGAATGAAACCAAAAGGAGCGAAGAGCAGAATCCTAGTAGAATAGAAGCAAAGTCAAGGACTTATGAGAATGGAGGAGAGCAAGTAGTGAATGAGAGATGTACAGATGTGTGTGATTGTGTGAACTATGACGTGTGTGTCAGTGTGTGAACTGTGGTCTTTATTATATTTCTTTTTGTTTTTAAGCAAGAGTTGCCTGGTGAGGAGGAATTAGAAGAACTAACAACTAACAAGGCATACTATACTATCTATTTTTGCATTCTACTTTTCACTTTATATTTATATAATTAATGGCCTATATTTAATATTTAATTAGTAGAACACAACTTAGACTTTGACCTCTAGTTTTGTTTATTCCCTCTATAGTTATAGATTGCGTGACTACATTGAAAAGCATATTCTTTGTATAATCCGTATATGTCTAATTTTGCATATATCGATAAATTCATGGGTGGATATTACATCGTTGATTAATTTTAATATTTTTGTATTTTATAGATATGGAGAAGTATTACAAAAAAGTCGATAAAAACACGCATTTGGCTGGTGTGAGTTCTCAAAGGAGTGTACAAGTTGAATTGCCTACGACAGAAATTGAACCTGATTTGCTCGAGATTAATTCAGAGGAGCCGGAGGAGCTGGAGATATTATATGATGATATTGGTTTTCCAATACTTCCATCTGATCCAGGAAAACGACCTCCAATTGTTGCTTATCCTCCTTCCATCCGTGAACAGGTTCGTAGAAAATATTATTCTGAAGGTCCGTGCCAACCTAGCTAAGCTAGACAATTTTCCTCAAAGAAAAATATATGGATATATGCGAAGGTTTAATAGTGAGTGTTATAATGACCATGGTTGGTTAGAATATAGTATAGAGAAGGATGTTGCATTTTGTCTTTATTGTTACCTATTTAAAAATGAAATAGGGAATCAAGGAGGGGGTAATGCTTTTGTTAGTAAAGATAATGGTTTTCGTGATTGGAGTAGGAAAAGCAGACTTAGGTTGCATGAGGGGGATCTTGGTAGTGCTCATGATATTGCTTATAATAAGTGTAAAGATTTACTTAATCAGAAGCAACATATAGAGACCGTTATTGTTAAAATGACGGATGAAGCAAAAAAGAACTATAGGGATCAATTGACTGGTGTTATTGATTGTATTAAGTGGCTTTTGAGACAAGGGCTTGCTTTCCGTGGTCATGATGAATCAAGCGAGTCAAGAAATCAAGGGAATTTTCTGGAACTTCTAAAGTTCCTTGCCGACCACACTGAGGATGTAAGAAAAGTTGTCTTTAAGAATGCCCCTGGAAATCTCCAGTTAACATCTTCTCGTATACAAAAAGATATTGTTAGAGCTTGTGCATTTGAAACAACCAAAGCTATTATTGAAGAGATTGGTGGCGGTTTCTTTTGTGTTCTTCTTGATGATTCTCGTGATGTGTCAACAAAGGAGCAAATGGTTGTGGTATTGAGATTCGTTGATGAAAAATGTCGTGTTCTTGAGAGGACTTTAGGTTTTAAGCATGTCGCATGTACAAGTGCTGTCTCACTTAAAGCTGCACTTGACGATCTACTTAATTTTCATGGATTGAGCATATCTATGTTGCGTGGACAAGGCTATGATGGGGTAAGTAACATGCAAGGGGAGTTTAATGGATTGAAGGCTCTAATTTTGAAAGCAAATGATTCTGCATATTATATACATTGTTTTGCGCATCAGCTTCAACTTGCGCTTGTAGGTGTAGCAAAGAACCATGTGCGTATTTGTGAGTTGTTTGTGTTAGTTACAAATGTGGTTAATGTTTTCGGGGGCTCGTGCAAGCAAAGAGATAGTTTACGAGAGAAGCAAGCCACAAAGATTGTAGAGTCCTTAGAAAATGAAGAAATTGCTAATGGTCGCGGATTGAATCAAGAACGAACAATCATTCGTCCTTGCGATACTCGGTGGAGCTCTCATTATGCTACAATTTTGAGCTTGATTAGGTTGTTCAACTCTATAATTGAAGTTCTAGGTGTGATCGTTGAAGAAGGAACACTATATAATCAAAGAGGTTAAGCATCACGCTTGATAAGGGACCTGAAAAGTTTTGACTTTGCTTTCGATTTGCATTTAATGAGATCCATACTGGGAATAACAAATGACTTATGTGTAGCTCTGCAAATAAAAGATCAAGATATTGTCAATTCCATGAAACTCGTATCTGTTTCTAAGAGACGCCTTCAAGCAATGAGAGACAATGGATGGGATGATTTGGTAAATGATGTGTCTGATTTTTGTGTAAAGCACAAAATTGAAATTCCTGATATGAGTGAAATTTATGTGAGTGGCAAAAGATTGAAACGGGGAGCTGAAGAGATGACAAACTCGCACTGGTTTCGTGTAGAGGTATTTAACACGGTCTTGGATATGCAGTTGAGAGAGTTGAATAGTCGATTCAATGAGGTAAACACCGAATTCTTGCTTTGTGTTGCTTGTTTGAACCCATCGGACTCTTTTAGAGCTTTTGACAAAAAAAAAGTTAGTCAGGTTAGCAGAATTTTACCCAAAAGATTTTACAGATATCGAGCTTTCAGCATTGCCGGACCAACTTGAGAATTACCTTTTGGATATGAGCACAGATGTTGATACATGTTCTATTAATGAACTTGGTGAAATTTCTCAGAAAATGGTCGAGACTAAAAGAGATAAGGCTTATTCTTTGGTTTACAGGCTTATAAAGTTAGCGCTAATTTTGCCAGTTGCAACTGCTACGGTAGAAAGAGCTTTCTCTGCTATGAACATCGTGAAGAATCGACTTCGGAATAGAATGGGTGACGAATGGATGAATGATAATCTCGTGGTTTATCTTGAAAAGGATGTATTCAAAGGTGTATCAAACGAAGCTATCATTCAAAAGTTTCAAAGTATGGCGAATCGCCGGGGTCAATTGTAGAGTAAATTTTATATTTTACGTGTAAGACATTTTTTATTATAAATCATAAATCTCGCTACCCCTGACCAAATTTTCTGCGTTCGCCCCTGCAGGTAAGTAAGCAGACGGTCCTAAGTTGTTCGTGAAAGTTGGAGTCCATTCAAGGAGACTTGTCACATTGTTATTATTTTGATAAAAGAGTTCGACTTTTGCATGGATTATGGATTGATCATATATTGATGAGTTGAAGGGCTGCGAGTAGCTAAATCCAATGTATAAGGTAGACTGACCTGTTTGGGTTTGGTAATTCTGGATGATTTATGGATCGGAAGGTAAGTGGGTTTTTGGTGCACCTTTATTGTTTTTCAGTGTCGTATTATTATTATTTTAATATTTGTGAAAATTGGAATTGTCGTCTTTAAGATTGCGATCAAGAGTCAAGCATGTAAAATAGAGTATCTTATGAATTGTTGTGTGTATGTGCCTATGTGATGTGAAGTGGGTGTGCCTCCGTACTTAAAGGAACTAAGTGACATGCGGAACAAAGTGCTACACTGTATGGAGTGGTGGGAGCCACCTCTCGAATCCGTAGGGGCCACCTCTAGTGTCCGACAATGGCCGTTGGTATACTCATGATATGTGAAAGTGTTATGTTTATCGTTCTGATATGTGAATGTCTGTCAGCGTCTATATATATGTATCGATGTGTGTGTTTTGCTAACGTAAATATATGCTTGGCTCGATAAAGGGGCACTGGAGACTTGCTTACTGAGTTTGTAGCTCACCCCTTACTCTATATTTTTCAGTGGATTAGTGATTGTGACTTGGATGAGGTTTTCGTTGGAGTAAAGCGGGTTAGAGCATTGGAGGTTTTCAACCCCAGTTGTTTATTGGATTAACTATAAATTTGAGGATTCAGTTTGTACTTAGAGGATTTGTACTGTTTTCGAGGTTACTAGATGTTGTATTTTGTATTGAGGGTTTTAGTTGCTCTAATTGTACCACAGTTGAGTTAATTGTATGTATATTGAGGATAAAGGTAGGCTTCGTCTTGATGTGAGCCCATCTCACGATAGACGGCCGGTCGCGTCAAAGTAAATTGATTTTGGGGCGTGACAAATGATGGGGGAAATTTCATCCAAACTGTATTTGCTCCTTTTAAAAATGGTAAAAAAATTATCCACAATTGAACATATTGAGCATTTAGAGCAATCTCATGAAATAATTAATTTTTATCAACAATAGTAAATCTAACATTACATTAGTGCAAATTTGATGAGTATGTAAAACATTTGAGTATGAAATATATAATCTTTTTTCATATTCAATAAAATTATGACTTGTAAAAGAATTTTAGGAGCAAATTATGTAAACTGGTGCTTCAAATGCGTCAAATTAAAACTTCATAAAACATAAATCGTATTTGAGGTATGGAGGATTGTTAGTCCTAGTTTAGTCTTTGATTAGCAAACACATAACACGTTTAGATTCAACAATGAAGTAGTAATCTTAGTCCTTAGAGTGTTTTTAGCTTGGACACTGTAAAAGATGAACCTCACTGATAGTTAGTAACTTGTATAAGTTTTAGGATTTCAAGAACATGTAATTTTAATTTTTGAAGACCTGCTGAATGCCTACTACTAAAGATCTACTGCTGGAGAGTGGCGACGAAGAGGACAAGTTACTGAAGACTCAGACTGGCTATATAAGTCTGCTAAGAAAGAATAGTGGAATTCCTCAATGACACATTTGGCCAACTAATGCGTAATCGGAAATCTTAATTTCGTTGCAGAGACTGTAACCCCCAAATACGATCAGAAGATTAAATTTATAATTGTCAGAGCTCACTAACACACAGTTTATAGCGGTAAGTTCTCGAGATGTCATTCTCTCGGGAATAACGCTCGATTGAATATTAGATGGTTGATTTTCAATAAAAAGTAAATAACATATTTTTTTGGGTTTTTGAATAAGGAAAATAAACACGTAAGCAGGAAAAGTAATCTTAATAAGATTTGACGAACTAAGATCTTATAGAGAAAAGCATGTAAGCGTTAACCTTCACTTTGATAAATGGTTTATATCAGGAATAATAGATAGCGATGGTTACGGCTGAAGAGTCACACAGTTCACATATCATATACCAAGGCGCAGTCAACAAAGATACCCTACGTAGACTGTTGATACGGATATATGTCAAATCCGTTAGGGGCGCCATAGAGCGTGTCCTAAAGCGCATCAAGGCTAAAATAGCCAATTCAGTACTTATCCGATCTCCGCTAGTCCGCCTTTCGGATCAATCAGTACGCTCAAGTCAATACACCTCTTCAGCTGGTCCGACCTAGCCAGGTGCACGACTTCCGAACTTGACAAGAGGTCACATGGTCTCACCGAGTACCACATACTGTCAGTCCTAGGATGCCAAACGGACCGAACGAGATAAACTCAGACGCCACCTTGACAATAAGACCAAACGTATGCACTGGAACCTCCAAGATACTTCCGAGCAGCTAGTATCTCGGACCGTCACTAAGCTACCTAGGAACAGACCAACTCAACAGAGCTCGGATCATCCTAAAAGGTCTCACACGGACCCATCAGCGGGAATAGTACTCTGAGGGGTAAAAGGACCGATCTACTCTCCCAGGCCCATCTAATAGTGTTGGACCCTCACATACTATTGGGCCATAGGCCAAGGAAGCATTGTTGTCAAAATCCTGAACATACACTTGGTATCATCTTATGAACCTCATCATAAGTACATGATAACTATAAATATAGCACAAGGTCCAAGACCTTAAGGTAAGTTTTAGGACATGATAACCTTCCTCATAACTACTACATTGAGAGCCTTCCTCTCTCTCTTGAGTAAAGTCTCTTCCCAGTTTGACATCTAGCGAACCAGGTTACTTATCTAAACCCCCCCCCCCCCACTTAGTCTTTTCAGGTGTTTCGGCTCGGACCAAGTCATCAGGTCGGACTTCTAGTTGGAGGCGGACCATAGTTTTTGGACCTGTAGTAGTTTAGTTAGTGTTTGAGTCTCAACCCCTCAACATAGACTATCGTCTAGCTCAAAGCTGTCACCAGTTGCTAGCTCAACTTCATACCTCAGGCAGATTATAAACCTATAGACACAGCTGATACCTCCTAATCTAATGCAATGAATACTCATGTCTCGCGAAAACATAAACAAGCAAAGCATCTTTCTTAAACAGCACAGATATGAACAACAATCGCATAACCAACATTGATACTAAAACTATTCCATCATATATAAACCAAATAGTCAAAGATCTCGGCTAACCCTTACACAGGTTGATTAGTCTGACATAACTGAAAGTAAATAAATAGAAAACTGAATTGAAATCATGTTTGAAACAACTAAACCGTAAGAAGATGGCGAGTGTCGACCCTCTGCTTCTCCTCTTCGATTCCTCCTTGCTTGATCGATCTTGATGTCTTCTTGAATGTCTTGAAGTCTTCTTGAATGCTTGCTGGCGGCTAGGGTTTTGGGGTTTCACTTCCCCGATGACTGGTTCACTCTCAGGAGAGATGCCTTGTGAGCTTGTGTTGATTCTGAGACCCCTGTGGTCTTATTTATAGGTGAAATTTCGACCTCCAAAGTGCCATTCTTCAATAGGAAGGCGGGCCTCCACCTGATAGGCCAGAAAGTAGTCCAAAAGCACAATGGTCGGTGCACTACGGCCGCCTGGGGACCGCAGTGACCCTCTCTGCGGCCACCCTGCGATTCCCTTAGCTTCTGTCTGTAAATCTCCGTCCTTCAATTTCGGGCTTCGTAACTTCATTTTCTCGAAAAGTTGTCTTCTTCAAAGTTGTAGCATCTTCAATTATCTTTGCGCTGGCTGGTTGCATGACATGTTTTGACTCCTCGAACTCCATGCAACGGTCAATCTGACGAATTTTCTTCCTTTTCCCAATTTGGCACAATTATGCCGTTTTGGTGCCTGAAATCGTGAAAATCCTCAAAACCGCGATCATGACCTACATAAAACACGTAAAGTTGGTAATTGACCATAAAATGATATAAATATTGAATCTACGGCAAAAAACGGTCTAAAAGCATGCTATATCGCACATTTCATTGTCACATCACACCCCCAAACCAGTTTCTCGCTCATCCTTCAGCAAGACAAAAACGATAAAATGTGACAAAGAAATTATGCCAGGCCGAGTACTCCAGTTTAAAACTTTCCCAGGATGAATTTTTTAAAATCAACCCCGTTTAATAGCTAAGCCAGACATCGGACATCATGAAGTCAGCAGATTAAACAAACATCGATATGTATCGTCGGGTTCCCAAATAACATGATCTATTATAATTCACATAAGAACCTTACAGCATGTGACTCATGCTTCCCTTCAAAAAGTAATTTACCGTATACACAGACTTCTGAGGCAATCAGAGATTTGGCTAGAAAATGGATTAAGGTAGGATACGCATAAGTAAGGCTAAATGCTGAGATATAGGTCCTCCATGCTCTTTATGAATACTACCCAGTCAAAAGTTCTTCCCTTCTTCTCCTCCTTCTCAAAATAATAAAGTATGATACTCTTCTCTCTCTCTCTCTCTCTCTCTCTCTCTCTCTCTCTCTCTCTCTCTCTCTCTCTTTATATACTATTATTTGCGGTCGTTTCGACCCGTATGTTTTTTGTTAGCCATCATTGGGCTCTTTTAGTCTCTCCATTTTTTGGTAGTGTCTGTTTTACCGAATTCCGCACTTTTGTGCATGTTGATTTGGTATAGATGCCATCAACCCTCACGGACATGTAGCTTTTTAGGGCCACGCTTGTATGTGGGTAGTATCTGTAACATGTCCAACACGGAAACGGTGATCACAAGGACCATAGATCCACTCCGAGACTTTTAGTACCTTTGTTTTTTATGGTACTTTTCTTTTCTCTTTTTTTTTTTTTTGGGAAAATTACACTTGCTCCCCCTGATAAACACCCATAACTCATCCGGGGCCCTAACATTTCATCAATAACAGATTGGTCCAAAATCGAATTTTAGAGTTGACCAGCCAAACAAATAATTTCCACCTGGATATATCAGCATTGATGTGGAAAATCATGTTTTGGTGGGAAAGACTGATTAGGGCAAATAGAATAGAGAAAAAGGGGAAAATTGTCTCATTCCTCACCAACCCTTCTTCTTCTTCAACACCATATTCTCTTCAATCTTACTGTCAAAACTTAACCATAATCACAAACTCAGCTTCAATTTTATACGTCCCACTTGAATCGTCTGCTATCGCGCTTGGTGAAGGTGCAAGAATTTTGGGTTTCGAAGCTTCGAAAGGCAACAATGGCGGGTGAGTATCTTTTCACCCTAAAATTTTCGAGTTCGTGTATATTTCTGGTGCATGGTATGGTAGATGATGTTGGTAAAGGTATCGACTAAGGAAGGAATCTTGGTGTTGCAAAATTTTGACAAAAAAACCCTAGCTTTATTGTCTTTTCATCTTCTGTTAGTATGTGTTTAAGAACAGAGGTTCACTTGATGTTGTTATGGTGTAGTTGATGATAGTATTTTTTTCTGTGTCGAGTATAAATGAGTTCGATTATGCCTCATTGTAGTTCAATCTCGAATGAATGTTTGCCATTTTTTGTGTTTTGAAATTGCTTAGTGTTGTTGTCACGCCCCAAAACCAAAATACTTTGGTGCGACCGGCCGTCTATCGTGAGATGGGCTCACGCCAAGACGTTGCCTACCTTTAACCTCAAAATACATCAGTTATCTCAGAGTGGTACAACAGAGCATCTAAAATCCATTACATAGTAATTACATCAATTACAAATCCTCAACAAAAAATACAATCCCAACAATACAAATCATCTTATACAATAGAAATCTCAAAGTCGCAGCATCTACTAAACAGCCTTCACATATCCATCATCTGACTATCTTAACTCCAAAGTATCTTCATCCAATCACTTACTAAATATCTTAAGGGGGTGTAAGAGTGAGCTCCTGGCACTTTTACCCGGATCAAGTACATATAAAAATATACATACATATACACTCCGTTTTATATCAAACATAGTCGAAAATCATTTGCATGGAACACATGTCACAATACACAATTCACACATTTAGCTCGAATCAGACATACACTATGGCCACACAAACCGTGGTGGCACACAGGCCGGCTTTCACATAACATATCCCCTAACACAATAGGGGTCACACACATAACACTGGGAGTACTCCAAAGCACGACAATCTCTCGAAAGGGTCACACACTTCATAGGCATATCGATGAGCAAAAACGTACGTACACATAATCCATGTTTTTAACAAAAGAGCTTTCACAAATCGCACACACAACAAATACATTTTATGGTTACATATACTTGATCCTTTTCGAATAAATTATTATATCAAGTCTCATTACTTGATATAATAACCACAAGTTATTTGTCAAACAATAAAACATTATACATATACTATAACGATAAAATTGAAGTAAAAGTGTCAAGAGTTCCCCTTACTTCGAAGTTGATACAAATCCATGCTTAATTAGATAACCGTAAAATCCTTCACTAACTTGCATATCTCATAACAATCCAAAACATCAACAAATGGGTCCAAACCCCATATCTTTTCCCAACACCATTAACGATCTCGACTTTTGTTTAGTTCCTAGAGTCCGTCCTTGAACCATAAACAATACAACACTAATCCTTAATTCATTGTGAAATCATATGAAATCAGGCTCAAGATTAGCCGCTAATGAAGAACAAAAATTACTAATTTCCTGAGCCATGTCTTTGACCGTCCAATCCAATGTGATGGTTGACCTCAAAAGCCTCAACACTACTTTTCTTTAAGCAAAGTAGTAGTCAGGTCGTCCGTCATCTAACTTCCTTGACGGCAAAAAGAATAACTACCCTAACACACACTTCTATCTCTTGCCAAGTACAAAACCGTAGAGGCCAGTCCTACGTCTCCAATAATTATTTAATAAACTATATCAGAATTTTAAGCCGGTCCAAATCCAATCCAATAAAATTACCTAGACCGTCTCAATTTATCAATCCATCAAATAGTGACTAATAAAACCCTTGCAACAACTCGAGTCCATATAATTTCTCGTCTCCAAATAAATTCAAATAGACGGTCCAATAAATTTTTTCGGGATATTACAGTTGTTACATTGTTCTCAACCATTTTGTGTTGTGTTACGTTGACAGGTGATGATTTGTTCAATATAAGGATGCATTTTGGAAAGGAACAGTTCATTCTCTACAATGTTATGTACGAAGAGGTATAACTACTCTAAACTCATGAAAGATGTTATGAAAGAGGTAATAGATGATGTTCATGCCAACTTCTCTCTGTTTTGGACTATGAAATATGATGTTGAGGGTTCATTTGAGCAGTATGAGGTATTAAGTGATAGGGATGTTGAATTGATGTTTGAGAGAAACAAAACACACAAAGAAGTTGAATTGCATATAGAAACTGATGATGTTGAGCCCTTGGCTATCGATTTTTCTGGACAGAAGGCTAGTAAATGTGATGATGATGTTGATCAATTGTATCACCCTCCAGTTAACACTCAAATGCCAACTGAGAGAACTAGGCCTTTTAGGTACAGAAGAACTAAACCAAAACCTTTTCCACAAAATGTTTATGTTGATTTAACCAACTTGTCAAGTGATGATGATAGTGAAAAACCTCCAACCCCAATGCATGAAATTGAGAAATCTCCCACCCCACTGCATGAAACAGAGAAACCTCCCACCCCTATGCATGAAAATCCTATTTCTCCTCCTACTGTGCAAACCAATACTCCACTTGCTTCTCCCCAACTGGCCATATAAATACTCCACCTGTTTCTCCTTCTACTGTCCATGAACAAAGTCCGCCAGTAACTCCTTATGTGCCTCAATTTGTACCTGAAACTGAAACCATGATAGATCAGGAAGACATTGGATTAAACATGAATGACTTATCCTTTGAGGATCTTCTCAACTCTGTTCTACACCCTCATAGCAGTCCCCAAGCTTCAAACCATGACACAAATGGGCATGAAAATGATAACGTGGTTCAAGATGAAGTTCATTCATCAGAGAAGATTTCAACAAAGGACAAGGGCAAGGGGAAGATGGTAGATTCTGACAGTGAGTATGGTGATTATGAGGAGGATTGTCCTCCTTTTGAGTACATGTATGATTCAGAGGATGAAGCTGTTGAGGGTGAAGTCCCCCAAACTCTTGTTGAGTCCTTCTTAAATCGTCTAGGTCCAAATCACTGCAATTCGTCCCAAGTAAAGGTCCAAAGCTCTTAAAGGGTAAAAACCTGCACAAGTAACTTCGGAGGGGGGGTTAGGAACGTAGACCCGGTTTGCTAAGTGTCAAACCAGGTAAAGACTTCACTTAAGAGAGACTGAAGATCTACTATGTAAAGTGTTCGGAATTAGTTTATAAAGAGAGCTTGGCTTACCTTATCATGGGTTATGTGCCACTTATATAGAGATTCCCCAAAGGGGATGGACTTTACCAGATCGTGCCATCTGTAAGGCTCGGATTGCGCCAACAATGCTCCATTAAGCCCAGGGCCCATTAAGAAGACATAACCTATTTCCCTTTTGGGCTTTCGAGGGTAGTTTAGTCATTCTTCGAGAGAAATTAGAGACTTATGAGGTCCGTCTCGGACCTTCGTCCGAGAGTGTAGGTCTGAGTGCACGGTCCGGGTCGTCATTCTTATCTGAGAGAACTTCTCCTAAACCACCAGGCATAGAGGTTCGGACCTTGACTGTCTCGGACCCTGCTTTCTTTCTTGGTGCCAGTCCACTTGGTTCCTTATGAGGTTGAGGACTTACGTCCGAACCGTCGTCTGGGTCAGACCCTCATGGCTTTCGGGCCACGGTTTGGGTCGGACCTGCTGTCTTTGAGGTCCATTTCACCGTTATACTCAGGAGGGTCGGACCGGTGGTGACCTTGGGATCGGACCTCCGGGTTGGACCTCCCGGTCTCGGACCTTGAGACAGCTTGGGACGCCTTAGGATTCGTTCCAAAGGCATCTTATGACGGATTGGACATATTTCAGTATCAACATACGTCCCCCTAGTTTCCAAGTATTTTAGTAGAAGATAGTTGTGGAACTATAGTCTAAAGTGGAGAGGACATTTTTGTCTTTCCGTTCAATCCGTCCCTCATAAGAAAAAAAAGGTGTTAAGTCCGTGCCTCTTGTCGTTCTCACCCTAATCTCTCCCCCCCCCCCCCCCCTTTCCTTACAGTCCGAGAGTGTGGTCTTGGACTGTAAGTAGGAAAAAGGGGTATTTGTAAGCGAGATTAGGCATGGGTCTGAAGAGAGTAATCGAGTAACGTCTTTTATATTTGGCTGAATTGGAGTGATTCGTGTAAGGACATCCGAATGGACGAGAGTCCACATTACTCAGTAGTTGAATGCTCGAAGTTGTCCAACGAGGGACATCCGAACGGACGGGTGTCTGTGTTATTCAGTAGTTGAAGATAAGTCGTCAGTCTGTCAGTAAGATGGGATCTATCTCGTATTTTTAAGTGGCTCTTCGAAAGTTCCAAAATAAGACTCTCGGGCAATTTCATAGCTCCACACCCGTAAGCCATTAAGGACGTCCGGACGGACGAGGGTCCGTGTCAAATATATAGTTGATTATTCGAGATAAACCATCATGGAATATCCGGGCGGACGAGAATCCGTTTAGATACAAGATCCAAGCAGCCCATTCGTAAGAAGACTGTTGGGACCGTCTGTATTAATCAACTCTACGGATCCAGATAAGGACCAATGGGCGATTTCATAGCTCCACACCCATAAGCCATTAGTGAAATCCGGACGGACTACGGTCCGCGTGACGGACAGTTGATTATTCGGTTGGGTCCGATAGGACACGTCCGAACGGACAAGGGTCCGGGAGGTTAAGACAAGATAATCATTGGTTAAAAAGATTGTTTGTCTTGTCTTTCACTAATCAAGCCTGCGGAAGTACTATGATGATCCTATGGGCGATTTCATAGCTCCACACCCATAAGCCATCAAGCCTATCTGGACGGACAAGGGTCCGCTGTGTCGGACAATGATTTATCTATCCGATCGGGGAAGAGGGATCACCTTCGAACAGATGGGCATCCGTGTTAATTGTGATGATCTATCCATCCGAGGTTGCCAGTGTTGTAATTATAATCGTTGTGAAATAGAAATTTTTGGATGTAACGGTCATTTTGTCTAGTGATTTGAACTATGCCGTTGGAAGAATCTTAATCAACGGCCCAGATTTAACCTTGAATTGATGTGACGGTTGAGCTTCCCAAAATTTCCCTCTAAAAATAGGGCATTAGTTGCTTTGATTTCTGACTTTTAGAGAGAGAATTTCCGCAATCTGTGTGAGTCCAAAGCAAGTGCAATCCAGTCCGAGCAAAATAGAGACTCCGAGTCAGAGGAAGTTTGTCCGTTCGAGCTAGCTGCCTTCAATCCAACCGTTCATACTTTACAAGTAAGTGTTCGCTCGGTCTCTTTTAGATTTTGTTGAAATTTGTGTTGTAGACATTCTTTGCATGTTTTTGTTGTTCGGATAAGTGTTGTATGTAGCTTGTTCAGACGTATGTAGTAGGTCTCTTCAGAACCTTCAAATTATTTGTACTAACTGCGTACTAACTTCGAACTAACTACATCTGACAACACTTAGTGCCCTCCGAACCCTTTAGGGGTTTTAACCCTAAAGTACAATAACGAGCTTCTTGAACCATAAACCTTTAATTTATAGGGCCTCATTTCTTTCCCTATGATGTCTGATAGTGATAGCCAAAATCGGACCGAAGCTGGGGAGTATGCATCCGATGAATCCTCCTATTCCGTGACGTCCGAAGAAGTTGACATTGGCGGTGTGGAGGATCAACGGGGTCACGGATATGCGTTAAATTGGAGTGGTGAAGAACCCGAGGTGAGCTCTCCGTCTTTTCGGTTAATCGTGCCCGGATCTAAATATCCGGACAGACATGTTTACCCGGAGTCTTCTAATGTGCAGGAGGCAATGACTATACACGAGACGGCCACGCGGATAATTAGCAGTCTGCCTCAGAGCGAGGATGAATCCAAGTTAACGGTAGAAATCCGACCTCCCTGTAGGAACTTAGGTTATAACGTTAGGATTAACCCTAACCAAATCCCTTTCGTGCCAGATCCACAGGAGATAAATGTTGAAGAGGTCCACGATACGACTGATGCACCCCCTGAGTTAGGCGTGTTCGAAGCAGGGGTGGAGGAAACTGTCCGAATTGTTACTCCGCTCCGGACTGTTGTTGTGCTATCATCGTCCGAGGACGAAAAGGTTGCTAATCAGGCCGTGGAAGGAGAAGAAGAAAATGAGCAAGAAGAGGATGAGTAGGAAGAGGAGGATGAAGTGCCTTTGGTTCGAACCAGGCGTTCCGATCGTCTGGGCCCGAGTGTCCCAAAAAGGGAAAGTTCTACACAGGGGTCAAGTCGGGCAGTTGCTTCCCAATCGTCTGAGGGAGGGAAAAGTAAGGGTGATGATGTAGTACGGGTTAAGTTCCCTCGGACTCGTCAGCAAAGTGATCCACCCGGATCCTGATGGAGAGCTTAATTTGGACGGTACCCTCCCTACCTGTCCCTCGGTGATCACTACGGATGAAGTGGAAGAGTTCCGGCGTAGATACGAAATTCCGGACTCCGTGGAGATCTTGGTTCCGGATGAAGCTCATGCCTTCTACAATCCGCCTCCCGGACATATGTGTGTTCATGAAGTTTCCCTACACTGTGGTTGGCATCTTCCCGTCTCGTCCGAGCTGTTAGAAGTATTGAATGGGATTAGGATAAACCCACACCAAGTGATTCCGAATTCACTTGGGAATCTAATGTGCTTCGGAGTATTGTGTAAGCACAAGGGGATCCCACTTACATTCGACAACTTCCGGAAGCTTTTCAACATCACTCCGAGCAGGCCCCACCAATTCTTCTATACGCTCGTGGTTCGGCAGGCATACACCTTTTTCGAGGATCCGATTTCCTCATTAGGAATTAAATGGTGGCAGAGATACATCTTTGTCCGAGCCGCACTGAAACCTAGGCAGTCCGAGGCTCAGAGAGTCCAGTGGAATTTTGAGAAAAAATTCTTTCGGGGTACACTTCCGGACTGGAGACCCACAGCTCAGAACATCCCTCAATGGATGCAAACTCTCCACAGGAAAGAGGATCCGGAGAAATATTTCTTCCGTGAGTTGATCTGCCAGCCACTTCCCTATCTGGCCGGACTATCAAGTCCAAGTTTTTGTGATAACAAGAATGATCTCGGTGAGTGGCTCCGATAGGTGTTATGGTTCGAGTTTTTGTGATAACAAGAAATATTCCCAACTTTTGTTGGTTCGGTCTTGTCTTTTATTGCTGTCGAATTTGTCTGTTGGTTCGGACTAACCCTTACCGTTGTTCGGTTTATGTAGGTTTTTGGTTTGAATACACTATGTCGACCATGAGGGAGCTCAAGAGGCAACAGCTGAAGGCCCAAAAGGAGGAGTAGAGGCTTGGTCTCCGAGACTAAGTTATCAAGACATCCACCACTCTCCCGATGGCCGAGCCTCGGAATGCTGCAGCTTTCCGGGCGGAAGATGTCCGAAGGGAGGCGGCCGGAGAGCCGAAGCAGAGCTTGGCTACCCCGGACAAGGGCAAAACGGTGGCTGCCAAAGGTGCGAAAAGGCCTCTGAAGCCAGTGTCGAAGGAGGCCGGTGTGAAGTGTCCCTCCGAGGGCCCAATCCCTCCTGGAAAGAAAGGCAAGGGGTTGATGGTGGAGGACTCAGATCTGGATGCCGAGGTGGCTCGGTTAGCTTCCGTTCCGGAGCTGGAGAGAATCGCGGAGCTCGCTGCTGCTCATCGGAAGGTATTAGTGGTTCCGAATATACCTTCTTATTATTTTTTGATTTGTCTGAATACATCTTTTATTGACTCGGAGCCTTTTGTGTTCTGTTAAATAGCTTACTGCTGCTGTCCGAGCGTGTTCCGAGGTGGCGGGTCGGAAGGCTACCCTGGAGGTTGAGTTGTCTAAGTCCGAAGCAAGTAGGGAGGCGGAAGCGAACAAGGACATTGTCTACAAAGACAAACTTAAAAAGGCACTTGCTTCGCTGAAAGAGTCCGTAGCAGAGAAGGATAAGTTGAAAAGTGCCATCCGGGCGTTGGAGAAGGACTTGGAGGCATATAGTGAGGGCCTTAGTGACTTTACCGCTGTCTATCGGAACTTCAAGGATCGTATCCTTGAACTTTTACTGTCGGTTCGGACTGATGCCGTCCGATACTACCTGGATTCAGACGCCCATCGGTTCCATTTGGAGACGAAGTATGATGAAGCTTGTCAGGATGGGTTCGATGCGGCAGTGGGCCAACTCCAAAAGAAGGGACTTATTCCTAAGGACTATAATTTGGAAGAAGAAGGGATTTCAGCCTTCAACGCTCCGGACGGTTCGGCCTTTGTTTCAGACGATGTGGAAGACACTGCCCTGTTCCAATCTGAGTTCGTTGAACTCGTTTGTGAAGAGAACGAGACGAACAAGTACAATCACGGTGGTCCGTACTTGCCTTCCTTTGTTCCAGAGGTCTTGATGTCCCATATCCTCATGCCGTTTGCAGAGTACTCGGAGCATAACCGTGAGTGGCTGAAGGTCCCTGGTCCGGTGCTAGGCCGTGACCGAGACTTGGACTTGTTCAAATAGTGCCCGGAGTTCATCCGAAAGAAGAAAGAAGAGAGGGCTAAGAGGTTGTCCGAGCATCTGTCTTCTCAGCAAGAAGATCAGGAAAGCGCCCCCGAACGTGCCCAACCCGAGTCTCAGGCCAACCCTTCTGCTAGCCGAACCAACTGAAGGTGGGGTATGCCCCATGAATAGTGTAAAGGTCTTCGGACCTCAAAACAATTCGGATGTTGCCTTTTAAGTTTTTACTGTGGAACAATTTGTTAAACTTATTTTGTCTCGCATTCTTGTTTTATTTGTCCAAACTGATGTCGATTCGGAGTGATGTGTCGCTCCGGATCGGTTCTTATTTATGGTAATGAAATTATTTTCCTTTGTGTGCTTCCATCCATACTCCGAGTAAATACCTGCACGTTGTGCATGCTTGTTCAAAGTGTAGCTAGTTCGGTCGGCTGGAAGTACATCCGAGTGGGCTCACAGACTTAAACTTATGGCGTCAAACAAACAAATTTAGAGGATCTGGTCGGATTCTTGTGGCAATGGTCTGAGCGGATCATTCGAAATCGACGTATTTAATACCAGAAATAATTGTTTTGAATTATTTCATCCAAGTAAATGGGGGCTTGGATCGTCCTTGACAAAAATAGACCCAGGGAATTTTACCGGTCCGGATACACGTAAATTGAAGTGTATTGATCCTAGGCGTCCGAAGGAAAAAGTCTTGCAAACGATTGGTCGGGCCATGAATTGAGTAATGGTTCGGAGTAAGAATTTAGTCCGAACCAATCAACTCTGCAGCGGACCTGAAGTGGAGGCCCAATAGTAAAGGCCCAACTCTGGCCCAAGCCTATGGGTAACCGGCACATTGCACGCGTCCCAATGTGATTGGTCGACAACGTCTATATATACCTTGACATTGTACGGTTGATGTTGACCATAATTGATTTGAAGTAGTGAGTGATTCAGATGCCATCGATTGGATTGACTCCGTCGTTCCTATGCGTGATCCACACCTAAGGGTTCTTTGGACGTCCGAAGACCCCTTTGGGTCAGACCATGCTGGGGACGATAAGATCGAGTCACTCGGAAGTAGTCCTCCTTGGATCGCCGTGCTAGTCTTCTTTCTCCGGGGCTCACGGGTGTACCAACGACTTGAGCCCCGGGAAAGCGGACTAGCTTGCTGGTTCCAGGGATTACCAAATACCTTCTACTTCGGCGAGTCAACGCCTTGGACTATCTGCACTTTCACCATTTACCGTCTTCTTGTGGCGTGTGTTTGACTAATCGAATATTTTTGGAAGTTTGGAGTCGGTTCGGAGGATCAAATCCTGGATCCATCCGTCTCTTACACCATTTACCATTTTCTGTGAGTATCTTTCTAACTCGAAAATGGTTATGGTTGAAGAGATAGATGGTTTAAGGAACGGCATTCGGACCCGTCGTCTCAGGAGTGCCGTAAAAATCACACTGCGCTTCGGAGACCGAATCTTTGATCCGTCCTCCTTTGCAACACTTCAACATTTTCGGAGGGTTACTTTCGTGTAACTTTGAAAATGTTGGTAGTTGCAGAGGTAGATGGTCCGAGGAGTACGTTGTTCGGATGTCAGTGATTCGAACGTAGCATGCCGCCTTGGTTGTGGAGTTGTTGTTGTTGTTGTTGTTTTTTTTTTTTTTTTTTTTTTTAGCTTCGGATCTCTTAGTCAGAGTCACTAGTTCTTATAAAACAAGTTTTAGGAGTTCGACCATGTGATAATTCGTATGGAAAATGGCTATGGCTCGGAACAATGAGTCCGAAGAGTGGAATTAGGCTTGAGACAGATTTATTTGAAAATGATAGAAGTTGTATTAATTTGACGTAAATTCAATTACAACTGGTGGGCTTCAAGGCCATAGAGCAAAAACAGGAAAAAGTAAGTAACTGACGTAGTTCTTAAGCATAAAACTTCTGAAGGTTCGTAGCATTGCAAGTTCTTTTTAAGGCCCTGCCCTGATCATCCTCTAACTCATAGCTTCCATTGACCCTTGCTCCAATGATCTTATAGGGACCTTCCCATTTCGGTTTGAGCTTTCCAACATGATTGAGGATGTCTGCTCTTCTAAGAACTAGATCGCCTACTTGTAAATCCTTAGCATGGACATGCTTATTGTAGGCCCGAGCAGCTGTCGCTTGGTATCTGTAGATGTTAGCTTGTGCAGCGTCTCTTTTTTTCTCGACTGGTTGGTATTGTTGAATCCTTTGAGTTTCGACCACGACCTCTGAAGGAATGACTGCCTCTGTACCATATACTAACGTAAAGGGCGTCTCCTGAGTAGCGGTTCTAGTAATGGTACGGTGATCCCAAAGCACCCCATCCAAGTCATCTGCCCAACTCCCTTGAGAAGTCCTTAGTCTCTTTTCCAGCATCTTGACGATTGTTTTGTTTGTTGACTCTATCTGGCCATTAGCTTGGGGATGGCCAACTGATGTGAATCGTTGTTCTATCTTGAAGGATTTGCACCATTCCTTGAGTTTACCCCCGGAGAATTGAGCGCCATTATCTGAAACAAGGATTCTAGGTAGTCCAAAGTGACAAATGATGTTCTTCCAAATAAAAGTTATCACTCGGTTCTCAGTGATGGTGGACACGGCTTCCGCTTTAACCCACTTGGTAAAGTATTCAACCGCAACAATGTGGAACTTCTTTTGGTGAGTACCACGGGGGAAAGGACCGACTATATCTCTCCCCCATTGGTCAAATGGACAAGCTATGATTGACAGAATCATAGGATTTGTAGGGCGGTGAGGTACATTGGCGTAGTACTGACAATCATCACATGCGCGAGCAAAGTTTGAAGCATCCTTATCGATTGTTGACCAGTAATATCCTTGCCTTATGACTTTCTGAGCCAAAGCTCGGCCTCCTGAGTGACTCCCACAACTCCCACTGTGAATTTCCTCTAAAACAGTTCTAGCCTCTTGAAGTCCAAGGCACCTCAAGTGAGTACCACTGAAAGACTTCTTATAGAGATATTTACCAAGGATAAAGTATCTAGTGGCTCTGCAAAAGACCCTCCTTACTTCCTTTGGATCTGAGGGCAAAGACCCGTCCTTGAGGTAGTTGAAGATGTCTGTCATCGAAGTGTGCTTAGCGCTTAAAAGCATGATGTCCGTCTCCGGACCCATGAGTGAAGATGTCCTAAGAGTCAGTAGGATGATACTTCTAGTGTCCAATGCTCCCAAAGCTGATGCGTACTTTGAGAGTGAGTCAGCTTTCTCATTATATTCTCTATCGAACTTTTCCAGTGTGAACTCTTCAAAGCCCTCCACCTCCTTTTTAACAACTCCAAGTATTTGATCATGTTAGGGCCCTTAGCAACAAAGGACCCTGAGAACTGAGATTCGACTAGTTGTGAGTCGGTGTAGGCTTTGATCTTTCTCACTTGGAGAGATTTCGTGATCTTGAGTCCGACGAGAAGTGCCTCATACTCAGCTTCATTGTTGGTTAATTTGAAATCAAGTGTGATGGCGTAATCCAGCTGAGCACCTGTGGGGCTCTGAAGGTGTATTCCAATACCTCCGATTCGGCCGGTAGAAGATCCATCTACCAGCAGTGTCCAAGTGACTTTTCCTTGTTCTTTGGGTGCCATGGAAGTATTGGTGTTTCTGCTTTTAGTGACCTCCTCTCGCATCTTGACGGAAGACGCGAGTGCAGGAGCGTTAGATAATTCATGCAAAAGAAACATATGTCTCACTCTGAGAAAGTCCTCCATTGGTTCAGATGAAAGCCCTCCGAATTGAGTGTTACTATAGGTTTCTTATTGCACTTCTCTCTCAGTAACTCTCACTTGCTCAGAAGTTTTCACTCCTTGTGTTATCACCAAGCAATCAGCTTCCTTGGCCTAATCATTGACATTTTCTTCACCCTTTTCTGGATACTCGACTAAGAAGTCAGCGATGATTTGTGCCTTCTTTGCTGACGGAGCTTGATATCCGATATCGTACTCGCTTAGCTCAATTGCCCATTTGGACTGGCGGCCGGATTGGTCTGGCTTTCCAAGGACTTGTTTCAACGGTTCACTGGTGAGGACCACAATCCTGTGTGACTTGAAATAAGGCTTTAGCCTCCGTGTAGTGTAGACCAAGGCGTATGCCAATTTCTCAATTCGAGTGTACCTAATCTCTGCTCCAGCTAGAGCTTTGCTTAGGTAGTAGACAGGCATGTGATCGTTGGCTTGGATTTGGACTAACACGGAACTCATAGCCTCATCAGCGACTGCTAGGTACAAGTAAAGGGGTTCTCCTTCTGCTGGTTTGGCCAAGAGTGGTGGTGAGAGGAGATATTTCTTTAAGCTGTTGAAGGCATCCTCGCACTCTTTGGTCCATTCGAACTTGTCCCCTTTCCTCAATATCTTAAAGAAGGGTAGGTTCTTTTCTGCCGATCTAGAGATGAAGCGGCTCAAGGACATGACTCGCCCTATTAGCTGTTGAACTTCATTGATGGTTTTTGGTTCCGGCATGTCTAAAATAGCCTTGATCTTTTCTGGGTTGGCGCTGATGCCCCTCTCCGTTACCATGTATCCAAGAAACTTTTCCCCTTTCACTCCGAAGATACATTTCTCGGGGTTCAATTTCATTCCATACTTCCTCAAAATAGAGAAGCAATTATTGAGGTGGTCAATATGTTGCTCCTCTATTTTGCTCTTGACCAACATGTCATCAACATATACTTCCATGGTTTTACCAATCTCTTCTTTGAACATTCTATTTACCAGACGTTGGTAAGTAGCTCCTGCATTTTTCAGTCCAAATGGCATAACCTTGAAGCAATAAACTCCTCCAGCCACAAAGAAGGCTGTCTTTCTGATGTCTTCTTAGGCCATTCTAATTTGGTAGAATCCTTGGTAAGCATCCATGAAGCTTAGAAGAGCACATCCAGTCCACCAATTGATCGATCCTAGGTAAAGGGTAAGGATCTTTTGGGCAAAACTTGTTTAATCTAGTGAAATCATTGCACATTCTCCACTTCCCGGGAGCTTTTTCGACAAGAACCACATTGCAAACCCAATCTGAGTATCTCACTTCCTCAATGTGTCCTGCTTTCATTAGCCTCTCCACCTCCCTGGCTATGATAGAATCCTTGGCGGGCCCAAAGTCTTTTGTCTTTTGATGAATAAATTTGACCGAAGGATCCATATTCAGACGGTGAACAGCTATCCTTGGATCTATCCCCTTAAGATCATCGGTGCTCCAAGCAAAGATATCACCATTATTTTTCAAGCAAGCGATGAGCTTCCTCTCGACCTCAATGCTCATCTATGTCCCAATCCTAGTCTTCTTTTCGGGACTTCCCTCTATCAACTGGATCTCTTTTAGGGTCTCATGAGGTCCAATCCTTACAGCTTTAGGAAATTTCTCATTGAGCGCTCCAGCTCCTATTTCCTCCTTGGGAGGTGTAGGAGGTGCAGACGGGAGTGAACCGTGCCTGTCTACAACCGCAAGAACAGGGGCTGAGGCATTCCGGGTTGACATGATGTAGCATGCCCAAGCTTCCCTAATGTTTCCTGTTTCTTCTCCAACCCCATTTGGAGTAGAAAATTTGACTCTATTGTGTAGTGGAGAAGCAATGGCTTTGAATTGATTGAGGCCTGGTCGTCCTAGGATAACATTGTAATCAAAGACACTATCCACAACCACGAAGAGAATTGTCTGAGTCACTCTTGTCGGGAAAGTCCCCATGGAAACTTGTAGAGAGATACTCCCAATGGGATGGATTGTAGAATCTCCGAATCCCACTAGCGAAGTATGGACTCTCCCATATTTGATCCTTCCCAAATGCATCTGGTCCACTGTTCTCTTGGAGATGATGTTAGAAGAGCTTCCAGTATCAACTAGCACCTTGTTAACCTTGTAAGTGGCAATGACCAGGGAGATCACTAGAGGGACGTTCGGATCTCTAAGATCTCCTCCTCCAGACGTTGGGGGAGGTATCTCACTGTCATCAAAAGAGATCAAGTTTGAATCCCTCAAGGCAGGTGGATCGTAGGCTTTGTCGTTGTTCCTCAAGTGCTGGGCAGTTCTTTCTCTGGCATTACAACTGTCTCCTCCACTTGGACCTCCTGCTATGGTGTTGATAACTCCACTATACGGAAGGTTCTCTGTTTCTAAGTTTCTGGAGTAATCTTCGTAGTTGCGGGCTTGTTGGGGAGGGGTCCCCGTGGGAGGTGGTGGTAAGTATCCTGCCGTAGCCTCTTGATCACGCTCTAATCTTCTTCATTCATTCCTTTGGTGGCGAGAAGGTTCATCTTCGTCAATTACCTCTTTCAGCTTGCCATTCCTTATCAAACCTTCGATTTCAGTTTTTAACTGGACGCAGTCTTCTGTGGAATGGCCTTTGTATTTATGGAACCGGCAATATTCTTTGGATGCCTTGCCTCTTTTACTACTCCTTGCTTGCTTGGGCCATTGAACATCCACATTCTTTTCAACAATAGATGCCAAGATGTCGGATCTTGGCCTATTGAGGCGGGTGTATTCCGCATACCTCCTGGGAGGGGTTCTCTCCCTACGGAATTCCCTTTTATCTCTGAAGTCCTTTTGTTCAAAGTTTTTGGGACGAGTCGTGGACTCCAGTTTCATGGGCTCCTTTCCCTTCTTAGTCCCGGCTCTTACTGGAACGTTCCTTCTATATTCCTCACCGTACAAGACTCCCTCACATATATCTTCTAAGTATTTTTCATTTGGAATTTCTTCATTGGAGAGTTTCTTCCTCAGTTCGTCATTGTAGGTATTGGCGTACAAATATCGGACCCGTTCTTTGATACCGTGAGACTCAACTTGTCGTACTTCAACATTAAACCGCTTTAAGAAGGTCCTAAGATCCTTATTGTCCCTTTAGATGATTCCAGCCAAGTGCTCTACTGGCCTCTTCCTCTTTTTTGCCTTCTGGAATCTCTTCAAAAAGAGAGAGACCACATCCTCATAGGATTTGATCGATCCATCGGGCAAAGTGGTCCACTAATCCATCGCTTCTCCGAAGAGAGTGGATGAGAAGTTGAGCGCTTTCATATTGTCATTCAACCCATTGGTGTCCATCTTACTTTCGTACCTAGTGAGATGTGCGATAGGGCAAGTGTCCCCGTGGTAGCGCTCAAGGTTTGGGATGACGCAATCAGGACGCTTCCTCTCTCTTCTGATTGTATCACACAAAGGGTTCGGAGCTCTCATCATTACCTTCTCATGTGCCTTGACCATCTTGCCCAAACTAGCAATCTGGGTTTCCAAAGCCTTTTATTGAATATAGATTTGTTCGGCGGTGGGCCTCTTGCCGGTTCTGGGGTTGATGGCCACATTAGCAGGAAGGTCATCGACTTGGACTACTGCGATACTTTCTGCTACATGATCTCTTGGCCTGGTTTGGAGAGCAACATGGCGGCTGGCTCCAGCCTAATCCATCCTAGGTCTCACTTGGCTCCTCTCACGGTGTTCTTGAGATGTAGTAGCTCTCCTATTGATAAGGTTGTGCAGGTCATCTTGTCGACCTTGTTCTCCTATCCTTTCCAAGACATGGCGGTGCTCATTCCTTGACTGAGCAGGTTCAGTCTGCCTTGGAGCTGCCAATGGTGGAGTAGGTTGGACGTTGTTAGATCCAAAAGAACCTTGAATAGTAGTAAGCAAAAGGGCAAACTGATTCTCATTCATCCCAAACTCACTCAGACTAACGATCTGGCCATTCGGGAGAGTGAAGTTCCTTCCAGGTGGAGGACCATGTGTTCCTGATGGAGGAACGTGACCTTCCATTCCTTGGACCATTACTCCCAGTCCTTGAGTCCTAACTGGCAGATCATCGATTCTTTCATCATCCGAGGAGGCGCTGGCAGTGTGTCCATCGCTTGGGTATTCCTCAAGATTCCTTGATGCGATCCTTGTCAACCGCGTCCTCCTGGTAGGTGGCCTACCTCGTGTCCTTGGAGTAGGAGTTCCAACTGCGGTGGTGGTGGTTCTTGCTGAATTTCTCTGTCTTGCCATTACATAAAGAGCTGTGAAACTTTTTGTATGATTTCCCACAGACGGCGCCAAAATGTTGTGGGTGAAGTCCGCCAAACTCTTGTTGAGTCCTTCTTAAATCGTCTAGGTCCAAATCACTGCATTTCGTCCCAAGTAAAGGTCCAAAGCTCTTAAAGGGTAAAAACCTGCACAAGTAACTTCGGAGGGGGGGTTAGGACCATAGACTTGGTTTGCTAAGTGTCAAACCGGGTAAAGACTTCACTTAAGAGAGACTGAAGATCTACTCTGTAAAGTGTTCGGAATTAGTTTATAAAGACGGCTTGACTTACCTTATCATGTGGTTATGTGCCACTTATATAGAGATTCCCCAAAGGGGATGGACTTTACCAGATCGTGCCATGTGTAAGGCTCGGATTGCGCCAACAATGCTCCATTACGCCCATGGCCCATTAAGAAGACTTAACCCATTTCAGTGTAGGTCCGAGGACACGGTCCGGGTCGTCATTCTTGTCTGAGAGCACTTCTCCTAAACCACCAGGCATAGAGGTTCGGACCTTGACTGTCTCGGACCCTGCTTTCTTTCTTGGTGCCAGTCCACTTGGTTCCGTATGAGGTTGAGGACTTACGTCCGAACCGTCGTCTGGGTCAGACCCTCATGGCTTCGGGCCACGGTTTGGGTCGGACCTGCTGTCTTTGAGATCCATTTCACCGTTATACCCAGGAGGGTCGGACCGGTGGTGACCTTGGGATCGGACCTCCGGGTTGGATCTCCCGGTCTCGGACCTTGAGACAGCTTGGGACGCCTTAGGATTCGTTCCAAAAGGCGTCTTACGACGGATTGGACATATTTCAGTATCAACAGAAGCCATAGGTTTCAAAAGATGTGTCAAGACTAAAAAATCTGAGAATGCTGATAATGGAAGTGATAGTAGTTCCAGTACTAAACTTGATGAGGATGAGGATTCGGAATTCCAGTTGGGTGATGATGTATCTGAGAATGATGGAACAACTGAGACTATCAGAAAACCTGATAATGATGATGCACCTAAGAATGAGATAGGGAGTGATGAGGATTATTCTTATGAGGCATCTGATGAGTGTGATAATGGAATTGAAGATGAATTTGATGCAGCAAATGAACAATGGGATAAAGAGTTCAAAGTGGGTGATTTATTTTCAAATAAGAAGGAGTTGTTGAGAAGGGTCAAAGAATATGCACTCGAGGTGGGGTTTCACATGAAGAGACTGAAGAATGATTCAACTAGGTATACAATTTATTGTGCTGGAACTGGTTGTAAATGCCTCAACTTTGGATCAGAAATGTTTTGCAGTTAAGTCGTACAATGGGATGCATAGATGTCTGAGGAAAGTGAACAATAAGGAGGCATATTCAAACTGGTTGGCAGATAAGGTGTGTGTTGAATTGTAGAAGAATCCCAAGACTGAGGCTAAAGTTCTAGTTTAGTGGGCTACTAATGAGCTAGGTGTTACAGTCCCATACATGAGGATGTATAGGGCCAGGCAAAAAGCATTGGAGATTCTTGGAGGTGATCCAGTGCAATCATACATGCTAATTCACAAGTATGAAGAGATGATACTTAGGACCAATCCAGGCAGTACAGTTTGGTTTGTCAAGACTCCAGTTATTAGGAGGGCACCACAATTCAAGAGATTCTTTGTTGAGCTTGATGCACTAAAAAGAGGCTTCTTGAATGGATGCAGTCCATTTCTATTTTTTTATGGATGCCATCTAAAGGGAAAGTACACTGGTGTTTGCTTGAGTTGTGTTGGTGTTGATCCTGATGGAGGTAAAATGCTATGTTTAAATATGTCATGTCCTTACCTGTATTTTTTATTTGCATGCTTTAACATATCTATTTGCTTGAACTGTGTAGGCATATTTCCAGTTGCATATGCTATTACTAAAAGTGAATGCAAGGACAGTTGGGGATTCTTCTTCACTTGTTTAGAACACATGATAGGACCATTTACTACAGACAAACATTGGCATTTCATGGCTGATAGGCAAAAGGTAGTAGATATAACAAATGATTTGCTAGTCCCAACCATGAGTTCTTAATATTTCTTCATTTAGTTATGATAGGGAATGGTGGAGATTATCAAAGAATGTGCACCAGAAGTTATCAACAGAAAATGTGCAAAGTACATTTATGATAACTTCAAGCAGAAATGGAGAAGTCAAGACTTGAGAAGATACTTCTGGATGGCTGTCACAGCATATACTAATTATGGATTTAACAAAGCAATGAACAAGATGAAGATAGGTAAATACAACATACTAACTCTTAATCTACATCTTACTGGATATGTAGAATTCATACATGATTATAACTTAGGTATTTTTTGTGATTTATATTACATTCTCAGGTAATCCTGCAGCATATGATTATCTTATGGGTATTGAAACTTCTTTGTGGGCTATGCATGCCTATGATACAACTCCTAAGATAGATCATTGTACAAATAACTACTCTGATTCTTTCAACTCTTGGATTGATCCTATTAGGGGTTACTCTGTCCTTAATATGCTTGAAGAAATTAGGACTCTGATTATGAAAAGAATAACTATTAGGAGATCCAAAGGGATGAGAAATAAAGCAATTGCAATGCCTAGGGTTATGTTTAAGTTGAATGAGTGATTACAACAGTTAAGGAGATGTTCTTTACTGTCAGAGGCTGGCATGGTATTTGAAATCCAAGATCTTACCTTCAGGTTTATTGTAGATCTTGAAAATAGAAGATGTGATTGTAGGAGATGGGATGTAACAGGGATACCTTGTAGGCATTCCTGGGTAGCTATAAATAATATGAGGATGGAAGGTGAGAACTTCATATCTGATAACCACACAAAGGCAGCCTACATGAGATGTTATGACATGATGATCAATCCAATTCCTCATCATAATTTCTGGCCAACTAACTTGAATGATGATGAATGTGGACCACCTGCTGAGAAAAGACTCCCTGGGAGGCCTAGTGTGGCAAGGAAAAGAAATGTTGCTGAGCATGACACCAAAAATAAAGTGAAGACTGGATTGAGAAAGACATACAAGTGTAGGAGTTGTGGTCAAACTGGACACAACAAGGCAAAGTGTCCATTGTTGAAGAAAGCAAAACAATCTACTGATGTATGTTTCTTGATTTATTTGTAATCTTTTGCACATTTTCAATGATTTGTACCTGTCCTAATTAGTGTTATATTTCTTCTGTAGGCACCACAATCATCCAATGCAGGAAAAGGGAAAAGGAAGGCAACTGAGAAGAAAGGAAATAAGAAAAAAAAGGAGTAAAGAAACAACAAAGAAGAATTCTCAATTCTCTCAAGATATTCCTTACTCCCAGTTTAGTACTCAGGAGTAAGGATGCATTTCTCAAACTCATTTGAATCTTTTGATTATGGTTGAACCTTGTGTGACCACATTTTGGATACTATGTTTGGTTTGTATTGTATTATGTACTCTACTTTCTCTGGATTATTCTGCTTTGCAAGTGTGACTACTTGAGTTTGCTACTACTTGAATTTGCAACTTGAATGGAAGGAAAATGTTCATTTCATTTCATCATAGTTGCATAGATTTTGATTTCATTACATAGCTTCATACATCACATTTTTATTACATAATGATCCCCTATAAAAGATATCAAAAAAGAGTCCAACGGTTGAATCAAACGGCTAGTACACAGAACATTTTAATTACATAACAGTCCAACTGCCAGATTAATTAGAAAGGCAGAAATTCAGAAAAAAGAAAGAAAAAGGAGGAAATTTACTTTATTAATATCCACGTCATTTCTGGCATGACAGGGTGGAAATTGCAGTTGACTTTTTGGCCATTTTGTTATTGATTCATCAAACATTTTAAGAATTATTATTGTTGAAATGTCAGGCCCCCCGATGTTATTAGAAAATTTATTAGGGGGAGCAAATGTAATCTGCCCTTTTTTTTCTTTGGTACCTTGATTTTTTCTGTACTTCATTTTTTTAGATAGAGAGAACAAAACAGAGCAAAGAAACCAATAACTTCCTTCTACTTCTCCCCCAAACTGTTAGTTTCACAGGGTTTGCTTCTTCCCAGAATCCCTCTTAACTAAGCAGACTCACTTAGAGCATGAAAGACCTCTAAAACAGCGTATATAAGTGAATCAAGAGAATAAGGAAAATAGAGAAAGGAAAGTATTCTAAGACTTCCTCTTTATCTTTGTGTTACATGGAAAAAACTCATAAGTAGGTGCATGTAAAGTGTCTCGGTTCAAAGTGCAAGATGAATATCTCTTGCTGATGGGAACATGGGTTCCTCAACAATCGACGTAAGTAATTGAAAGTACTTCAATCAAAACAATAAAAGACTTAAATATTAAATAGGCTTAATAAATAGACTTCGAGTCACAGCTCGGTAATCATCTAAAATAGGACACAAATAAAAGTGCGACAACGAGAAACTTAAGTACATAAAATAAGGAAATATAAAAAATAAGGCCCTAAAAATTTTGAATTTCGAGTTACCGTTACCCCCCCCCCCCCAAACCTATGTGTTGATACGGATATATGTCCAATCCGCTACATTGCCAAACAAGTCAGTAAGATCATATGTGAACCTCTCTTCCAAGTTCCTGGGACGATTTGGAACATCGAAAAGAAGGAAACGAACTGTGGAGCACCTAGCAGAAGTTATACAAAGAGAACAGGAGGATCTTAGGACTTTCCTAGATCGCTTCAACGCGGAGGTCCTCCGAGTTGAACCTCACAGCATTAAGGAACGGGTCCGTCACCTGTATGCTAATACTTACAACGCAGAACTCCGCAGGAAACTTTCTAGCCAGGAAGTAAGAAGTAAAAAGCATTTGGATGAAATTTGTGAAGAGGTAATGTACGGAGAGGAGTACCGAAGGAATGTCCCAGTGAGAGCTGGTTCCAAGAGAGGAAAAGAGCCAATGAAGCAAGAGCAACGCCATGGAAAGTTTGATCTGAAGAAGGATTACAGAGATAAACGTTTCAATAGGGAAAGAAGTCCGCCAAGAAGATATGCGGATTATACCCGTCTCAATAGACCAAGATCCGACATCTTGGCAACCATTATTGAGAAAAAGTTGGATATTCAATGGCTAAAGTCATCTCACAATACTCGGAAGAACAAGAGTGCGAAAGGGTATTGCAAGTTTCACAAGAGTCGTGGCCATGAGACGGACGATTGCATTCAATAGAAGACTGACGTTGAGCACCTAATAAGAGAGGAAAAGTTGAAGGAGCATGTCTATACGGACGAGCCTTCTAGGCATGATAGGACGGAACGGAGAAGGGAAGATAGAACCACAAAACCACAACCATATCCACTATCCTTGCCACCTCTGCCAGCCAATCGTCCACCTCGGATAGATAATCACCAGTACAGATATGATGATGATGTTGAAATGGAGAATCTTCCATATAGTGGAGTGATCAACATCATAGCAGGAGAACCGACTGGAGGCGATAGCAGGAACGCAAGAGAACGAACAGCTCAGAATCTGCGGAACAATGACAGATCCTATGCTGCTCCGGCAATCCGAGGAGGAACCAACACTATATCCTTTGATGACAGTGAGTTTCCCCCTCCTATGGAAGGAGGTGAGGACATAGCAACTTATCGGGTGAACAAGATCCTAGCAGATACGGGGAGTTCCTCGAACATCATTGCCAAAAGAACAATAGATCAGATGAACCAGGAAATAATTCGATATGAGAGAGTTAACACATCTATACTAGTATTTGGAGGAGGAACTGCCCGGCCTCTAGGAAGCATCATGCTTCATGTATCATTGGGAACATATCCCGCGAGAGTGACACAGCTAGTCCGTTTTGTAGTGGTGGATCGAACTTTTGACTACAATGCCATCTTCGGTCGTCCGGGGCTCAATCAATTCTGAGCTATACCTTCCACTCACCATAATAGAATGAAGTTTCCGACCCCCTGCGGGATTGGAGAAGAAGTAGGAAACATCCGAGAAGCTTGGGAATGTTACATCATGTCTACCAGGAGAGCATCCGCTCCCGTGTTGGCAGTCTCTCTGACTTCTGATCCGCAAATTATTCTCCCACCAAAAAAGGAGAATCCCAACATTGGAATAGGGAGCCAGAAGGACAACTTTCCCAAAACTGCACGGATCGAACCTCATGAGACTCTCAAGGATGTTGAACTTGTTGTTGGAAGCCCGGACAAGAAGACTAGAATCGGAACGGAGATGAATGCGGAAGTGGAGATTAAGCTCATAGCTTGTCTCCAAGACAACAACGATGTCTTTTCTTGGAGTACTAACGACCTCATGGGGATAGATCCGAGGGTCAATGTTCACCGTCTGAACATGGCCCCTCGATTAAATATATCCGCCAGAAGAGAAAAGATTTTGGTCCAATCAAGGATGCCATCATATCCGCGGAAGTTGACCGGCTCAAGAAGACCGGACACATTAAAGAAGTCCGTTATTCCAATTGGGTTTGCAACGTTGTCCTAGTTGAAAAATCACCGGGCAAATGGCGGATGTGCAATGATTTCACCAGGCTAAATAAGTTTTGCCCAAAAGATCCATACCCTTTGCCATGGATTGACCAATTGGTTGATTCCACGGCCGAATGTGCGTTACTGAGTTTCATGGACGCGTATCAAGGCTTTTACCAGATTCGGATGGCCAAGGAGGATATTAAGAAAACAGCTTTCTTTGTTGCGGGAGGGGTGTATTGCTTTAAAGTGATGCCCTTCGGATTGAAAAACGCGGGAGCTACTTACCAAGGGCTGGTAAACCAGATGTTCAAGGAAGAAATCGGCAAAACCATGGAGATGTACGTGGATGACATGCTCGTTAAAAGCAAAACCATGGAACATCATATAGAGCACTTAAATACATGATTTGATATCCTTAGGAAATACGGAATGAAACTCAATCCAGAAAAGTGCACCTTCGATGTAAAGGGCGGGAAGTACCTAGGCTACATGGTCACAGTAAGGGGAATAAGTGCAAATCCTGAGAAGATAAAAGCCATCCTAGACCTACCTCATCCGAAGAATCTCAATGAGGTACAACAGCTTATCGGACGCCTCATGTCCTTCAGTCGTTTTATTTCGCGGTCCGCAGAGACGAATCTTCCATTCTTCAAAATCCTCCGGAAAGGAGAGAATTTTGAGTGGACTGCGGAATGTTTCGAGGCTTTTGAAAACATGAAAAAGTACCTCCATTCCCCTCCACTGCTCTCCAAAGCCGTAGAAGGAGAACCACTCTACCTCTACCTATCAATAACGGAAGAGGCAATGAGTTCCGTATTAATACGGATCCAAGCTAATGATCACATGCCAATCTACTATCTTAGTAAAGCCCTTGCTGGGGCGAAGACAAGATACGTAAAGATTGAGAAATTTGCATATGATTTGGTTCACACCGCAAGACGGTTAAAGCCCTATTTCAAATCTCATAAGATAGTAGTCCTAACTACGGAACCTTTGAAACGGGTCGTGGGAAAGCCCGGCCAATCTGGACGACTCTCTAAGTGGGAAATTGAGCTGAGCGAATACGACATTAGCTATCAGGCTCCGACAGCCAGGAAATCTCAAGTGATTGCTGACTTCCTAGCGGAGTACCCAGAAGCGGAGTCAGAGAAAGTCTCGGATAAACAGGCATTTGAGTGCCTGACTACCAAACAGATCAAACGAAAGTCAGTTCCGCCAAAGATCAACCCAGATAACCCTGAAGATGCTCAGTTCATCAATCAATCTGGGACTACGTCATGGGAAGAAACTCGGGTCAACCAGATGTTCCTCCTTGATGATATCACAAGAGAATCAAATACTGATAACTCCGACCAGGATACTCAGAAGGAGGAGGGACGAGGGTTAAAAATTCAGGAGCTTATAGAAGATCCCCAAACTAAGGAACAGCCCACCGATATATGGACATTGGAAGTAGATGGTTCATCCACCGGAAGAGTGGGAAGCATTGGAATCTATCTTAAAAGCCCTGATGGCGCGGAACTCGACTACGCGATATCCTTATACTTCAAGGTTACAAACAATGAAGCTGAATATGAAGCACTGTTGGTCGGACTACATATAGCCAAGTCCCTACAAGTCCGGAAACTTAAAGCTTACACGGATTCACAGTTGGTTGAAGCCCAGTTTTCTGGTACTTTTGCCACAAAAGGTCCCTCAATGATCAAGTATCTTGAACTACTGAAGCAACAAGTGAGTCTCTTCGAGGAGTTTACCCTGGAAAAATTTGATAGGGAATGGAATGACATAGTGGATACTCTGGCAAAGTATGCGTCCGCAACAGCTGCTTTAGATACAAGGAGAGTCATTCTGCTCACAATTACGAACTCATCCGTCATGAGTCCTACTCCGACCATTTTGATCACTGAAACAGGAAGAAATTGGATGACTGGTATCTTTAGTTACCTCAAGGACGGATCATTACCTAATGATCCGAAGGAGTCAAGGAGTGTGCAGCACCGAGCGAACAGGTATTTCATACTTGGGGAAGATTTGTATAAGAAATCCTTTGCGGGGACACACATGAGATGTTTAGATCCACAAGAAGCGAGGACAGTGCTTGAGGAAATTCACAGTGGAAGCTGCGGAAGTCATTTCGGTGGGCGGACTCTCGCTCAAAAATCATCCGACAAGGTTACTACTGGCCTACCATTGATAAGGATTCCACGAGCTTCGCCCGAAATTGCCCTGATTGTCAGTATTATGCAAATATCCCACATCGTCCGATACACCCTATGATTCCGTCAGTCATAGCATGTCTGTTTGATCGATGGGGCATTGATATTGTCGGACCTTTCCCAAGAAGCACTCAATAGAAGAAATTCTTAATTGTAGCTGTGGAATATTTCACCAAATGGGTGGAAGCGGAAGCAGTGGCCAATATCACGGAAAGCCGTGTGCAGACCTTCATTTGGAAAAACATCATTTATCGCTTTGGCTTACCAAGAGTTCTTGTCTCGGATAATGGTGCTCAATTTTCAGGCAACAAACTCAAGGAATGGTTGGCCTCTTTCAAGATTGAGCAATGCTTTACATCTGTCGGATATCCACAGGCTAATGGACAAGATGAAGCCACGAACAAAACAATCGTTAAGATCCTGGAGAAGCGACTGAGGACCTCTCAAGATAGTTGGGCGGATGACCTGGACGGTGTACTCTGGGCCCACCGCACGGACTGCAACTAGGGAGACCCCATTTGCTCTAGTTTATGGCACGGTAGCAGTCATAACAGCAGAAATTGTAGTCGAAACAATGAGGGTCCAAGAATTCCATGATTCCGCCAATCAGGAAGCTCGGACCTATGACCTAGATATGCTGGAACAGAACAACACCGACGCATTGGCTAATATCCACAGATACCAAGCAACTGCAGCTCGGGCCTACAACAAAAATATTCAAGCTAAAGATTTACAGGTCGGAGACCTGGTGCTCCGCAGAGCTGATATCTTGAGCAATGTTGGGAAGCTCAAGCCCAAGTGGGAGGGACCCTACAAGATTGTTGGTGCAAGAGTGAATGGAAGTTATGAGCTGGAGGACGAGCATGGACACCCACTCAGGCGTACTTGGAATGCCAAGAACCTTCAGAAGTTCTATGCTTAGAGCTTGTTACATGGAACTCCGTCAGTTGTTTTGACATTCTAGTCTTAAACCGTTTGTTACACGGAACTCCGTCAGTTGTTTTGACATTCTAGGCTTAAACTGTTTATTACACGGAACTCCGTCAGTTCTGTTTTTGTTAACTCTTTTGTCATTGGCCATGCAGCCCACAAGTTGTAATTGAATTTCCGTCAAATCAATACAACTTCTATCTTTCAATTCGTAAATCTGAATTTAGTATTCAGGTAACAAAGAAGCAAGCAATGAATTTTATTCATATACGAAACAGAGTGTACATAACAATGTCTTTACAGCCTACAACCTCGGATCTTTATCGGGATCTACATCTACAATACATAAACTATACAGAAAGTCTCCATAGATACGTCATCTTCCGTCGAGATTATCCCATCGTCAGAAAAGTATTCCCCATGGTCATCACTTCCGGGAACACCAAGAGTCTGATGTACCTGCACAATACAAAATGGTTCAGTATGATGGAATTTCTTACAGTATCACCATACCTTCGAGTCCTTGTACGGATCCCTTGCATAGTGTGTACAGACACCAATTCTCCAATTGTCCTTGGAAGTCGAAACAACCAGATCTCAGCCTATCCATCTTTAGAGGCTCAAACCCTCTTAGAAGTCAAGGGTTTTCCACCGATTCAAGAGAGATTTGAGCCACTAAAGGAGGATTGACAGAAAAGGCTCTCGAGTATTTTTCTCAATCAACCCACCTTTAGGAACCCGAGCACATTGTTTTTTTCAGCCGGTTGCCTTGGCGGTTTCTTTTGGGCAGCCTATCCTTCAATACCCACACCTTTCCTACATTTAGGGTTTGAACCAAACTAGGAAAGGATGGGAGTATTGAAGGCGGGCCAGTCAAAAGAAGCAGAAGAAGAATCTGAGATCATTTTAGTACAATTTATGTACTTCGATCGTGGCTTTTTATTAAAAAAACTCTGACCAATCAATGCCCACCACGTAATAAGGTCGGGGTTGACGTTGGACCTGGGCCAGATAGTGTTGTATCACTTGGGTTTACCCATTTTTGATCACGCTAAGCCCATGGATGAACACTTTACAGATCACATAAAAGATCGTCCGAGTAGATCCCTCAACGGATAAACTTTACCAGTGATTGTTGGCCCACTCCGAGCCACCACAAGTCGATAATCTATCATTACCAGTCTATGAAAGACTACTCAGACTCTAACACTCACGAGTAGACACAACGGACATATCTAATACATCCGGAATCCTACCAGTTCTAATCAATCATCATTGGTTTACACTTCTCAAGAGATGCAAGCAAGGCTACTTCGGATTTGTCCATACATCCGAGATAAGATAAGTTTATGGTTCCTCATTACTGGATTGTACGAATTATTGCGGATGTTTGACTTACTACTACGAATGTCTATCCTACGGATTTGAGATAAGTCCGAGTAACCAACAGTTGGATAATTCAGGCAAGATTATCAAGTAAAGATAAAGGGAACAGGATAGAATTATCTTAAGCAAACAGATAATTTTGCGGAAAGATATAATCAGTGTACTTGGCAATGTTCCGTGCCATCCGAAGATCAGTATTCAGAAATTACATCATTTCCACGGGGCATACCCCGGACTTCTCATTGAGGGGGAAGCTGGTTGGGCCCGGCTTCATCAGTTGCAGGCGGATTAGTGGAGGACGGATTGACATTCGAGGTGCCTGCGCGTGATTCAGCAACGGCATCAAAGGTAGCCTTGATGTTCTCAAACAAGTTGAAATCCGCATCATGGCCGACGATCTGAGAAGCCATGAAGTACCAATCCTTCAGATAGTTCATGTTTTCATGGAATGGCGTGAAGCATACCTTCCCTATAGCCCTCGGGACACATTTGGGGAGAAAAGGTCCGCCATTGGTGATTTCAATTTCACCTTCCTCGGTGACCACCTCCGCAAACTCGCACGCCGCTAACCTCTCATCCGGGACGATTTCCACCGGGATTTCAACCCCACCAGCGTCCGCGGAAGGATTGACATCCAGTCAAAGTTTGGAGGCACCAACCCCTTTGCTTGTAGTTGGCCAATGGTGGAAGAGAACCCCTCCAAGCATAGAGCGTCGGCCTTGTCCGCCATAAAGAACTTGAAGGAGTCCGACTTCATGAAGTCCTTCACAGCTTCAAGCCGGGCGAACTGGAGATCTTCGAGGAGCACGTCCTTGGACTCCAGGAATGCCTTCATCAACTTATCGATAAAGTTCTCCTGCCATTCCAAGTCCGACTTTACCTCCTGCCAGCTAGCCTTCAACTTGGCAATGAGCGTATCCTTCTTCTTTAATTGGGCCTCCGCCCGTTTGACCTTCTCCGCCTCCTCCGCGGATGCAGCCAAAGCCTTATGCAGGTCTTCCTCAATAGTGGCCCGCTCACTGGCCTTCCACTGCATGGCCTTGATCATACATCTGAGCTACAAGAAATTCGTAATGTCAGAAGTCATATTTCTAACACAAAAGCTGAAACCAAAGAAAGAAAAAACACACGGAGTTACTTACCTTTTGATGCAGCTCATGGATCTCTCCGACCCTTTCAACCTCGGGGAGTCCACAACTCCGTTCGAATCAGCATCAATGGCCGCCTGGTCGGATAACGACAGCACAGCGGAGAACTGTTGCCTCTTCGATGCCGGAGGTGCATCCCAGGTAGCGTTTCTCTTTCAGCCAGAAACGATAACATCACGCATCAGTACATCCCCCGGAGGCACGGACGCAGCGGAACCACCAGGACCAGACGTCCTCAGAGCACCTGCGGTCGGTGGCTTTGACGCAATGGTACTGCGGGTCGTCGGACCTTTGCCCTTGTCGGACACCTCCAGAATCTGCGGATCCTCACCCGCCTTCTTTCGTCGCTCCTCCTCAGCAGCAACGAGGGCCGCATTTTTGGGGTCCACCATAGGCAAACCCGCGGACGTGTTAATGATCCTGGCCCTCTGACCAGTGGCAAGCTCAAGCGCTTGCTGCTCCCTCTGTTGTTTCTTCTTCTCTCGGAGGGTCGACATTATGTACTCGAACCAGTAAGCTGCGGAAGGAACAAACAATGTCAGATACGGATCTATAACACCATGAACAACGGACAACTATGGAACAATCATGCATGACATTAAAAAAAAAATCCTAAGTTAGGGATCCTTACAGAAGTCGGTCTTCCGTCCGACCTCGACGACGTCAGTCAGTCCACACAAGTATGGCAGCGGCTGACTAAATCAATCCGTGGAACGGATAAGTTGGTGGGTTATTTTTCTTATGGATCTCCGCCACCCACGGAGCCACATTCTTGGGGAGAGGGCGCCAGTCCAGGATACTCTCCCTTAGAAACTTATTGGGCAACCCCCACTGTTCTCGTCTCCTCGCGGACTCCCCAGGCTTCAAAGCCATCCGCACGAAGATGTATTTCTCCTACCACTTTGATCCGAGCGAGGAGATGGGATCAGAGATGAAGTTGTTCGATTTTCTGTTTACAAAAGTGTAGAAGAGGGGATTCCCAGGACTAAAAGTTACATTAAACAACTGCCGGAAATTCTCAAAATTTACCGGCTGCCCCTTCTTCACACAGAAAACCGTTCCCCAAGGATTTGTGGATAACCTGGCTTGGACTTATCTCGATATGATTCAAGATGTGCTTGAACTCGGAGGCAGTGGGGATCTTCCATCCACAGGAGAATGCCGCTTCGTGCACACAAATGTATCCAGCGGGCGGATTATAAAAGGCATGCCCAGGCTCCGGAACCATGATTTCGACGGACTCAGGGATTTCCCACTTCCGCCTCCACTCCGGAATGTCCTCAGGCTTCACCTTGGGAAGAAGACCGTCCACGTTGAGTTCACCGTATGGATCAGCTATGACAACGGCAGACGCAGGACGAGGGAATTTAGTCCGTGCCGCATGAGCTTCACGACCAGAAGCAAGGGGCGGATTAGGATGCGCGGGCACTTTAGGATGAAGAACAATCCGGCGATTGTTCCGCCCGGAACGTCCCCGCGGACGAGTGGTTTGAGAGGCTTCCTCCTCTTCTTCCTCGTCATCTTCCTCTCCTTCTTCCTCCTCCTCTTCATCAACTTCGGGTCTCCCAGACGTACCTGGGTTGGTCGGACCTGTTTTCGCCACAACACGGTCCTCCTCACCAGCCTTAAACATCTCTGCACCGTCTGCCTCCCGACCAGTGTCGCCCTCCTGCTCCATCCGAGGCACACTTCCACCAGTCGATATACCACCACTACCACTACAAGAAATTACTCAAAAAATGACGTTATGGGGCGACAGATTTTATCCGTCGCCCCATAACGACGGATCGCTAGGTTTGGTGATGGATTTTATCCGTCGCCAAACCTAGCGACAGATAATAGTTATCCGTCGCTTATTAGCGACGGATAATGTTATCCGTCGCTATATGGGCGACGGATTTTATTAATCCGTCGCCCATACTTTGACTTTTTTTTTAAAAAAAAAATAAATATTAACGACGGATAATTTATTCGTCGTTAATATTTATATTTAAAATTTTAAAAAAAATAAAATGGGTCCGACGGATAAAGTATCCGTCGCTACGGGCGACGGATAACTATCCGTCGCTCCTGTAGCGACGGATCGCTCTGGGCCGACGGATACGTATCCGTCGGCCCAGAGGGGTTTTAGACGGAAGAAGGAGAAGCAGAAGCCATTTTCGATCTTCTGCTTCTTCCTTTCTTCTCCGTTTTACTTCGATTCTCCTCCGTCAAATCCGGCCAATTGTTGACGATTCTTGTCAGTCTTGGTGTCAATTCGAAGATCGTTGGACGAGGAGCTCGTTTCTTCCATCAATTTCAAATTTCATCCGCTATTTTCTTCGGAATCAACGGTATTTTGGCTAAACCCTAACTTTTTGAAATTTGGGATTTTTTCGATTTTTGACTACTTATTCTCAATTGTATGTTTATATGAAATATGTAGTAGCTTGTTTAGTTAATTTGATCACTTATATGTAATTTGATATGTATATGTAATTTGATTAATTTGATTTGTATATGTAATTTGATAGTTAGTTTAGTTAATTTGATATGAATGTATGTAGTAATTCAATATGTATGTATGTTAATTCGATAAGTATGTATGTTAATTAAGTATATATGTAGTTGGTTTAGTTCGTTTAGTTAATTTTATATGTATGTTAAGTATGTATGTAGTTAGTTTAGTTAATTTGATATGTATGTAAGTAGTAGTTGGAGTTGATTTGATAAATTCGTATATTTACTAAATTACGAGGATGTAGTTAAGTGTTTTGAGCGACAGATAATCTGTTCATTATATTAACGTGTAATTTATAATTTATAACTCGTAGTAGTAAAACACTTAATAAATTTTGTAACATATCAAACACTTAATAATTAATTTATAAGGAACGTATAATAATTAACAATTAATCTCTACAATCTTCTTATCCGAATTGGAATCGATCTAATATATTAAATACGATCTAATCAATTGGAACAGGTTAAAAAAGTATACAATGAATTCCGACCGTTCATGGATGTACGATCGTACGGCGGTAAATGACTGAGTTTGTAGGAGTTTTGTAGAAGGGGTTAAAGGTTTTATCTCGTTTGCCATGGGACGTCCGGCTTGTGCAACTGGGGGTTGATAAAGTGTCCTTGCACATTGAAAACCTGCAGAAACAAGCAATTTATGACTCCTACAGTAGTATTCGAGCACTTGCGACGTTATGGATTCATGCCTGAGTATCATGTATGGATTCATCACGGTGAGGAAGAACCGTCCATGGCATACCTCCAATGGAGGGAGAGGCGGGGTTTGGGGCCGCCTATTGAGTACGTTTTTTGTTGTCGGAACATGTGCATGGTGTATTGGGAGGAGGATGTAGATCTGTTGGAATGCAAGTTCTGTGGTACGGAGCGTCACAAGTGATGAGGAGGGGGCTGCAAGAGAAAGAATCATTTGTATAACTAGTAATCATTAGTTGATATATGAAACCAAAACATTATGGTAAAATTGAAGCTAATGTAACTTATATTATGTAATGCCGTAACAATTGATGTTGAAGCTAATATAACTTATATTACGTAGTAATTGATTGAAATTGATTTATTATCGTAAATGATAGACCTCGATCTAATGAATTCAAATGTGTCAGGTTATTATCTAATTATTCAATGAATACGGATCGTTCATGGATGTATTGTCGTACTCTAAATGGCAGAGTTTAATCGAGTTTTCTGAAAGAGGTTGAAGGTTTCATTGCATTTGCAATCTCAGATCCGGAATTGGTTCCGAGAGTATGTCCGGAATGCATATACTTAAAGGCTCTCGCAGAAGGGCCATTCAAAAAGGTCTACACATTCCCAGGTTATATAGTCAATGGCCTTAGCTTCCACACGACTGAATGTAACACGGCCATGGCGACAAGCAACTCCGGGGTGTGTGTTAAGGTGCAAAAGATTATGAAGACGCTGCTTTGTTTGATTTCCACGGCAAGCTAAAACGAATAGTGAGGATTGAATATTACGGCTTGCAATTGAAACGAACCTTCTTGTTCGATGTTGAGTGGTATGATCCTAATCCAGGAGGTACGAGGAAGAACGATCAGTATGAAATGGTTGATGTGAACCAAAAGAAGAGGTACCGAACCAAGTATGAACCATTTATTCTGACGACTCAATCACGACAAGTGGTGTTTCTTGAATATCCAAGCAGGAAACGCGATGAGGCGGAATGGTTAGTCATGTACCTATTCGTTTCGAAAGTGGAGTACATTGAGAAAGACGACTCAATTACCAACTCGTACCAACAAGAGGATGTCGATAAACAATCAGAAAATCCCATAGAAGTAGATGATGAGTTGTTTGATCTGCACGAGGACCAATATGTAGACTTAGAGGACGGCGATAACGGTATATTATGTGTATTATAACTAGTTAGTAGTTGATAACACTTGAGTAATTATATGTGTTATTATAATTTGTTTTGTATTTTAACTGGTACTAACACATTTTATTGTATTTGTTACATGTTTTTGCAGATGCCGCGACAGATACCACTCACCTATCGCCCACACACACACACAACCACCGCATGATAGTCTTTGGATGTGGTCGAGGGGAGGGCTCTGTAGTCGTAAAGGTCTGGATTCTGAGACCCCCCCAGGAGAGCAAATGAGGCTCTACCGGTCACCAGACACACTCTGAGGGCGACCATGACGATTGTCCCTACCTCGTGTTCGGTCCACATCATCCCAACGTCACGTGGAACGGCTTGCCTGTGATTTTTCCTGCTGGTCCTGCCAAGTAAGTATTATACATTCTTCTTAAATATGTAAAACATAACTTATGATAGTTGACAAGTATAAATTGTTGTACTAAAGTAATATATATTTGTTTCTTGTATCTTATACATTGACAACAGTTTATGGGCGCGGGGGGTCCACAACAAACTAGGTGACATCTTCCGGAGCAGGAGAGAGCCACCAGGGCAGGGTGGTGAGTGTTGGTCTCACATCTCGGACCGCATGAGGGCCGAGTACTTCGATGAGCTGAGGGTAGGTTAAAATATGACATTCCTTTGTTTGTAATTATAATCGTTTTAATATGAGTGGTATGTTAGCCACTGTATGTGAGTGGTATGTTAGCCACTTTATTTGGGTGATATGTTAGTCACCATTCTGTTAGTAACATTTAGGACAATGTGAATGGTATGTTAGCCACTATATGTGAGTGGTATGTTAGCCACGTTGTTTGGGTGATATGTTAGTCACCATTGTGTTATATGTTAGCCACTATATGTGAGTGGTATGTTAGCCACTTTGTTTGGGTGATATGTTTGTCACCATTGTGTTAGTAAAATTTAGGACAATGTGAGTGGTATGTTAGCCACT